>JAJKFL010000042.1:3093568-3693568 GCA_021186555.1 Reticulitermes speratus
CATTTCGCAGCAGTGCCGTCCCAGCAGTAGCTTGAGGTAACAGTACCTTACACATTTCGCGTCCCAGCAATAGCTTGAGGTAACAGTACCTTACACATTTCGCGTCCCAGCAATAGCTTGAGGTAACAGTACCTTACACATTTCGCGTCCCAGCAATAGCTTGAGGTAACAGTACCTTACACATTTCGCGTCCCAGCAATAGCTTGAGGTAACAGTACCTTACACATTTCGCGTCCCAACAATAGCTTGAGGTAACAGTACCTTACACATTTCGCGTCCCAACAATAGCTTGAGGTAACAGTACCTTACACAGTTCGCGTCCCAACAATAGCTTGAGGTAACAGTACCTTACACATTTCGCGTCCCAGCAATAGCTTGAGGTAACAGTACCTTACACATTTCGCGTCCCAACAATAGCTTGAGGTAACAGTACCTTACACAGTTCGCGTCCCAACAATAGCTTGAGGTAACAGTACCTTACACAGTTCGCGTCCCAGCAATAGCTTGAGGTAACAGTACCTTACACAGTTCGCGTCCCAACAATAGCTTGAGGTAACAGTACCTTACACAGTTCGCGTCCCAACAATAGCTTGAGGTAACAGTACCTTACACAGTTCGCGTCCCAACAATAGCTTGAGGTAACGGTACCTTACACAGTTCGCGTCCCAACAATAGCTTGAGGTAACAGTACCTTACACAGTTCGCGTCCCAGCAATAGCTTGAGGTAACAGTACCTTACACAGTTCGCGTCCCAGCAATAGCTTGAGGTAACAGTACCTTACACATTTCGCGTCCCAGCAATAGCTTGAGGTAACAGTACCTTACACATTTCGCAGCAGTGCCTTACACAGCAATAGCTTGAGGTAACAGTACCTTACACAGTTCGCGTCCCAACAATAGCTTGAGGTAACAGTACCTTACACATTTCGCGTCCCAGCAATAGCTTGAGGTAACAGTACCTTACACATTTCGCTCCCATGTCTACGTACCCTACACCAAACGCCAATATCACATGTTCTTGGAGCGTCGTTAAGTAATTAATTTAAGAATTCTTGACAGTTGTGCATAAAATACAACTTGGCACATTTGCTGTCAGAACGGCACCACTGTGTTGCTGTACGAGAGGGGCTTAGGTAGACGTTAGGCCAGTTGAGGCCTGCTCAGCTGTTCATGTGGTGCTGGCAACGTCGGCAAAATTTGGTCTGCGTGGGGAGAACATGAAATGCAATACACAGCATGAAGTATGAGTAAGTGCAGTGTAATTATGTGCAGAGTGTTGCTAGTGTTTGTGCACCTGTGTATCTGAGTAGGCCGTAAAACGTCAAGCACAATTCAGTATTGTTTGGTTGGGATTTGCACTGTCGTTGTAATAACCACTGCTGTCACACAGCAGTTCACACCTCAGTGCCTGAAACACGTACGTCATGTGAAATGTAAATGTATGATAATAATGGGAAGCATTTATAAGATGCAGTTCGCAACCCACGCTAGGGTGTCGTTTGAGTACATTTATAAGATGCAGTTCGCAACCCACGCTAGGGTGTCGTTTGAGTACATTTATAAGATGCAGTTCGCAACCCACGCTAGGGTGTCGTTTGAGTACATTTATAAGATGCAGTTCGCAACCCACGCTAGGGTGTCGTTTGAGTACATTTATAAGATGCAGTTCGCAACCCACGCTAGGGTGTCGTTTGAGTACATTTATAAGATGCAGTTCGCAACCCACGCTAGGGTGTCGTTTGAGTACATTTATAAGATGCAGTTCGCAACCCACGCTAGGGTGTCGTTTGAGTACATTTATAAGATGCAGTTCGCAACCCACGCTAGGTTGTCGTTTGAGTTACATTTATAAGATGCAGTTCGCAACCCACGCTAGGGTGTCGTTTGAGTACATTTATAAGATGCAGTTCGCAACCCACGCTAGGGTGTCGTTTGAGTACATTTATAAGATGCAGTTCGCAACCCACGCTAGGGTGTCGTTTGAGTACATTTATAAGATGCAGTTCGCAACCCACGCTAGGTTGTCGTTTGAGTTCATTTATAAGATGCAGTTCGCAACCCACGCTAGGGTGTCGTTTGAGTACATTTATAAGATGCAGTTCGCAACCCACGCTAGGTTGTCGTTTGAGTCATTTATAAGATGCAGTTCGCAACCCACGCTAGGGTGTCGTTTGAGTTCATTTATAAGATGCAGTTCGCAACCCACGCTAGGGTGTCGTTTGAGTACATTTATAAGATGCAGTTCGCAACCCACGCTAGGGTGTCGTTTGAGTACATTTATAAGATGCAGTTCGCAACCCACGCTAGAGGTGTCGTTTGAGTACATTTATAAGATGCAGTTCGCAACCCACGCTAGGGTGTCGTTTGAGTACATTTATAAGATGCAGTTCGCAACCCACGCTAGGGTGTCGTTTGAGTACATTTATAAGATGCAGTTCGCAACCCACGCTAGGGTGTCGTTTGAGTACATTTATAAGATGCAGTTCGCAACCCACGCTAGGGTGTCGTTTGAGTACATTTATAAGATGCAGTTCGCAACCCACGCTAGGGTGTCGTTTGAGTACATTTATAAGATGCAGTTCGCAACCCACGCTAGGGTGTCGTTTGAGTACATTTATAAGATGCAGTTCGCAACCCACGCTAGGGTGTCGTTTGAGTACATTTATAAGATGCAGTTCGCAACCCACGCTAGGGTGTCGTTTGAGTACATTTATAAGATGCAGTTCGCAACCCACGCTAGGGTGTCGTTTGAGTACATTTATAAGATGCAGTTCGCAACCCACGCTAGGGTGTCGTTTGAGTACATTTATAAGATGCAGTTCGCAACCCACGCTAGGGTGTCGTTTGAGTACATTTATAAGATGCAGTTCGCAACCCACGCTAGGGTGTCGTTTGAGTACATTTATAAGATGCAGTTCGCAACCCACGCTAGGGTGTCGTTTGAGTACATTTATAAGATGCAGTTCGCAACCCACGCTAGGGTGTCGTTTGAGTACATTTATAAGATGCAGTTCGCAACCCACGCTAGGGTGTCGTTTGAGTACATTTATAAGATGCAGTTCGCAACCCACGCTAGGGTGTCGTTTGAGTACATTTATAAGATGCAGTTCGCAACCCACGCTAGGGTGTCTTTGAGTACATTTATAAGATGCAGTTCGCAACCCACGCTAGGGTGTCGTTTGAGTACATTTATAAGATGCAGTTCGCAACCCACGCTAGGGTGTCGTTTGAGTACATTTATAAGATGCAGTTCGCAACCCACGCTAGGGTGTCGTTTGAGTACATTTATAAGATGCAGTTCGCAACCCACGCTAGAGGTCGTTTATAGTACATTCAACAAAGGCTTTAGTATTTCGAATGATAGTAGTGTATCTTTCCCCATAAATAAACAGCTCAAGTTTTCAAAATTTCTATGGCGTTCTATCTCGGCGTTGGCAGACAGAGGGTTAAAATGCCTTTTCTCATTTCAAATATTCCAGGAGGCAACGTAACGCTGTGTCGTGGGCATCACGTTGTCGGCGAGCTACGGGTTGAGAGGGCCGGGGCTAGTCTCTGTTAGAACATGCCCTGTGAAGCCACAACAGGAGTGGTTAGATTATAACAGGAAGCACCAGAAACGTGCGTTATGACAGCACAGTCACTGCACACTGTAAATACAGTAGGCTCGGTTATAACGACATCGGTTTATAAGACACCTCGCCTATAGAGTCAGGTTTTCTGTGGTACGAATCAGTTCGTCACAGTTAACTCGCTTTGGAAGAGACTACGGACCTGTCTTAAGACAGACTACAGAATGAATGAATGAGCCATAACATTATACCCCTCGGTTATAACGACACTCGTTTATAACGACACAAAATATTCAGTCCCTTTCATGACGTTATAACAGTTCGACTGTATATCGGGCTTAAGTGGGGCCGCAGTAAAGGCGGTCGGGCGTGCGTTGCGTTTGAAGCGAAACGGCGAGGCTGGACCGGGTAACGTATGATTGGTGTCGTGTAGACCTCTGATGTGTAGTGCGGAAATGTTACGATTGGTGCCGTGTAGACCTCTGATGTGTAGTGCGGATATGTTACGATTGGTGCCGTGTAGACCTCTGATGTGTAGTGCGGATATGTTACGATTGGTGCCGTGTAGACCTCTGATGTGTAGTGCGGATATGTTACGATTGGTGCCGTGTAGACCTCTGATGTGTAGTGCGGATATGTTACGATTGGTGCCGTGTAGACCTCTGATGTGTAGTGCGGATATGTTACGATTGGTGCCGTGTAGACCTCTGATGTGTAGTGCGGAAATGTTACGATTGGTGCCGTGTAGACCTCTGATGTGTAGTGCGGATATGTTACGATTGGTGCCGTGTAGACCTCTGATGTGTAGTGCGGATATGTTACGATTGGTGCCGTGTAGACCTCTGATGTGTAGTGCGGATATGTTACGATTGGTGCCGTGTAGACCTCTGATGTGTAGTGCGGAAATGTTACGATTGGTGCCGTGTAGACCTCTGATGTCTAGTGCGGATATGTTACGATTGGTGCCGTGTAGACCTCTGATGTGTAGTGCGGATATTTACGATTGGTGCCGTGTAGACCTCTGATGTGTAGTGCGGATATGTTACGATTGGTGCCGTGTAGACCTCTGATGTGTAGTGCGGATATGTTACGATTGGTGCCGTGTAGACCTCTGATGTGTAGTGCGGATATGTTACGATTGGTGCCGTGTAGACCTCTGATGTGTAGTGCGGATATGTTACGATTGGTGCCGTGTAGACCTCTGATGTGTAGTGCGGATATGTTACGATTGGTGCCGTGTAGACCTCTGATGTGTAGTGCGGATATGTTACGCCGCGTTTATCAAGGTTTCCTTATGTTCCGACCTTCATTAAAGTTGTTACGGTTTGCTAGCTGTTGACAGAAGCAGACGTGACGGATGGGTCCAGGTTTCGACGCCCTTCGACGAGATCGTGCGAATCTAAATGAAATTTGATACGAATTCTGTATTACTGCGAGTGTTTTTCAGTTCTTAAATGACTGGTTTAGAATATATGCAGTTGTGATAGTATAATGACTGTGGTTATGATACATGCAGTTGTGATAGTGTAATGACTGTGGTTATGATACATGCAGTTGTGATAGTATAATGACTGTGGTTATGATACATGCAGTTGTGATAGTATAATGACTGTGGTTATGATACATGCAGTTGTGATAGTATAATGACTGTGGTTATGATACATGCAGTTGTGATAGTATAATGACTGTGGTTATGATACATGCAGTTGTGATAGTATAATGACTGTGGTTATGATACATGCAGTTGTGATAGTATAATGACTGTGGTTATGATACATGCAGTTGTGATAGTATAATGACTGTGGTTATGATACATGCAGTTGTGATAGTATAATGACTGTGGTTATGATACATGCAGTTGTGATAGTATAATGACTGTGGTTATGATACATGCAGTTGTGATAGTATAATGACTGTGGTTATGATACATGCAGTTGTGATAGTATAATGACTGTGGTTATGATACATGCAGTTGTGATAGTATAATGACTGTGGTTATGATACATGCAGTTGTGATAGTATAATGACTGTGGTTATGATACATGCAGTTGTGATAGTATAATGACTGTGGTTATGATACATGCAGTTGTGATAGTATAATGACTGTATTAATGTGCTGGCTCAACAGCACAAATGCTAATTACAAATTCCATGTTTCCAAACAGTGTCATTGTAATCTTTAAATGTTTTCATGGGTAGTGCTAGTAAGGTAAAGGTAAAGGTAAAGGTAAAGTTCACCCTACAACAGGCCATGAAGGCACAGAGGGGGAGTAGAGGTATAGCTGTACTTTTTCTTTAACCCTGACACTAGATGTGGGTGGTCAACTCCACGCCCCATTGTACAGGAGGCTGGGTGGGCCCCAGGGCCAGTCTGGACGGCTGCTGGGTAGTGCTAGTGCCGTGGGTTAATCCGGACTGACCAAGTTGTCTGAAACAGAACAGATCAGGTGCAGAATTCGTGTGACGTTTTATACAGATCGTGCAAGTCAGCCTGTGGAACATGTGGCTTTGCTCGTGTGACGCTTTATACAGATCGTGCAAGTCAGCCTGTGGAACACGTGGCTTTGCTCGTGTGACGCTTTATACAGATCGTGCAAGTCAGCCTGTGGAACATGTAGCTTTGCTCGTGTGACGCTTTATACAGATCGTGCAAGTCAGCCTGTGGAACATGTGGCTTTGCTCGTGTGACGCTTTATACAGATCGTGCAAGTTAGCCTGTGGAACATGTGGCTTTGCTCGTGTGACGCTTTATACAGATCGTGCAAGTCAGCCTGTGGAACATGTGGCTTTGCTCGTGTGACGCTTTATACAGATCGTGCAAGTCAGCCTGTGGAACATGTGGCTTTGCTCGTGTGACGCTTTATACAGATCGTGCAAGTCAGCCTGTGGAACATGTGGCTTTGCTCGTGTGACGCTTTATACAGATCGTGCAAGTCAGCCTGTGGAACATGTGGCTTTGCTCGTGTGACGCTGAACACTGCATACCATATCGGTCGGTTCGCGCAAGTCTGGAAGCGCTCACAATCTGCAGCTCGGGACTGGGCCCTGCGCCCGGCTCTGTTTCCCATTTTCCCCGCTTCTAGGGCCACAAAGCTGAGTCCCGAACTATACCTTATAAAATGCGTGTGGTTTGCGAGTGATTAGTTGATATTTACGCCAGATGGCAGCTGTCGTTATGAAGCATTCACGATGTAGAGAGGTACCTACGTATATTTACGTCAGATGGCAGCTGTCGTTATGAAGCATTCACGATGTAGAGAGGTACCTACGTATATTTACGTCAGATGGCAGCTGTCGTTATGAAGCATTCACGGTGTAGAGAGGTACCTACGTATATTTACGTCAGATGGCAGCTGTCGTTATGAAGCATTCACGGTGTAGAGAGGTACCTACGTATATTTACGTCAGATGGCAGCTGTCGTTATGAAGCATTCACGGTGTAGAGAGGTACCTACGTATATTTACGTCAGATGGCAGCTGTCGTTATGAAGCATTCACGGTGTAGAGAGGTACCTACGTATATTTACGTCAGATGGCAGCTGTCGTTATGAAGCATTCACGGTGTAGAGAGGTACCTACGTATATTTACGTCAGATGGCAGCTGTCGTTATGAAGCATTCACGGTGTAGAGAGGTACCTACGTATATTTACGTCAGATGGCAGCTGTCGTTATGAAGCATTCACGATGTAGAGAGGTACCTACGTATATTTACGTCAGATGGCAGCTGTCATTATGAAGCATTCACGGTGTAGAGAGGTACCTACGTATATTTACGTCAGATGGCAGCTGTCGTTATGAAGCATTCACGATGTAGAGAGGTACCTACGTATATTTACGTCAGATGGCAGCTGTCGTTATGAAGCATTCACGATGTAGAGAGGTACCTACGTATATTTACGTCAGATGGCAGCTGTCGTTATGAAGCATTCACGATGTAGAGAGGTACCTACGTATATTTACGTCAGATGGCAGCTGTCGTTATGAAGCATTCACGATGTAGAGAGGTACCTACGTATATTTACGTCAGATGGCAGCTGTCGTTATGAAGCATTCACGATGTAGAGAGGTACCTACGTATATTTACGTCAGATGGCAGCTGTCGTTATGAAGCATTCACGATGTAGAGAGGTACCTACGTATATTTACGTCAGATGGCAGCTGTCGTTTTGAAGCATTCACGATGTAGAGAGGTACCTACGTATATTTACGTCAGATGGCAGCTGTCGTTATGAAGCATTCACGATGTAGAGAGGTACCTACGTATATTTACGTCAGATGGCAGCTGTCGTTATGAAGCATTCACGATGTAGAGAGGTACCTACGTATATTTACGTCAGATGGCAGCTGTCGTTATGAAGCATTCACGGTGTAGAGAGGTACCTACGTATATTTACGTCAGATGGCAGCTGTCGTTATGAAGCATTCACGATGTAGAGAGGTACCTACGTATATTTACGTCAGATGGCAGCTGTCGTTATGAAGCATTCACGGTGTAGAGAGGTACCTACGTATATTTACGTCAGATGGCAGCTGTCGTTATGAAGCATTCACGATGTAGAGAGGTACCTACGTATATTTACGTCAGATGGCAGCTGTCGTTATGAAGCATTCACGGTGTAGAGAGGTACCTACGTATATTTACGTCAGATGGCAGCTGTCGTTATGAAGCATTCACGGTGTAGAGAGGTACCTACGTATATTTACGTCAGATGGCAGCTGTCGTTATGAAGCATTCACGTGTAGAGAGGTACCTACGTATATTTACGTCAGATGGCAGCTGTCGTTATGAAGCATTCACGGTGTAGAGAGGTACCTACGTATATTTACGTCAGATGGCAGCTGTCGTTATGAAGCATTCACGATGTAGAGAGGTACCTACGTATATTTACGTCAGCCTCGCAGCGTCGTTCTTTGCCAGCAACATCTATACAGCTAACAAACTTGCAAGGTCATAACGTGAATACTCAGTCTTTCCCAATATTCCTCTAAGGATTGTAATATATACGAAAGGCCCAGTTGCAGGGTTATCTGTGCACGTCATAGCTACAGACTCCGTGGATCAGTCCGTGCTTGTTTAACTAAGAACAGTTGGTATTTAGCTTCAGGAACATAGCATGTAATGTGGTGGTGTGCGAGCTGCACTGTCATACAAACATGACAGCAGGTCCTCCTGCTTATTTCTAGCAAAGAACCGCCTGTTGACAGTACTGTCATATCCTGCACTGTCATACAAACATGACAGCAGGTCCTCCTGCTTATTTCTAGCAAAGAACCGCCTGTTGACAGTACTGTCATATCCTGCACTGTCATACAAACATGACAGCAGGTCCTCCTGCTTATTTCTAGCAAAGAACCGCCTGTTGACAGTACTGTATAATCCTGCACTGTCATACAAACACGACAGCAGGTCCTCCTGCTTATTTCTAGCAAAGAAACCGCCTGTTGGACAGTACTGTCATATCCTGCACTGTCATACAAACATGACAGCAGGCCCTCCTGCTTATTTCTAGCAAAGAACCGCCTGTTGACAGTACTGTCATATCCTGCACTGTCATACAAACATGACAGCAGGCCCTCCTGCTTATTTCTAGCAAAGAACCGTCTGTTGACAGTACTGTCATATCCTGCACTGTCATACAAACATGACAGCAGGCCCTCCTGCTTATTTCTAGCAAAGAACCGCCTGTTGACAGTACTGTCATATCCTGCACTGTCATACAAACATGACAGCAGGCCCTCCTGCTTATTTCTAGCAAAGAACCGCCTGTTGACAGTACTGTCATATCCTGCACTGTCATACAAACATGACAGCAGGCCCTCCTGCTTATTTCTAGCAAAGAACCGCCTGTTGACAGTACTGTCATATCCTGCACTCCCTGATTTTCGAAGGTTCCCAGCCTCCACCTGTTTGCCCTTCTGATAAGAGTATTATTAAGATGAAGATGAGTAAGGGGCATTGGTGGGATGATACTGACAGGGCAAAACCTGTCCCAGTGCCACTTCGTCGACCACAAATCTCACGTGTACTAGTCTGGTATCGAGCCCGGGCTTCCAACTTGAGGCCAGCAAGTAACGGTGTGAGCCATGTCACTGCATTGAAAACTGATATTTATCTAAATAAGACGTTCAGTCCGTACCTCATAGGAAACACATTGTTCTTCATTACAAAAACCAACCGATAACGCTGTTTTGAGGACATGATGAGGCTTTATTGTGAGAATGAAACGAAGCACAAATACTGTGCGGGGAGAACGCGCAGCTTTTGATGTAACAGCAGGTGGCACTGAGCTTTAAACGGTTGAAACATGTGTTCGGTTCTGAAACCTTTCTCGTTCCGATTGATGCTGTTGGCCAGGTTTCTGCTTGCTGCAATGACTGCAGCAATGTCACCGCCACTATCGATTTGTCCGTAAGCCCTGCGTAGTGCGTACTGCAACCTTGACCCTTTTGTTTAACCCTTTAAAGCCCGCTGGTTACCTCACCTACCGCCAGGTTTAGCAGAACAAAAGATT
Source organism: Reticulitermes speratus (assembly GCA_021186555.1). Lineage (NCBI taxonomy): Eukaryota > Metazoa > Arthropoda > Insecta > Blattodea > Rhinotermitidae > Reticulitermes > Reticulitermes speratus. Next base: position 3,103,651 of record JAJKFL010000042.1, read on the forward strand.
CTACGTTCTGCCCACACAGTATATTTATGTTTTGTGTGGATCTCAGAACAAACAGCGATTATTTCACTGTACAGCATTAACTGACTGGTTTGTATAACTGAGACGGAGTGTGTTTACTGCGCGGTACGGACTGTATTTATGTGTTTTGTGTGGATCTCAGAACAAACAGCGATTATTTCACTGTACAACATTAACTGACTGGTTTGTATAACTGAGACGGAGTGTGTTTACTGCGCGGTACGGACTGTATTTATGTGTTTTGTGTGGATCTCAGAACAAACAGCGATTATTTCACTGTACAACATTAACTGACTGGTTTGTATAACTGAGACGGAGTGTGTTTACTGCGCGGTACGGACTGAATGTACCGCCATGTTTAACATTCACAAATTGTACGTTCTGCCCACACAGTGTATTTATGTGTTTTGTGTGGATCTCAGAACAAACAGCGATTATTTCACTGTACAACATTAACTGACTGGTTTGTATAACTGAGACGGAGTGTGTTTACTGCGCGGTACGGACTATATTTATGTGTTTTGTGTGGATCTCAGAACAAACAGCGATTATTTCACTGTACAACATTAACTGACTGGTTTGTATAACTGAGACGGAGTGTGTTTACTGCGCGGTACGGACTGTATTTATGTGTTTTGTGTGGATCTCAGAACAAACAGCGATTATTTCACTGTACAACATTAACTGACTGGTTTGTATAACTGAGACGGAGTGTGTTTACTGCGCGGTACGGACTGTATTTATGTGTTTTGTGTGGATCTCAGAACAAACAGCGATTATTTCACTGTACAACATTAACTGACTGGTTTGTATAACTGAGACGGAGTGTGTGTTTACTGCGCGGTACGGACTGTATTTATGTGTTTTGTGTGGATCTCAGAACAAACAGCGATTATTTCACTGTACAACATTAACTGACTGGTTTGTATAACTGAGACGGAGTGTGTTTACTGCGCGGTACGAACTGTATTTATGTGTTTTGTGTGGATCTCAGAACAAACAGCGATTATTTCACTGTACAACATTAACTGACTGTTTGTATAACTGAGACGGAGTGTGTTTACTGCGCGGTACGGACTGTATTTATGTGTTTTGTGTGGATCTCAGAACAAACAGCCATTATTTCACTGTACAGCATTAACTGACTGGTTTGTATAACTGAGACGGAGTGTGTTTACTGCGCGGTACGGACTGGATGTTTATGTATAACTCAGGTTAATTTTCTTCTGCAGAGGGTTTTGATGGAAGGTGCTGTCCACTGGCCGCTTCCTGTGACAACAGGATGTAGCTGCTGACGTAGTCTGACCTGTCGGTTTGTGTTTCTGGTTTCAGAATTCTCACTACACGGACTGGGAGTGAGTGCAGTGACGTAGCCATCTAGAAGTGGTGGCGTCTTTCACTCCATGCTAACGTTACGTCTCGTGTCTACCCACTTCCTGAAGCAGCCATAGACACGCTGTGGCGTGACAATGTGTCGCGATCGAGACATGAACCCCTGAACACGTGAACTTCGTTTGTACAACAGTAGCAAATAATGCAAAGAACAAGTGTCATGCCGTCTGTGTTGTTTATACCAAAATTGTAATAGAAAACAGTTTCTTCCTTCCAGCATCCAAGAAAAACATTTCTACAAAAGTAACTGAACAAGTGAACTCTCAACATACCCCTGTGCCCTCTGTAATAATGTTTACCCACTCGTCTACTTTATTTATCAGATTTTGAAGTTGTGTTTCACTTGCTACTTTGTGCGTGTGCGTGTGTTTGTGTGTTCGCGCGCGCGTTGGGGTATTCAGAGCAACCTGTGGAACATCGCCAAGGAGTGCATTGTGAGTATGTCGCCTGTTTTGTGTTGTAATGTGTGTGTGGAGAGATGGACCGTCAGTCCACTTATACAGCGTCCTTATTTTATTTGACAACTGACGTTTATCACATCTTGCTCTTACTTTTCTGCGTGTGTGGGCTGTCGACTGAGTGGCTACGTTAATGTGATAAACGAACCAACAGGAAGTGACACCCATTAGTTGTCGCGTGAAATAAGGACCCTGTGTATTAGTATGTACAGACACTCCCCGACTTACGCATACAGAACGTTCGGCGTGAGACGAATTTTGCGCTGAACTGAGTATAGAAGTGGGCAGCTATATGTCTATATGCACGGCAGTGAAGTCGAAGTCCAGACTCCATCACACTGGAATGTGGTCGGCCACGGCATGACCTCCACGCCTGTATTATCAGCCAGCAGTGTTCTGCCGCCACCTTCCTCGCACTTCTCTCTCATTCCGGTAAGGAAAAATTCGGCGCCCATTTAAAAAATGTTACTATTTCGGCTTTTATCTTTTTGTAAATTGCGTAAGTCAGGGAGTGTGCCCATGTGTGTATCAGAAGTCAGTGAGCTCGGCACATATTGGGGTCCCGGCCGGACGGTTTAGCGTCGCGGCGTCGTGCAGTGCCGACAGTTATCTTCGTCTTGTGCGACGTCGGCCATTGTCGACCTGGAACGGGGATGGATCAAGGCAGACAGCTGTAGTGTAAAGTGTGTATGTTGTACACTGCTGGTGCAGCACCTTTATCGTGTCCTGCAGCACTTATCGTGTCCTGCAGCACTTATCGTGTCCTGCAGCACTTATCGTGTCCCTTGCCAGCACTTATCGTGTCCTGCAGCACTTATCGTGTCCTGCAGCACTTATCGTGTCCTGCAGCACTTATCGTGTCCTGCAGCACTTATCGTGTCCTGCAGCACTTATCGTGTCCTGCAGCACTTATCGTGTCCTGCAGCACTTATCGTGTCCTGCAGCACTTATCGTGTCCTGCAGCACTTATCGTGTCCTGCAGCACTTATCGTGTCCTGCAGCACTTATCGTGTCCTGCAGCACTTATCGTGTCCTGCAGCACTTATCGTGTCCTGCAGCACTTATCGTGTCCTGCAGCACTTATCGTGTCCTGCAGCACTTATCGTGTCCTGCAGCACTTATCGTGTCCTGCAGCACTTATCGTGTCCTGCAGCACTTATCGTGTCCTGCAGCACTTATCGTGTCCTGCAGCACTTATCGTGTCCTGCAGCACTTATCGTGTCCTGCAGCACTTATCGTGTCCTGCAGCACTTATCGTGTCCTGCAGCACTTATCGTGTCCTGCAGCACTTATCGTGTCCTGCAGCACTTATCGTGTCCTGCAGCACTTATCGTGTCCTGCAGCACTTATCGTGTCCTGCAGCACTTATCGTGTCCTGCAGCACTTATCGTGTCCTGCAGCACTTACCGTGTCCTTCAGCTCTTTAAGGCGGCTTTATTGCAAGGAAACCCTGCATCTGCCGGCTTAACCTATGTAAGCTACCGTGCTCAGGGACGCGGTAAAAGAGACACCTCGTAGAAAAAAACAGATGATGACGAAAACCAGTGCTGAAGTTAAAAGAAGCACGTATTGTGCTGTTTGGTCAGTCAGCAAAGTTGTCTGCAGCTCAGACTGTACACAGCGGGGAGGGGTGGGATGATTAGTGGACTGAGAAGGATGTGGAAGGGCGGGATGATTAGTGGACTGAGAAGGATGTGGAAGGGCGGGATGATTAGTGGACTGAGAAGGATGTGGAAGGGCGGGATGATTAGTGGACGAGAAGGATGTGGAAGGGGGGATGATTAGTGGACTGAGAAGGATGTGGAAGGGCGGGATATTGATTAGTGGACTGAGAAGGAATGTGGAAGGGCGGGATGATTAGTGGACTGAGAAGGATGTGGAAGGGCGGGATGATTAGTGGACTGAGAAGGATGTGGAAGGGCGGGATGATTAGTGGACTGAGAAGATGTGAGGGCGGGTGTTAGTGACTGGAAGGATGTGAGGGCGGGATGATTAGTGGACTGAGAAGGATGTGGAAGGGCGGGATGATTAGTGGACTGAGAAGGATGTGGAAGGGCGGGATGATTAGTGGACTGAGAAGGATGTGGAAGGGCGGGATGATTAGTGGACTGAGAAGGATGTGGAAGGGCGGGATGATTAGTGGACTGAGAAGGATGTGGAAGGGCGGGATGATTAGTGGACTGAGAAGGATGTGGAAGGGCGGGATGATTAGTGGACTGAGAAGGATGTGGAAGGGCGGGATGATTAGTGGACTGAGAAGGATGTGGAAGGGCGGGATGATTAGTGGACTGAGAAGGATGTGGAAGGGCGGGATGATTAGTGGACTGAGAAGGATGTGGAAGGGCGGGATGATTAGTGGACTGAGAAGGATGTGGAAGGGCGGAGTGTGAGGAATGGGAGGGGATGATTAGTGGACTGAGAAGGATGTGGAAGGGCGGGGATGGGGCGGGGGATGATTAGTGGACTGAGAAGGATGTGGAAGGGCGGGATGATTAGTGGACTGAGAAGGATGTGGAAGGGCGGGATGATTAGTGGACTGAGAAGGATGTGGAAGGGCGGGATGATTAGTGGACTGAGAAGGATGTGGAAGGGCGGGATGATTAGTGGACTGAGAAGGATGTGGAAGGGCGGGATGATTAGTGGACTGAGAAGGATGTGGAAGGGCGGGATGATTAGTGGACTGAGAAGGATGTGGAAGGGCGGGATGATTAGTGGACTGAGAAGGATGTGGAAGGGCGGGATGATTAGTGGACTGAGAAGGATGTGGAAGGGCGGGATGATTAGTGGACTGAGAAGGATGTGGAAGGGCGGGATGATTAGTGGACTGAGAAGGATGTGGAAGGGCGGGATGATTAGTGGACTGAGAAGGATGTGGAAGGGCGGGATGATTAGTGGACTGAGAAGGATGTGGAAGGGCGGGATGATTAGTGGACTGAGAAGGATGTGGAAGGGCGGGATGATTAGTGGACTGAGAAGGATGTGGAAGGGCGGGATGATTAGTGGACTGAGAAGGATGTGGAAGGGCGGGATGATTAGTGGACTGAGAAGGATGTGGAAGGGGCGGGTGATTAGTGGACTGAGAAGGATGTGGAAGGGCGGGATGATTAGTGGACTGAGAAGGATGTGGAAGGGCGGGATGATTAGTGGACTGAGAGGATGTGGAAGGGGGGATGATTAGTTGGACTGAGAAGGCGTGAAGGGCTGGAATTGGATAGATTGGACTGAGAAGGATGTGGAAGGGCGGGATGATTAGTGGACTGAGAAGGATGTGGAAGGGCGGGATGATTAGTGGACTGAGAAGGATGTGGAAGGGCGGGATATGGATAGAAGGATGTGGAGCGGTGATTAAGAAGGATGTGGAAGGGCGGGATGATTAGTGGACTGAGAAGGATGTGGAAGGGCGGGATGATTAGTGGACTGAGAAGGATGTGGTAGGGCGGGATGATTAGTGGACTGAGAAGGATGTGGAAGGGCGGGATGATTAGTGGACTGAGAAGGATGTGGAGGGCGGGATGATTAGTGGACTGAGAAGGATGTGGAAGGGCGGGATGATTAGTGGACTGAGAAGGATGTGAGAGGGCGGGATGATTAGTGGACTGAGAAGGATGTGGAGGGGCGGGATGATTAGTGGACTGAGAAGGATGTGGAAGGGCGGGATGATTAGTGGACTGAGAAGGATGTGGAGGGCGGGATGATTAGTGGACTGAGAAGGATGTGGAAGGGCGGGATGATTAGTGGACTGAGAAGGATGTGGAGGGCGGGATGATTAGTGGACTGAGAAGGATGTGGAAGGGCGGGATGATTAGTGGACTGAGAAGGATGTGGAAGGGCGGGATGATTAGTGGACTGAGAAGGATGTGGTAAGGGCGGGATGATTAGTGGACTGAGAAGGATGTGGAAGGGCGGGATGATTAGTGGACTGAGAAGGATGTGGAAGGGCGGGATGATTAGTGGACTGAGAAGGATGTGGAAGGGCGGGATGATTAGTGGACTGAGAAGGATGTGGAGGGCGGGATGATTAGTGGACTGAGAAGGATGTGGAAGGGCGGGATGATTAGTGGACTGAGAAGGATGTGGAAGGGCGGGATGATTAGTGGACTGAGAAGGATGTGGAGGGGGGATGATTAGTGGACTGAGAAGGATGTGGTAGGGCGGGATGATTAGTGGACTGAGAAGGATGTGGAAGGGCGGGATGATTAGTGGACTGAGAAGGATGTGGAGGGGTGGGATGATTAGTGGACTGAGAAGGATGTGGAGGGGTGGGATGATTAGTGGACTGAGAAGGATGTGGAGGGGTGGGATGATTAGTGGACTGAGAAGGATGTGGAAGGGCGGGATGATTAGTGGACTGAGAAGGATGTGGAAGGGCGGGATGATTAGTGGACTGAGAAGGATGTGGAAGGGCGGGATGATTAGTGGACTGAGAAGGATGTGGAAGGAAGGTGTCATTGCTTCCTGTAAGGTACTGTCCAGGCAGGAACTTAGAAAAACCATAAAAATCTGTTACTGTAGCCAGTTTCCAGTTGGAGATTTGAATTTGAGACGTTCTTATGCAAGTAAGTTTCATGTTGATGTGGCAAACTTGTAAATAAAGAGCCTCTTAGATCAGGCTTAAGAGGTTCCTTAGTGTCTGTAGTTGCATTGCTGTGTCCACTACGCAGGTTTGTGCAGGACAGAAAGGACACGTTGCCTTTAGTTGTCAGGTCTGCACTGGATCACTTTAGTGCCAACAACTGTCATGTTAGAAGAAGGAACTTGTGTAATTTTAGCACGTGTTTGTGAGTTGTTCAGTTACAAGGTAACTTCTTCAGCACCACATTTCAGTTATTGGTGGGTCAAGTTGGTAGCTGACAGAAATGAAGTGTTTTTCAGTGCGGCTCCACAAGCCAGGAGACTTGCTGTGACGTCATGAGACGCCCGACGCTCTGCAGCAACGTCACTGCTGTGGAGGACTGCTACTCTACGGTCGACATCGGCAGCAAGGAAGAGAGCCGCTTGTCACGTGTGAAGCGTATGCTGACAGGAACGTTGCTGACCGGACGTCGGGGTGGAGGTGGAGGTGGTCGTACTTTCGGTCTGCGCCTGGAGGAACTGCCAGTAGGAAAGGACGGCGTGCCGGGCGTCGCTGTGCGCCTCTGCAGCTACATTGAGAAGCATGGTAAGTGTGGAGGGACGAGCGGGACAAGCCGTCAGTAGCTCGCAGTACTGCGTTACTTGTCCACTCCATGCCGATTTGTGAACACAATAATGAAACATGGACCTGATCTTGAGCCAGTTGAATCCTGTCCACAGGCTCCCACCCTGTCTCTTTAAATTTTGTTTGAGCATGCGGCATATGCAGATGTGACTAAAAATTCTTGGTCATGACATGACATTAAATTTGGTGACAAATTTATAATGACTGCATTTCACAAAGAATTTGGGAATGTTTCAGAATGTTAGTAATTGGATACAGCATTGACAGGTGTGTAATAGAATTGGGAGGCAACTGAAGTGTGATATAGCTTGTTGCTGTAGTGCTGACCACATTAGGCCTCTGGTAGCTGAGGTGCACAGCTGCAGGCGGCACGGAGTGCTTGCTGCTAGGCTGGCCTCAGAACGACCGGCAGCGTCAGAACTTACGCTTTCTTGGCAGTACATCCATAGCTTCAGTCACTGTGGATGGTTTTGTAACAGAAAATGTTTCGTGTTACGGCAGTGCTTGCTGCTCACCGGTGCCAACAGCGGTAGTAATCTGGTCACTGTTATACTTTAAACTCTTATTCATTGCTAGATTGCGATAGCTCAGTCGGTATAGCGACTCGCTACGGGCTGGACTGTCAGGGGATCGAATCCCGGCGTGGGCGAGATTTTCCGCACCCGTCCAGACCGGCCCTGGGGTCTACCCAGCCTCCTGTACAATGGGTACCGGGTATCTTTCCCGTAAAGGGGTAAAGCGGCCGGGGCGTGGAGTTGACCACTCACCCTCATCTAGGGCCGAGGTTAAAGAAAGAGTAGAGCTATACCTCTACTCCCCCTCTGGGCCTTCATGGCCTGCTTTGTAGGGCGAACTTTACCTTTTAGCTTTTGACGGTATTCGGTGTGAGATGTCAAGTGTGCACAGCGTTGATGAGGGTTGGGGTGTGCAGCTGTGATGTGTCGAACGATTGTAGTGCCGTCATCTTGTTTAATGTGCAGTCCTAGAATCCTGCTAGAGCATAATATCCCAGAAGACCAGAATCTTCTGTTATTCCATCTCCTAAACCAAATCAGTGGTTCATAAGCTGTGTGTGACAAGGTTTGGAACAGAGGAATGATTATATAACACTAAATATGCAAGTTACAACATCAGTTAAGTTTTAATATCACATTCATACATAACTGTATATTTTGGTAATTAGTTGAACCATAACTATTTTAATACTTGCAAGCAGAAATTAGTGGTAATTTTGTGGCTATAGCACAGACCACTCTCAGCTCAGTTGAGCCCTGTCTTTCATTAAGACTCTCATTCAGTCATTCAATATATTTTATGCATCCAAAAAGTGTGTTTTATTAAGAATAAACTCTCATACTTTTTATGCTCTTTGAGTTTAAAATATGTTTTTATTCTTGCTTTTTTGTAAGTTCGTGGAACCAAATAATCGTTTTACAATGAATACGAATTCTGATGTTCATAATGGTTTTATTGGACCCAGCTAATCACAAACAGGGAGACTCTGCTGTGTTGTTATTATAAATATATGTATGTGCTGAAAGCTGTTTAAAGTGTAAATTGTAACATTGTGGGTCATGTAGACACTGTACGAGCTATCATGGTAGCAGCTTTGGTGATGCAGTTTGTAGTGTATGTTCTGACTATGTGCGCTGTTGAACACTTGGACTGCAGTTTGTAGTGTATGTTCTGACTATGTGCGCTGTTGAACACTTGGACTGCAGTTTGTATGTATGTCTGACTATGTCGCTGTGAACACTTGACTGCAGTTTGTAGGTTGTTCTGACTATGTGCGCTGTTGAACACTTGGACTGCAGTTCCCTTTGTTTATTTTGTTGATGTAGGTTTCAAATGTGGTGGATTATTTCGCTTGTCAGCTGGAAACCCAAAGCTAGTTGAGCGTCTACGAGTGTCATTTGATCGCACTGGTGATGCGATCTCGAAGGTACTGGAGATGTTGCAACAGTTGCAGCCCTTCTGAAACTGTGGCTCAGAGAGCTTCCAGAGCCCGTCATTGCCAGCCAGGTGGTGGCAGAGCTGCTGGATGTACATGACAGTAAGTGAAGTAGACGTAACTGGAGTCGAAGTGCTGGTCCTGTGTACGACATGTCAAGGCAGTTAAGGCAGCTAGTGTGTGACGCTGTAGTACTGCAGTCCAAGGATAAGTGGAGCCTTACCTGCATGCTGTGGGACAGGGACGGCAGGATTTATGTCAGAAGTTACTTACGAGCAAGAAGTTGTGCCAGCTGCCTTCTGTCCAGAGGGACGTCTACCGCTACACAGTCCGTAGACATTTCTACAGTGCTTTGCTTGTAGGTGCCTTTGAGAGCAACACAAAATGCACCCATTTAGTATGTGAGATGTCTTATTGAATTGAACATCGTGTATTTCACTGAACAGCATGTATCTGACGAAAAGTAATTTGCGAACTTTTGAATTATTGTGTGACTCCAGATATTAATGGGGACGACACCTGTAGTCACCTGTGGCAACTGATGTCTGAGTCAGTACCACAACTGACACTGGTGCCAGTGGTTGGCTGTTGCTACATCACACTGGTAGTGAAGATGCTCATACTGACTGTTTTGTGTTTGTCTTAGTAAGACATCTGACAGCTATAGTTTGTCACTTCCTCCTGCTACCCTGCTGTGCGCTGCCCAGTGGGCTACAGTAATACAATCAGAAAGCCAGCAGGAAGTGGCAGCCCATATTTGTCAGATAAAATGATGACCTTACATGTGCAATGGCAGTTGTGAGTTGGAATTTCATTTGAGCTGTTCGGTGTCGATGTATGGTAGTATGGAGCGGGGTGGGATGTTGGGGATGCATTCTGGGGAACGGTATTTGGATGTGTAAATAGATTGATAAATAGTTACAGGTGCCTGCCTATCTATCTGTTCCATTGCCACTGACGTGAGTCCCAAGTGTTCACAATTGTGATGTATGAAGACCGACCACAGAACAACAACTGTATCCCTCTGACATTTGAGATTGTCACAGTGGTGTTGTTGAAGATTCAAGTCTTCTGGGATGTGACACTATGTCTCTTGCTAAATAGTTACCGACATTGAGAAGAAGTATATACTGCCTCCATCTTCAGGGTCAAGCAGTCCAAGAAGAGTTGGACTGCCTTGGTTTGAGGCATCTTGTTGTGTGTGTACTGTAAGAGATAAATAGACAGTAGATCAGTCTGCCACAACTTCTTTACTGAAGTGAGCAGCAGATTGGATTAAAGTTTAAGGAAGAAACTAGAAAGGTGCTACATTTGGAGCATAGCTTTGTGTGGTGCTGAAACTTGGACACTTTGGAAAGTAGATCAGAAGTATCTGGAAAGTTTTGAAATGTGGTGCTGGAGAAGGATGGAGAAGATCAGTTGGACCGATCGTGTGAGAAATGAAGAAGTATTGCACAGTGTCAAGGAGGAGAGGAATATCGTACATACAATAAAAAGAAGGAAGGCTAACTGGATTGGTCACATCTTGCGTAGAAACTGCCTTCTGAAACACGTGATTGAAGGAAAGTTAGAGGGAAGGATAGAATGACAGAACGACGAGGAAGAAGGTGTAAGCAGCTACTGGATGATCTTAAGGAAGCGAGAGGATACTGGCAACTGAAGAGGAAGCACTAGATCGCACTGTCAGGAGAACTGGCAAGTGGTGTGGCTTAATTGGAATCCATCATCAGACCAACTACAATGTATATAGAAGAGCTAATGAACACTTCTAAATTAGCTCAAAGATTTAACCAAATTTCCCCCCATCTCACTTAAATGGAGGAGATGTTGTAGTCTGATTAACATTTATGTACCTCTTAAGAGAGAGATCACTTGACGCTGAAGATGAGGGCAATCTGGTTCTTCCAAACATTGATAAGTAGTTGCCAGTCAACATGGCATAATATCCCAGAAGACCAGAATCTTCAACTTATCCCTCTCAAGTCTCATGTGGACGACACGTCAGAAGCCACGGCTGGTACTGACTGCAGTTGTGATACAAGTTCCTTTATATCTGCTGTTCTCATATTTTGCCACATAATTTTATTCATTTTGATTCAAAGTCAGAATCACCAATCTTTTATACCAGAACTGCACAGTGAAACAGACCAGTGGCGTGAGGCCGTGCGCCAGGTACTGCTGACGTTACCTGACCCCAACATTTGTCTGCTGCGTTACCTGCTGCGATTCTTGCGGCATTATGAGCAGCACAGCCAGAGAACCCAGTGTCACCATCTGACTGCCGGTGGAGTTGCTCCTGTGTTTGTTCCCCTGCTCATCCATAGAGAAGTGGAGCAGGGCAGAAAGATTGACATTCTTCAGCAGCTGATGAGCAAATTGATTCATGAGTGCGGCCACATCCTGCAGGAACGGTGAGTACAGGAACTGTTCGGCGATAGTTGTAGTAGGATTACTTTCATAAAGTCCCTGGTGTTCAGTCAGTGAGTCTGGGCTTATGTCACGAGACTCACAAAGTCTTGTGCACATAGGTGAGTGCGTTGTGTCAGAGGGGTGGGGGTGCTAGTGTGCGATGTTGCTTTACACATAGCGTCTGTAATCATGTTACAGGTAGAAGGACTGTGACACAATGACGAATGTTAAGTGCTGTTGTCACGTGGACTGTTGCGATGATGAGAACGCAGGTTGCCGAATTTGTCACGTGTAAATGGTACTTGTATGGGCAGTTTGTGATAAATGCACTGAAGGTTTTGATACAAAATTACAGGAACTTCATGGAAGTAATCACTCATAAATATCACTGTGTGTGCGCATGTGCGTGCGTGCGCATCCCCCTAAAACTTTTGAACCAACCAGTTTTCACGAAATTTAGTATCTGTCATGCAGTTTGAGGTCACCCAAAACTTACACTGTGTTTGTAATAACAACACAGTGAACATGCAAACTGGTGTGGGAGTGTCACAGTGCCACTTAGTACGTGTCTATGATCTGATTTACACTGCATGGCAGTACATATTTGCCTCCCCCCAGCCAACCCACCCCCCCCCCTTCCCAAAAAAAGAAAGTAAACTTTTTGTAGAATGTGAAACAACAACATAGCAGCCATGAGAACGTTTTCTTTAGCTTGTAATTTTAATAGTGTTAACGAAATATTTCTTCAAGGCATGAGAAACTTGATACAGTGATAGATAGGTGATTAACATGTCTACATGTATGTATGAGATGATGTGTACATCAGCATGAAACGTTTGGTGACTGTTAATATCTTTAAGGTTACAGCCATTAGATTTAACACAGACAGAATTTGTAATTGTAATAAGTTTATTTCACAAGTAAAATGAAATAAATTGACAGGCAAAGTTGTTTTGAGTTCTTGCAAGTGAAGAAGATGTAACTTACACCACTTTGCCATTCAGGGGCTCATTTGTAAATGTCATGAAAATCAGTGCAGGCGAGGCTGCGTACTGTGCACCGTGTCACAAGGCACACCAACTGTAAAGTCTGTGCACCATGTCACAAGGCACACCAACTGTAAAGTCTGTGTACCATGTCACAAGGCACACCAACTGTAAAGTCTGTGTACCATGTCACAAGGCACACCAACTGTAAAGTCTGTGTACCATGTCACAAGGCACACCAACTGTAAAGTCTGTGTACCATGTCACAAGGCACACCAACTGTAAAGCCTGTGCACCCATGTCACAAGGCACACCAAACTGTAAAGCCTGTGTACTGTGTCACAAAGCACACCAACTGTAAAGCCTGTGCACCGTGTCACAAAGCACACCAACTGTAAAGCCTGTGCACCATGTCACAAGGCACACCAACTGTAAAGCCTGTGTACTGTGTCACAAAGCACACCAACTGTAAAGCCTGTGCACCGTGTCACAAAGCACACCAACTGTAAAGTCTGTGTACCGTGTCACAAAGCACACCAACTGTAAAGTCTGTGTACCATGTCACAAGGCACACCAACTGTAAAGTCTGTGTACCGTGTCACAAAGCACACCAACTGTAAAGTCTGTGTACCATGTCACAAGGCACACCAACTGTAAAGTCTGTGCACCGTGTCACAAAGCACACCAACTGTAAAGTCTGTGTACCATGTCACAAGGCACACCAACTGTAAAGTCTGTGTACCATGTCACAAGGCACACCAAATGTAAAGCCTGTGCACCGTGTCACAAGGCACACCAACTGTAAAGCCTGTGCACCGTGTCACAAAGCACACCAACTGTAAAGCCTGTGCACCGTGTCAGAAATCACACCAACTGAAAAGCCTGTGTACTGTGTCACAAGGCACACCAACTGTAAAGTCTGTGTACCGTGTCACAAGGCACACCAACTGTAAAGTCTGTGTACCGTGTCACAAAGCACACCAACTATAAAGTCTGTGTACCGTGTCACAAGGCACACCAACTGTAAAGCCTGTGCACCGTGTCACAAAGCACACCAACTGTAAAGCCTGTGTACTGTGTCACAAGGCACACCAACTGTAAAGTCTGTGTACTGTGTCACAAGGCACACCAACTGTAAAGTCTGTGTACTGTGTCACAAAGCACACCAACTGTAAAGCCTGTGTACTGTGTCACAAGGCACACCAACTGTAAAGCCTGTGTACTGTGTCACAAGGCACACCAACTGTAAAGTCTGTGTACTGTGTCACAAAGCACACCAACTGTAAAGCCTGTGTACTGTGTCACAAGGCACACCAACTGTAAAGCCTGTGTACCGTGTCACAAGGCACACAATTTGCAGTCTTGTTCTGAATGATAATCAGAGCGTCATCCTCCTCATGCCACTGTAATGGACTACCGCATGCGCAGATTTATATAAGAAAATGAGAAAGGTGCTGAGGAGTCACGATGTTGCAGTACAGTAGTGGGTGGACTAGTGACGACAGTGCCACTTGTGACCAGGATGTTGCAGTACAGTAGTGGGTGGACTAGTGACGACAGTGCCACTTGTGACCAGGATGTTGCAGTACAGTAGTGGGTGGACTAGTGACGACAATGCCACTTGTGACCAGGATGTTGCAGTACAGTAGTGGGTGGACTAGTGACGACAATGCCACTTGTGACCAGGATGTTGCAGTACAGTAGTGGGTGGACTGGTGACGACAGTGCCACTTGTGACCAGGATGTTGCAGTACAGTAGTGGGTGGACTAGTGACGACAGTGCCACTTGTGACCAGGATGTTGCAGTACAGTAGTGGGTGGACTAGTGACGACAGTGCCACTTGTGACCAGGATGTTGCAGTACAGTAGTGGGTGGACTAGTGACGACAGTGCCACTTGTGACCAGGATGTTGCAGTACAGTAGTGGGTGGACTAGTGACGACAGTGCCACTTGTGACCAGGATGTTGCAGTACAGTAGTGGGTGGACTAGTGACGACAGTGCCACTTGTGACCAGATGTTGCAGTACAGTAGTGGGTGGACTAGTGACGACAGTGCCATTTGTGACCAGGATGTTGCAGTACAGTAGTGGGTGGACTGGTGACGACAGTGCCACTTGTGACCAGGATGTTGCAGTACAGTAGTGGGTGGACTAGTGACGACAGTGCCACTTGTGACCAGGATGTTGCAGTACAGTAGTGGGTGGACTAGTGACGACAGTGCCACTTGTGACCAGGATGTTGCAGTACAGTAGTGGGTGGACTGGGTGACGACAGTGCCACTTGTGACCAGGATGTTGCAGTACAGTAGTGGGTGGACTGGTGACGACAGTGCCACTTGTGACCAGGATGTTGCAGTACAGTAGTGGGTGGACTGGTGACGACAGTGCCACTTGTGACCAGGATGTTGCAGTACAGTAGTGGGTGGACTAGTGACGACAGTGCCACTTGTGACCAGGATGTTGCAGTACAGTAGTGGGTGGACTAGTGACGACAGTGCCACTTGTGACCAGGATGTTGCAGTACAGTAGTGGGTGGACTAGTGACGACAGTGCCACTTGTGACCAGGATGTTGCAGTACAGTAGTGGGTGGACTAGTGACGACAGTGCCACTTGTGACCAGGATGTTGCAGTACAGTAGTGGGTGGACTAGTGACGACAGTGCCACTTGTGACCAGGATGTTGCAGTACAGTAGTGGGTGGACTAGTGACGACAGTTGCACATTGTGACCATGGATTGTTGCAGTACAGTAGTGGGTGGACTAGTGACGACAGTGCCACTTGTGACCAGGATGTTGCAGTACAGTAGTGGGTGGACTAGTGACGACAGTGCCACTTGTGACCAGGATGTTGCAGTACAGTAGTGGGTGGACTAGTGACGACAGTGCCACTTGTGACCAGGATGTTGCAGTAAGTAGTGGGTGGACTAGTGACGACAGTGCCACTTGTGACCAGGATGTTGCAGTACAGTAGTGGGTGGACTGGTGACGACAGTGCCACTTGTGACCAGGATGTTGCAGTACAGTAGTGGGTGGACTAGTGACGACAGTGCCACTTGTGACCAGGATGTTGCAGTACAGTAGTGGGTGGACTAGTGACGACAGTGCCACTTGTGACCAGGATGTTGCAGTACAGTAGTGGGTGGACTAGTGACGACAGTGCCACTTGTGACCAGGATGTTGCAGTACAGTAGTGGGTGGACTGGTGACGACAGTGCCACTTGTGACCAGGATGTTGCAGTACAGTAGTGGGTGGACTAGTGACGACAGTGCCACTTGTGACCAGGATGTTGCAGTACAGTAGTGGGTGGACTGGTGACGACAGTGCCACTTGTGACCAGGATGTTGCAGTACAGTAGTGGGTGGACTGGTGACGACAGTGCCACTTGTGACCAGGATGTTGCAGTACAGTAGTGGGTGGACTGTGACGACAGTGCCACTTGTGACCAGGATGTTGCAGTACAGTAGTGGGTGGACTAGTGACGACAGTGCCACTTGTGACCAGGATGTTGCAGTACAGTAGTGGGTGGACTAGTGACGACAGTGCCACTTGTGACCAGGATGTTGCAGTACAGTAGTGGGTGGACTAGTGACGACAGTGCCACTTGTGACCGGATGTTGCAGTACAGTAGTGGGTGGACTAGTGACGACAGTGCCACTTGTGACCAGGATGTTGCAGTACAGTAGTGGGTGGACTAGTGACGACAGTGCCACTGGTGACCAGGATGTTACAGTACAGTAGTGGGTGGACTGGTGACGACAGTGCCACTTGTGACCAGGATGTTGCAGTACAGTAGTGGGTGGACTAGTGACGACAGTGCCACTTGTGACCAGGATGTTGCAGTACAGTAGTGGGTGGACTAGTGACGACAGTGCCAGGATGTTGCAGTACAGTAGTGGGTGGACTAGTGACGACAGTGTTGTGTCCTCATATGTCGCCAACTACACGAAGCATGCCGCAGATCACAGTGTGTTGACACGTCATTGATTGATACAGCAAGAAAGTCTGCCCCAATTGTCAGAATGTCAGATGATGATGTGGTGGTTTCTGAACTTGTCAACTACATTAAGCAACAAATCATTCACCTTACTTCACAGGCGGGAGGTGTGTACTTTGAATCTAGACGCTGGTACTTTTATTCTGGTTGAATTGTCCCAAGTTTCCTGGCGTATGCTGGGCTAATATTTTAAAATTGACTGACACTGCTCTGTAATTCACTGTTTATGATGTTCGCACCTGTAATGCAAGGCCGTGGCAGACTGCATAATGATGTGTTACATAGCACTAAAGTGCGCAGTCACCATCAGTCGGTGTGGCCATCCCTGTGCCATCAAGCTGTCTATCACAATCTGCCAGAGATGAGGAGTGACGTCACAGTATAGCATGCTGCAGTGGCTGAACAACATTCCATCGTACTTAACACTGTTGTATTGTCAGTTGACATTGTATTGGTATAAAATGTGTGTCAACAGTCCATCTGTGTGCCGATTGTCTTCATGGTTACTCAACTGTTCTTCCAAATCGCAGTTTTCATTTTGCATACTGCAGGCTGTAGCTTACCCTGCTTTATCCTTTGTCACCAGACCATTACTTGCTTATGTGTTTGGCCTGTTGTAGGTAATACATACACATTCTAGTTCTGGGTTGACATCCAGCTCGTTTAAATGCAGTTTAACTATCTACCACCTCGTTTTGACATCCAAAGACTGCCTTTGTTTGTTTGGTGTGATTTGCACAATAAACACTGTACTTCCTTAAACGGCTGTCTTTGTGATGGTGACACGCTGTGTTTATTGTGAGGTGGGAACTTAACGTTTAGATGTGTTTACATGCCTGTGGATCGCTTATTACATCGCTCGTCTGTCTGTACACGTGTAACAAGTGGACAACCTTGGAATTAGCAAGACACATGACATGCAGACCTGCGTACACGTGTCTCTGTAAGTGTCAGTCTTGTGGCGCTCCATATTTACAGGAGCAAGAAATATTTGGACCGAAGTTGTAGAGCGAAGTGGAAGGTAGCTTTATCTAGAACGTTTTTCCCACAAGTCTTACGGTTTGTGAGGAAATTGCAGAAAAGTTTGCCTTGTGTAGTTTCTGATATTGTAGGCTACATTTGGGGCGCTGCTACAGTCTTGTGGGATGTGACGCCTTGTATTCTGCTTCAAATTTACGTACGTCTCGGAGGAACGACCCGCCTCCATCTTCAGGGTAGATGGCATACATCCCAGAAGGCCCGTATTGATCAGGCAGCAACGGCCTCACAAACACACGCTTTCTGCTTCGTGAAAAACGAAGCAAAATGTGATTACGTGTAGACTGCGTCGATGCTAGTTTGTTTTGTGGCGCTGCTGTAGTACTGTGATGTAATGTGTGGCGTCGTTTGACGTGTGGCATAGCGGTGAAGATTGAGTGCTTGATGATGATTGTGTATTGAGTCAGTGCAATAGAGTTTAATTGCGGACGATAAAAGTGCCACGAACATCGGAACTTACGTTCAGTATACGACGTCTGTTTGGTTCCAAGAACTCACGAAACACCAGCAATAAAACACAAAACAGCGGTAGTCCTGAAATTATAGAAGTGTGAACTTTAGTGTAATACAGACACGTTGTACAGGAACAGAGCGCAGTAAGTCCCATAAAGCACGAAAGGGCCGATCGCAGTGACCGCGCGGTCTAAGGCGTGGGTCTGCGGCCGCTCGCTTACTGGGATTGTGGGTTCGAATCCCGCCAAGGGCATGGATGTCTGTCTGTTGTGAGTGTTGTGTGTTGTCAGGTAGAGGTCTCTGCGACGGGCTGATCACTCGTCCAGAGGAGTCCTACCGAGTGTGGTGTGTCTGAGTGTGATCGTGAAGCCTCGATAATGAGGAGGCCTAGGCCCCCAAGGGGCTGTTGAGCCATTGGGGGGGGGGGAGCACGAAAGCAGTCAGTCTCACTTAATGACACAAAAAACTTGACTGCGAGTGATTGCGCAGAAGGACGTGGGGGCCGGCTGAGCCTTGTGATGTACCGAGTTGTCAGAATCAGCGAAGAAATGTGGAAACAGTTGTATTAAAATGATCACGGATGGTCGAAGTCCCGAATATGCGAGGTTCACGAACATCGAGACTCAATAGATAGGCCTACAGTTTCTGCTCCTTACCAGTTGGATGACGGTTACGTATAGCTAGGAGTGCGTAGCTGCCTGACAGTTTAGTGCGGATTGCTGTACGGGAACGTGTTGTGTTGTGTTTGTTGTGTTGTTTTGTTGTGTTGTGTTGTGTTTGTGGGTGTGTGTGGTGTTGTGTTGTGTGACGGTTTTGTTGTGTTGTATGTGGTGATGTGTTGTGGAGTTTTTTGTTTTTGTTGGTTTTGTTGTGTTTGTGTGTGTGTCGTTGAGGAAGCTGTGGGTACAGACAGCCGCAGTGACCAGTGATGTCACACCAGCCGCAGTTCTTCTTTCTTAGGTATATGGAGCTGGGGTGACTCAGTGGGTGTAGTGACTGCTTAGGTATATGGAGCTGGGGTGACTCAAGGTGTAGTGATGTTAGGTATGAGCTGGTGACTCGTGGTAGTGAGTTAGTATAAGGAGCTGGGTGACTCAGTGGGTGTAGTGACTGCTTGTATATGGAGCGGGTGACTCAGTGGTGTAGTGACTGCTTAGGTATATGGAGCTGGGGTGACTCAGTGGGTGTAGTGACTGCTTCGGACTGGACGATCCGGGATTCGAATCCCAGCAGGGGTAAGAGATTTATTCTTCTCCAAATGGCCCAGACCGGCTCTGGGGTCCACTCGGCCTCCCATTCAATCGATACCGGGATTATTTTACGGGGGTAAAGCGGCCGGGGCGTGAAGTTGACCACTCACCTCTATCTAGCGCTCCCCCTGTATGCCTTCATGGCGTGGACAGGGACACATTTACCTTAAGTAGTTGGTATGTTGGTATACCGTTGGTATGTTGGTATACCGTTGTGCGAACGCGCCCTTGTTACTTCAGGACCAAAAACAAAATTATAAAGACCGCACGTCGTACTGTGGAACACGCTGCACGTAAAGTCCATACAAACAGCCAGTCGCAGGCCGAACACCTGCTGATGTGCTGTTGATGGACATGGTGAATGCAGGACGGAGCGGTAACTGCATCGCAGGGCATTATTGGTAGTTGCCGAATGAGCAGGCTACGTCCTGCAGGGCATTATTGGTAGTTGCCGAATGAGCAGGCTACGTCCTGCAGGGCATTATTGGTAGTTGCCGAAGGAGCAGGCTACGTCCTGCAGGGCATTATTGGTAGTTGCCGAATGAGCAGGCTACGTCCTGCAGGGCATTATTGGTAGTTGCCGAATGAGCAGGCTACGTCCTGCAGGGCATTATTGGTAGTTGCCGAAGGAGCAGGCTACGTCCTGCCCACAAAACGATGCCAGTGATTAACAAAGCCTGTAGTTACGACAGAGCTGACGACGCCAGCGGGCCAGCCACAGACGCGCTCGCGTCTACCGAACTCTTGCGGGAAGTACGTGAACAGCCGAGCAAGGACAGAACCAAATCCATTCCTGTATGCGCGGTGCGTTCTGGAGTGGGGCAGTGTAACGTTACAGTTCCGTGCGGTCCCTGTCGGACGTCGTGAACTGGCCGAGCGCGTCTCCCCACTGCTGGAAGCATACCTGGAGCTCCCATTTCGCGATGCTGTCCAGCACCAATCACCTTGCAGCTCCTCGATATCCTCGAATATTTATCCCTGTAACTGTTCGGGATTTCGACCTTTCGTGATCATCCATTTTAATACAATTGTTTCGATGTTTCGTGACCGATTCCGGCGAATCGAGATGAGATCACGTGGCCGGCGAGTTGATGTCCCTCACGCTTGTGCTATTGCGCAGCTCACACTCAGCTCAGCTCATAAGCATTATCTTTCATCAAGCGAGGTCTGTTTGTGCTTTGTCACGTATATAGACTAGCACGAGACGCTGTGCACGTAAACAAAACCGACAAAGACGGCGAATTGACAGCAGTCACGCACTGTCGTCACAGACGACGCCGACCGTCGCGGCGTGATGTTGGCTTTGACTGGCCTGTAAAGGGTTCATTAAATTGCAGCAAATGCCTCATTTTGAGGCCAGTCGGCTGCTGTCGTGGATTCCTCTTGGTGACGCTGCAGGTGCGTGTGCGTGCCAAACGCAACCACACACTGTGTTCAGAGGCTTCACGTGTGTGGAGCGCTCAGTCGTTGAAGTTCTTAAATCCACCCCAGCAGCTGCTTCCCCCAACCATAGTTAAATCTGTCCCTTTGATATCTGCACTTCTGCCTTGAAGATGGAGGCGTTATGTTCCTTCGAAACGTTAGTACCCATCTACCACGCCGAACGGACTAAGTTGGCTGAAGCCGTAACGCTTTGTGTTTGAATTCCCGAGGTACACGGTTCTGATTTCCGTTGGGTCTGCGACTGTCGTGGCTGAAGTTTGCGTGGTTTTCTTCAGTCCAGAACGTACCGCTGTAGTTCCACGACCGCTCCACGTCCTTTCCAGTTTGTTATTTACTAATCATGAAGTCCATCGACTACGTGTGCTACTGACAGCGTCGTTAAATGAACCAGGGATGCACAAAATTTACAAAAACCTAGGAACCACCTCAAAATTCTAGGCACCAGAAGTGTTTCATACTGAGGGCTCACAAATATCAAGCGCCTCCGTACAAAATTAGTCGCCCGGGCAATCTGGCGACCGGAATTTGTGCATTCCTGACAACACAATAAAAATAACCCCAAGGACTACGGTTCGACGTTTTCTCTGCATGTAATTAAGCACCTTACCATGAAGACATAGAGAGAGTGGAGGAATAGCTCCACATATTCTTATCCTCGACATTGGTAGGTTAGTGATCAGCTTCTCACTCTGGCCGCTTTGCCCGTAGGGAAAGAGCCTCTAGTGTTTGTTAGAGAGGAGGCCTGATGGCCACAGAGTCGATGTGGACTATTGGCGAGGAGAACATCCTTCGCGGAGAGTCGAACCGTGTTCGTCAGTCCGTAGCAAGTTATTGTGAGTGAGGTAATGCAGTAAGTGATGCGGGGTTGCAGGAATGATTTGCATAGTGGGACGTTTCGACATGTTCGATGCGTAGGACGGACTTAGCATAGGGATAGTGAGGGCAGTACTGAGTAAGGAGCTCGGTACTTGGCTGTGTCGGCTGTTTGTTCTGGCGTTTAAAAATACCGGTTGCTGTGGTTGCTGTGGTTGCCAGCTCACAGGTGCAGGTCGGTACGGATGTGCCTGCCTGCCGGCCGGCCGGCCGGCTGTTGCTCCTTGTCGCTTTTAAGACTCGTAAGTTCTATATCGTTGATTATGAATTGTCAGAACATACATCTGTGTTTATGCATTATTTCGTGGCTGTGGACCTGCGTAAGGTTTTGATATTGTAGTTCCTTTTTCTGAGTTGGCATGTTGCCATGTTGTCGTCGTCGATTTTGGGGAAATCGAAAAGCACGACCTTCGGGTGGCCCCTAATGGTGTAACGTGATGTTCATAACAAATTTTGTGACAATCGGTCGACTTGTTGATCAGTTGAAATGGGGTCATGTTGCAAGGTCATGTGACATGCCTACTGGGCTGAGTTCGTACATAGGTGGGCCGTCTAAAGTTGTCCGTGTCCACTGCCTGAGGGTATATGGAGGGGTATATGCATAGCTTCAGTCATTCTGAACCTCGTCACTAGGTGGAGGCGAGCGGTCAGCTTCACACCCCGACTGCTTTACCCCCGGGCTGGGTGTGCCCTAGAACCGGTCTGAACGTTTCCGAGAAGAGACATCTGTTGCCTCTGCCGGGGTTTGAACTCCGGATCTTACAGCCTGTAGCTTAGTCACTATAGTCACGGTACTGACTGAGCTATCCCGCTAAGATGTGCTGTGCTGATTGGCATTTGTGGTGTTAATACTACTGTAACTGCCGTCGCAATATCAGTGTTACGAACAGCGAGCAATCTGGCCCAGAAGTGTCACGCTAGTCCAAACTTCGCAGCTACTAAGGAAATTCAGAAGCCAGACAATGCAATTTTGAAATAGGAAGGTCATTACGGTGCACGTGGTGACCACGTGTATTGTGTTGACAATAAGCATAGATAGTAATCGTCGTCCTCAGGTTGCGGATGGAGGAACGGTCTCCGGATATGGAGGCTAGCTGCAATTACTTTGAATAAGCAGTCGCGGACAGCCGACAAGGGGTGGTCCTCCAGCTTGGGGGTTGGGCGAGGTGCTAACAACTCCTCATCGTAAAAATTACCAAGTTACGAATCATTTAACAAAGCCTCGGATGGGAGGATAATATTAAGATGGATCTTAAGAAGTGGGATGGGGGGCGTGAACTGGATTGAGCTGGCTCAGGATAGGGACAGGTGGCGGGCTGTTGTGAGTGTGGTAATGAACCTTCGGGTTCCATAAAACGCGGGGAATTTCTTGACTAGTTGAGGACCTGTTAGCTTCTCAAGAAGGACTGTGCTGCATGGAGTTAGTTAGTTAGTTAGTTAGTTAGTTATCGCCGACGTAGGCTAAGTATTAGACATATCAATCCTCAAATCTGTCCAAGCAATGTTTAAAGCCTCGTACGTGTGTGATAAAATGCAGCCGCGGACCGGGCGACAGGCGCGAGCAGTCGTAGTCATTCGTGCTCACGTCTGGACACCAAAATTCGCCAGATGATTCGGCACTGCTTCACAAGTTCACACTGGCGAAGGTCAAGGAATGCAGGATGTCACGAATTATTGCAGGCGTGGCTTTCATTATCGTGTACAGACTAATTGAAAGTGACAAGAAACGTCGAGCAGACAGACACTGGTGGATGTCACAGCTGTGCAGAACTACCGATGACTGTGGTGGCGCGCATGCGTGTAGGTCACATGAGTCTGATGGAGTAGGCGTGTTGGTCAGTTGAACTGTGTGGGAGTGACATCACGTGACTTTGTACAGCTGATTGATATGGTCGGGCCCCGCGCTACATCGACATTGCAGTGCTGTACCGAGCCGGTTGCGCTGTACAGCAGTAGATGTAATTTGATGTATTGCTTTGCTGGATATTGTGAAGTGGCCGGTGGCAGAACACGATGCTTTGCACTGCCCAGCAGCACTGTGTGCAGATATTGTCAAGTGGCCGGTGGCAGAACACGTTGCTTTGCACTGCCCAGCAGCACTGTGTGCCGATATTGTCAGGTGGCCGGTGGCAGAACACGTTGCTTTGCACTGCCCAGCAGCACTGTGTGCCGATATTGTCAAGTGGCCGGTGGCAGAACACGTTGCTTTGCACTGCCCAGCAGCACTGTGTGCCGATATTGTCACGTGGCCGGTGGCAGAACACGTTGCTTTGCACTGCCCAGCAGCACTGTGTGCCGATATTGTCAAGTGGCCGGTGGCAGAACACGTTGCTTTGCACTGCCCAGCAGCACTGTGTGCGATATTGTCAAGTGGCCGGTGGCAGAACACGTTGCTTTGCACTGCCCAGCAGCACTGTGTGCCGATATTGTCAAGTGGCCGGTGGCAGAACACGTTGCTTTGCACTGCCCAGCAGCACTGTGTGCCGATATTGTCAAGTGGCCGGTGGCAGAACACTTGCTTTGCACTGCCCAGCAGCACTGTGTGCCGATATTGTCATGTGGCCGGTGGCAGAACACGTTGCTTTGCACTGCCCAGCAGCACTGTGTGCCGATATTGTCATGTGGCCGGTGGCAGAACACGTTGCTTTGCACTGCCCAGCAGCACTGTGTGCCGATATTGTCAGGTGGCCGGTGGCAGAACACGTTGCTTTGCACTGCCCAGCAGCACTGTGTGCCGATACCTATCTGGACTATCATTATTTTATCAGACAACTTCCTTTTGTCAGTCACCGCCGCGCTACTGGACGGCCGGTTGAGTGAGCTACCTTAATACGCCAATCGAACGGACGGGAAGTGACAACAGACAGTTGTAACAAAATAATGACCCTGTAGAACATAATAAAACGCGTATATATCTGCAAATGACGAAACATCGGATCGTTAGATGGAGTGGGTGGGGGGAGGGAGCGCGTAGCAAATGTTTGGACGTTTCGGAACAGACGGAGAGACCGGTGAATGAAGAACTGTTGATAAAAGGACGTTTTAATGTTTATAAAAACGGTGTTAGGCGTACAGATAGAACTGACGGCTGCGTCGTTTCTTGACGCGGTGCTGATAGTCGGAGGCCAGGTGGCAGTGGAAGTGTTTGGAACACTACCTTGTTTACTGTGAGGTGCTAAATTTAGACTTCGCGAATAATTTGCACAGAGGCGGTGTGACGTAATCACATTGCAAGATGTAATTACACTGTGTAAGTCATTGAAATGACTAATCGAAAACGAGATGGCGCTGAGTTGGGCTGTTAGGTGCATTATCATGGTGCTTCACTTTTTGTACTGAGACTTAAGGACGAATTGTGATTCCGTTCTGGCACGATATCTAACCTATTGTTAAGTGTGTTATTTAGCCCTCTAAAGCCCAGTGGTTACTATATGTACCACCATGTTTAACAATCAACAATTCTACGTTCTGCCCACACAGTGTATTTATGTGTTTTGTGTGGATCTCAGAACAAACAGCGATTATTTCACTGTACAACATTAACTGACTGGTTTGTATAACTGAGACGGAGTGTTTACTGCGCGGTACGGACTGTATTTATGTGTTTTGTGTGGATCTCAGAACAAACAGCGATTATTTCACTGTACAACATTAACTGACTGGTTTGTATAACTGAGACGCAGTGTGTTTACTGCGCGGTACGGACTGAATGTACATATATATGTATAATGCACATTAGTTTTAGCCTTCAAAGCGTTGACATTTCCAGTTCCAGCAGCCTGTAAGTAATGATCCCCAATGCATCCGCCATTTGCTTACTCGTAACATGAACATAGCGTTTGCACGTAAGCCAGTGAACTGAATTAAAGCGAAGAGTGTAGATTGTCTTAAGTTGT
This sequence comes from Reticulitermes speratus, assembly GCA_021186555.1. Classification (NCBI taxonomy): domain Eukaryota; kingdom Metazoa; phylum Arthropoda; class Insecta; order Blattodea; family Rhinotermitidae; genus Reticulitermes; species Reticulitermes speratus. The sequence continues at coordinate 3,129,010 of JAJKFL010000042.1, forward strand.
ACAGCAGGGGATGGGGCGAGGCGAAGACGCAGTTCAGGATTTAGCCCACATGTAGCCCACATGTAGCCCACACCGGACATTGCCTTAGCATGTGTGGCGTTCCGACGAGATGCATGACTGCCCTAATGGCCTGTACATGTGCTGTGAAATGTTTGTTGCTGGAAATTTTATAAAATTCTTCTCAGTTTTGCTGGCAATTTAGACCGAAATATCTCCCCAGTCTGTAGCTGTTATCGTCATATATGTCACTATCAACGTGCAGTGACATTATTTTATATGACAACTCGTATCGCAGTTCACTCAGACCGTTCCGCGTGACGGCAGTAGCGCAGCGTTTGCCGCTATTCCTGATAGCCGTGAGTCGGGGTCCACTCGTTTTAGTTAAATGTATTGCAGCTATTGTGTTCTTACTGAGCATCTTTAAAGAAAGTGCTGGAAGTGTTGTTCTGCTCGCATCTGACAGATATGTTGTTTATCTGACAGATATGTTGTTTATCTGACAGATATGTTGTTTATTGCACGTCGAAGTTCTATAATTTGAGCGAGTCGACGGGAAGTGAGTAGCGACATTTTTCAGGTAAAATAACGTTGCTTTGTATAAGGGTGCGTGAACACGTCACGTCCTGTTTGAACTGCCACCCCCCACACCCCCCCTCCCAAACAGACGTAAGATCGAACACGGACAGTGACGAACCGTATTAACAGCGTCGCTACTAGGCGTCGCTATTCATCGGGATATCGTATACAGAGTCGGTATTTTGTGTGACAGCTGTCGGTTGCCGCTTTCTGTCGGCTCGTTTATCGTATTAAAGTGGCCCGCCCGCGCGGTGCAATGGGGGCGGTGATAGACGTTAGCTGTCGGATAAAATACAGACCCTGTACAAAATACAGACCCTGTACAAAATACAGACCCTGTACCTACTTTGACCTCATAATTTGACGCATGTTGTCATGTCGGCTTGGCAGTGACACGAATACTGTCACTGGTGACACATTCCGAGTTCACTGTCCAGTCACTGGATTGATTGGTTAATTGCAGGGAATGAACTTTTGGGTTCCATATGCGGGGAATTCTTTGACTGGCTGAGCGACTGTTAGCGTCACAACGAGGAGTATGGTGCATGGTAAAGGTAAAGTTCTCCCTAGAACGGGCCCTGAAGGCCCAGAGGGGGAGTACAGGTATAGCTATACTCTTTCTTTAACCTCGGCGCTAGATGAGGGTGGGTGGTCAACTCCACGCCCCGGCCGCTTTACCCCCAGGAAAGAGATCCGGTACCCACTGTACAGGAGGCTGGGTGGGCCCCAGGGCCGGTCTGGACGGGTGCGGAAAATCTCGCCTCCATCGGGATTCGATCCCCGGACCGTCCAGCCCGCAGCAAGTAGCTGTACCGACCCATTGTGCATGCAGTTCGCGGTAAAGTTGCGCCTGTCAGGTGACGGCAGTGCTGTGTGCACAGGTACGAGGTTACACGTGCTTATTTGTTCTGCACTTCTACAAGTGGAGGGACGGTACGCTAACAAGGGCGCTGACGTAGAGCTGTTGTGCATCTTGGGCGTTGACGTAACCGGAAGTTGCAACATAACTCTTTAAAGACTAAAACAGAGAGAGCGAGAGAGGGAGAGAGACAAACAGAGAGAAGACCGCGGGGGGAGTCAGAAATGTTTGCTGCCCTAAAGGTTTACAGGAAGTGCCCGCTCGTCCTTCTGATAAAGGTAGACTGAAGGCAAGATACAGCGTTGATAAGGGAAGAAAGTAAGGTCTGCATGAGAAGCATGCAGAGCGACGTAATGTTCGGTACCGACTGGGCATTTGCTGTACGACCGAGGAACACCGCTGGAAACATTGGTCGATTTGGCTCAAAAACTAGGATAAACCTGAATTACATTAAGGATCCAGCTCGTACCGCGCAGTAAACACACTCCGTCTCAGTTATACAAACCAGTCAGTTAATGCTGTACAGTGAAATAATGGCTGTTTGTTCTGAGATCCACACAAAACACATAAATACACTGTGTGGGCAGAACGTAGAATTTGTGAATGTTAAACATGGCGGTACATTCAGTCCGTACCGCGCAGTAAACACACTCCGTCTCAGTTATACAAACCAGTCAGTTAATGTTGTACAGTGAAATAATCGCTGTTTGTTCTGAGATCCACACAAAACACATAAATACACTGTGTGGGCAGAACGTAGAATTTGTGAATGTTAAACATGGCGGTACATTCAGTCCGTACCGCGCAGTAAACACTCCGTCTCAGTTATACAATCCAATCAGTTAATGTTTTACAGTGAAATAATCGCTGTTTGTTCTGAGATCCACACAAAACACATAAATACACTGTGTGGGCAGAACGTAGAATTTGTGAATGTTAAACATGGCGGTACATTCAGTCCGTACCGCGCAGTAAACACACTCCGTCTCAGTTATACAAACCAATCAGTTAATGTTGTACAGTGAAATAATCGCTGTTTGTTCTGAGATCCACACAAAACACATAAATACAGTCCGTACCGCGCAGTAAACACACTCCGTCTCAGTTATACAAACCAATCAGTTAATGTTGTACAGTGAAATAATCGCTGTTTGTTCTGAGATCCACACAAACACATAAATACAGTCCGTACCGTGCAGTAAACACACTCCGTCTCAGTTATACAAACCAGTCAGTTAATGTTGTACAGTGAAATAATCGCTGTTTGTTCTGAGATCCACACAAAACACATAAATACAGTCCGTACCGCGCAGTAAACACACTCAGTCTCAGTTATACAAACCAGTCAGTTAATGTTGTACAGTGAAATAATCGCTGTTTGTTCTGAGATCCACACAAAACACATAAATACAGTCCGTACCGCGCAGTAAACACTCCGTCTCAGTTATACAAACCAGTCAGTTAATGTTGTACAGTGAAATAATCGCTGTTTGTTCTGAGATCCACACAAAACACATAAATACAGTCCGTACCGCGCAGTAAACACACTCCGTCTCAGTTATACAAACCAATCAGTTAATGTTGTACAGTGAAATAATCGCTGTTTGTTCTGAGATCCACACAAAACACATAAATACAGTCCGTACCGTGCAGTAAACACACTCCGTCTCAGTTATACAAACCAGTCAGTTAATGTTGTACAGTGAAATAATCGCTGTTTGTTCTGAGATCCACACAAAACACATAAATACAGTCCGTACCGCGCAGTAAACACACTCCGTCTCAGTTATACAAACCAGTCAGTTAATGTTGTACAGTGAAATAATCGCTGTTTGTTCTGAGATCCACACAAAACACATAAATACAGTCCGTACCGCGCAGTAAACACACTCCGTCTCAGTTATACAAACCAGTCAGTTAATGTTGTACAGTGAAATAATCGCTGTTTGTTCTGAGATCCACACAAAACACATAAATACAGTCCGTACCGCGCAGTAAACACACTCCGTCTCAGTTATACAAACCAGTCAGTTAATGTTGTACAGTGAAATAATCGCTGTTTGTTCTGAGATCCACACAAAACACATAAATACAGTCCGTACCGCGCAGTAAACACACTCCGTCTCAGTTATACAAACCAGTCAGTTAATGTTGTACAGTGAAATAATCGCTGTTTGTTCTGAGATCCACACAAAACACATAAATACACTGTGTGGGCAGAACGTAGAATTTGTGAATGTTAAACATGGCGGTACATATAGTGACCACTGGGCTGTATAGGGTTTCTGTTTGTGCAGTGTGCATACAAGATTTCAGTCGTTGATACCTTTGACTCCTATGCCAATTCCACATTCCTATAATTTTCCGTGTGTTAAGGACAACAAATGTATCGGTCGCCGTCTAGCGGTATTTTGGAGTTTCAGTGTTCCAACCTCTACTGAGGCTGATTTGTTTCGTGTTTTTGCTCAGTCCCACCATTCATAGCCACCATATCGATGCCAGTTACGTCACGACCGCTGCTCTCCACTTTACCTCTACTCCCCCTCTGGGCCTTCATGGCCCGTTCTGTGGAGAACTTTACCTTTACTTTGCAGTTCATTATTTTTTTTTGTGGTGAAGGGCTCCGCAGCAGAAGCTACGGACGCACCGCAGCATTGAGGCTTATTGTGCAACCCTGTGATAAACATGAAGAGAAAGATTATCTTTTTTTGTTCATTTTTCCAAGTAATGGAGCAGCGGTGGAATGATATTGACGGGGGAAAACCTGTCCCAGTGCCACTTTGTCCACCACAAATCTCACATGGACCGACCCGCGATCGAACCCGGGCCTCCGCGGTGAGAGGACGGCGACTAACCGCCTGAGCCATGGCACGGCCAGTTCATTATTTGCTCATAACGTAATCTTCTGGGCGGTTATTGTGTGAGTAATTGACTGCGCCGTTAAATGAACCGTGAAGTAAGTGATGTGACATCGTGTGCCTTTCACCTTACTGTCTGTTAAATGTTACTAACACTTCGTGCCTACTCACAAAGCTCAGCGGTGCGCACGTGACCAAACCGCCGTGTTCTGACAGTGCCGCTAGTCGGCAGCACTGAATGATTTCATCTTGCCTCGCGCCTCGCGCTGAGGCTCAGACTGGTGACAGTCCTCGTGTGTGCGTGTGTGTGGTGCGTTAGTGCGGGTTAGCTCAGTCCTTGCAGGCTGCCGGCGGGGGCGGTGTGTGTGTGTGTGCCGGTTTAGTTCACATATCGTAAGTGATGTGCGCTGTTAACATTCCGAGCGGAAGTTACTTCAGTATTACATTAAAATACGTATTATAAATCGCAGACCGTAAAACGCCCAATATATTCACAGAAGCCTCCATAATTACTAAGTTTCCTCAGCCTCTCGCCAGGTTACGTGCTGTGACATTCTGAAAGATATATATATGGTGTGCCATTTGACAAAGTGAGTGAGTTACTGCAGTCTTGTGCGAAATGTTTGTTATTCATTATAAAATTAAATTACGTCAGACAATTTTTTTTTCAATGGCTCGACCGCCCCTTCGGGGGCCTATGCCGCCTCATCTTTCGAGGTTTCACGATTACACTTTTAGACACACCACACTCGGTAGGACTCCTCTGGACGAGGGATCAGCCCGACGCAGAAACCTCTACCTGACAACACACAACACTCACAACAGACAGACATGCCCTCGGCGGGATTCGAACTCACAATCCCAGCAAGCGAGCGGCCGCAGACCGACGCCTTAGACCGCGCGGCGTCAGACAAATACAGCAGTGAATTAGGGGACTTTAATTACGGTGAAAGGCTTGGAGCTTGCTGACCGGCACGAGTAAGACCGCCGTGGGGGCCCATTCAGCGCGCTGTCTAATGCGTACCGGGGGGCTGTTTCACTTCTGGAATTTTCTTTTCGTCAGAGCTTCCAGACCGCCGTGGGGGCCCATTCAGCGCGCTGTCTAATGCGTACCGGGGGGCTGTTTCACTTCTGGAATTTCCTTTTCGTCAGAGCTTCCAGACCGCCTTGGGGGCCCATTCAGCGCGCTGTCTAATGCGTACCGGGGGGCTGTTTCACTTCTGGAATTTATCTTTTCGTCAGAGCTTCACACCACCTCTGGGGCCCATTCAGCGCGCTGTCTAATGCGTACCGGGGGGCTGTTTCACTTCTGGAATTTATCTTTTCGTCAGAGCGTCCAGACCGCCTTGGGGGCCCATTCAGCGCGCTGTCTAATGCGTACCGGGGGGCTGTTTCACTTCTGGAATTTATCTTTTCGTCAGAGCTTTCACAACCGCCTGGGGCCCATTCAGCGCGCTGTCTAATGCGTACCGGGGGGCTGTTTCACTTCTGGAATTTATCTTTTCGTCAGAGCTTTCACACCACCTCTGGGGCCCATTCAGCGCGCTGTCTAATGCGTACCGGGGGGCTGTTTCACTTCTGGAATTTATCTTTTCGTCAGAGCTTTCACACCACCTCTGGGGCCCATTCAGCGCGCTGTCTAATGCGTACCGGGGGGCTGTTTCACTTCTGGAATTTATCTTTTCGTCAGAGCTTTCACACCACCTCTGGGGCCCATTCAGCGCGCTGTCTAATGCGTACCGGGGGGCTGTTTCACTTCTGGAATTTCTCTTTTCGTCAGAGCTTCCACACCACCTCTGGGGCCCATTCAGCGCGCTGTCTAATGCGTACCGGGGGGTGTTTCACTTCTGGAATTTCTCTTTTCGTCAGAGCTTCCACACCACCTCTGGGGCCCATTCAGCGCGCTATCTAATGCGTACCGGGGGGCTGTTTCACTTCTGGAATTTCTCTTTTCGTCAGAGATTCCACACCACCTCTGGGGCCCATTCAGCGCGCTATCTAATGCGTACCGGGGGCTGTTTCACTTCTGGAATTTCTCTTTTCGTCAGAGATTCCACACCACCTCTGGGGCCCATTCAGCGCGCTATCTAATGCGTACCGGGGGGCTGTTTCACTTCTGGAATTTCTCTTTTCGTCAGAGCTTCCACACCACCTCTGGGGCCCATTCAGCGCGCTATCTAATGCGTACCGGGGGGCTGTTTCACTTCTGGAATTTCTCTTTTCGTCAGAGCTTCCACACCACCTCTGGGGCCCATTCAGCCCGCTATCTAATGCGTACCGGGGGCTGTTTCACTTCTGGAATTTCTCTTTTCGTCAGAGATTCCACACCACCTCTGGGGCCCATTCAGCCCGCTATCTAATGCGTACCGGGGGGCTGTTTCACTTCTGGAATTTCTCTTTTCGTCAGAGCTTCCACACCACCTCTGGGGCCCATTCAGCGCGCTATCTAATGCGTACCGGGGGGCTGTTTCACTTCTGGAATTTCTCTTTTCGTCAGAGCTTCCACACCACCTCTGGGGCCCATTCAGCGCGCTATCTAATGCGTACCGGGGGGCTGTTTCACTTCTGGAATTTCTCTTTTCGTCAGAGCTTCCACACCACCTCTGGGGCCCATTCTGCGCGCTATCTAATGCGTACCGGGGGGCTGTTTCACTTCTGGAATTTCTCTTTTCGTCAGAGCTTCCACACCACCTCTGGGGCCCATTCAGCCGCTATCTAATGCGTACCGGGGGCTGTTTCACTTCTGGAATTTCTCTTTTCGTCAGAGATTCCACACCACCTCTGGGGCCCATTCAGCCGCTATCTAATGCGTACCGGGGGGCTGTTTCACTTCTGGAATTTCTCTTTTCGTCAGAGCTTCCACACCACCTCTGGGGCCCATTCAGCGCGCTATCTAATGCGTACCGGGGGGCTGTTTCACTTCTGGAATTTCTCTTTTCGTCAGAGCTTCCACACCACCTCTGGGGCCCATTCAGCGCGCTATCTAATGCGTACCGGGGGGCTGTTTCACTTCTGGAATTTCTCTTTCGTCAGAGCTTCCACACCACCTCTGGGGCCCATTCAGCGCGCTATCTAATGCGTACCGGGGGGCTGTTTCACTTCTGGAATTTCTCTTTTCGTCAGTTTCCACACCACCTCTGGGGCCCACCCAGGCTTGTCTCCAGTACGTACTGGAGGTCCTTTCTCTTGAGCACTCATTTCCCTCCGCGCCGAGGCTGCAGCACGTGTGGAACTAACCGTGATTTCAGGCTTCCTCCGCGATGTTGATGGCATTGCGTTCTTGTGGGGATTACGCGGCGTCGAGTGGCAAATATTATACGAGGGTCGGTCAGAAAAATAAGTTCACAATGTATACATTTTGCGTTGTTTATCTTCTGCTCCGATACGGACCCTTCAGATCAGTTGTACGGCTGTCTCACCTTTGTACACAGCTGCTCTAGAACTTAGGCATTAATCTTATCGTGGCGTGAGGTCTTCTATCTGCTGTTGATATCAGTGCATGCATTCTGTTGTTAGCCTTTGTGTCACAGCTGTTTACACACTGCGATCATCTTCAAATCTCTGGCAGCCAAGATGTTTCTTGAGTGCTGGAAACAGATGATAATTTCGCAGTGATTAATTCCCTTGATAACAATCACAATCAGTGTAGAATCTTTAATTACGAAATTACAGGGCGGACCATTTTCTGCTTGACCGACAAGCGGTGGCGTGAAGCCCTGCCGGCTGCTTTGCATGCCGCGTGTCGGGAGGGTAACAGTCGGCGAAGGGAGGTACACGAGGACCCGCAGTTATGAACTGTAAAAAGTATAACAACAGCTCGCCAGTTTACAGCAGACGTTGAAAATTCTGCCTACCTGACCGAATGCACTCAGTGTACCGGGGGAACACGTTGATGTTAACTGTACACAATGCACTGTGTACCGGGGGAACACGTTGATGTTAACTGTACACAATGCACTGTGTACCGGGGGAACACGTTGATGTTAACTGTACACAATGCACTGTGTACCGGGGGAACACGTTGATGTTAACTGTACACAATGCACTCAGTGTACCGGGGGAACACGTTGATGTTAACTGTACACAAGTGCACTCAGTGTACCGGGGGAACACGTTGATGTTAACTGTACACAATGCACTCAGTGTACCGGGGGAACACGTTGATGTTAACTGTACACAATGCACTCAGTGTACCGGGGGAACACGTTGATGTTAACTGTACACAATGCACTGTGTACCGGGGGAACACGTTGATGTTAACTGTACACAGTGCACTCAGTGTACCGGGGGAACACGTTGATGTTAACTGTACACATGCACTCAGTGTACCGGGGGAACACGTTGATGTTAACTGTACACAGTGCACTCAGTGTACCGGGGGAACACGTTGATGTTAACTGTACACAATGCACTCAGTGTACCGGGGGAACACATTGATGTTAACTGTACACAATGCACTCAGTGTACCGGGGGGAACACGTTGATGTTAACTGTACACAATGCACTGTGTACCGGGGGAACACGTTGATGTTAACTGTACACAATGCACTCAGTGTACCGGGGGAACACGTTGATGTTAACTGTACACAATGCACTCAGTGTACCGGGGGAACACGTTGATGTTAACTGTACACAATGCACTCAGTGTACCGGGGGGAACACGTTGATGTTAACTGTACACAATGCACTCAGTGTACCGGGGGAACACATTGATGTTAACTGTACACATGCACTCAGTGTACCGGGGGAACACGTTGATATTAACTGTACACATGCACTCAGTGTACCGGGGGGAACACGTTGATGTTAACTGTACACAGTGCACTCAGTGTACCGGGGGGAACACGATGATGTTAACTGTACACAATGCACTCAGTGTACCGGGGGAACACGATGATGTTAACTTACCTGCAAGTTACCGCGGATGTTGAACACGAGATGTTTATCTGTACACAAGCACATTACACCTTGTGTTGAAGTGCACTCAGTGTACCGGGGGGAACACGATGATGTTAACTGTACACAATGCACTCAGTGTACCGGGGGAACACGATGATGTTAACTGTACACAGTGCACTCAGTGTACCGGGGGGAACACGTTGATGTTAACTGTACACAGTGCACTCAGTGTACCGGGGGGAACACGATGATGTTAACTGTACACAATGCACTCAGTGTACCGGGGGAACACGATGATGTTAACTCTGGAGTTCTTCGCAGGAAATTGTTTAATCTCGCGACGGATGTTGTTTAGTTCTTCCAGCAAGTCACATTACCCTTGTGTTTGAGGTACGATGACATCACATTAATAATGCAGAGGAGGCCAGCTCAACAAGACCTTGCATGTGACGTGTAATGTGACAAGAGATAGTAGCCCACCTCTTCACAGCCTTTTGCTCTGACCCCTTCCCATCTCGCATATCTCTTAGTTTATTTTTTCCACCGGCGTATCGTTATTTTTCAAACTAATCCCTGATCGCATTGATGCATTTTCCCTATCTTGGCATTTTTACAACTTCCATCACGGTATAAATTAGGCATGTGCATTCACAACCATTCACAAGGAGTCATTTCCTCTTTTTCCTTGTGGAATTGTTGACATCCTTGGCTTTGATACTGCAGCCCCAGTATGCTACTATGCTATGCTATGCCAGAAGCATGTTATCTTTGCTACAAGTGATACCTTCTACTGAAAAGTGGAATGCTTCTTTAACACAAAATTTGCTGGCTGCGGAACCTTACTTATTGAACATGCCACTTTTCAATGTGCACACTCTGCAGGTTGGTTGATCAGGCTGTCCAGGCTGCAGTTGCTGACAGCAGTGTGCATCTGTTTGCTGATGCTTCTGTAGAGTCTGAGGAACCAGTAGAGGTGGTGGTGACACCCACTGGCAGCCACGTACAGCAGCACCAGCATCGCAAGAGGAAGGAACGGTATGAGAACTTCAACTCCCAAAGTCAAGAGAGGAAAGTTATAAGGTACATCACTGGCATAGTAAGAGTTTGGAGTATTTATCTTAAAGTACTGAACATGTGAATCCAACATTCAAAGAAACAGAATCCATATATACAGTTGAATGAAAACCAGTTCAGTCCCAGCACCTTAACCATATTTGGAGTAGTCAGTAACTTCAGCATCGTATTCGTACAAATCTGATGTAGCTAATTTTCTGTTAATCATTAGATCAAACTCAGAGGAGAGACCTCCTGAAGAAGGAAGTGTCAACTGCAAGGACAGTATTCGACGTGTCAGTAGTCACGAGGATTTTTCACTCGTCAAGGGGAGCAGTAAGAATAATAACAATATCAACAAAACTAACGGTGTCAAAAGTTTCCTGACAGAGCCGATAGACCCGACAGTGGGTCATGGTGTGGTAAGTTGATGACGTAGGTGTGTAGCTAACGTTGTTATATAAGTAGGTGTGTAGCTAACGTTGTTATATAAGTAGGTGTGTAGCTAACGTTGTTATATAATGATAGAAAGTCAGTGCCTATGTTACTGATACTTAACCTTCCAGTTACAGATTTAGCTAGTTATATTTGTCACTCTTTGTGTGGGCCGGGATAGCTCAGTCGGTATAGCGACTCGCTACTGGCTGGACGGTTCGGGGTTCGAATCCCGGTGGGTGCGAGATTTTTCGCAGCCGTCCAGACCGGCCCTGGAGCCTACCCAGCCTCCTGTACAATGGGTCTGTCATGGGGGGTAAAGCGGCCGGGGCATGGAGTTGACCACCCGCCCCCATCTAGTGCCAGGGTTAAAGAAAGAGTATAGCTATACCTCTACTCCCCCTCTGAGCCTTCATAGCCTGCTCTAGGGAGAACTTTACCTTTACCTTTGTCACTCTTTTTAAAGCGTGAAATATTTCCATCTGTTTTTAGCCAGTCATGTGATCTTACTCGATTTGTTTCTACATCTGCTGCCTGTTTTGTCACAGTCCACTTCCCTTTTATGTTTCAGTTGCTCTGTCTCTCTGTCTGGCAGTCTTACAGTAAGGTCTGTCTTCCATTCATTAGGTGTTTTCTCATTTTCCCACATTCTCCCAAACATGCTGCAGTGACAGACTGTGATATGTATCTGCTGGCATAATGTTATCGGTCCCTGGTGATAGCCATTTTATATTGATTTTGGAGATTTTTTAACGTCATTGAGTGGGACTGTGTCTTCGTATTATTGGGTTGCCTTTCCGATATGGTTATTCTGTATGTAAATACTCTTGTATTCCGAGCCCAAAGTTTAAGATTTGGTTGAGATGTTCTCTCCAATTTTGTATTTCCTCATTCTCAATAGGTCTAGACCTCCCTGCATGCTCTTCGACATTTATGTGTGCAGCTGTTTGTTTGTTGTTTCTGCTTTCTCACCTCTCCACTTTTGGTGGTCATAAGGTACACTTGTTTTGGTGGTCATAATGTACACTTGTTTTGGTGGTCATAATGTACACTTGTTTTGGTGGTCATGAGGTACACTTGTTTTGGTGGTCATAAGGTACACTTGTTTTGGTGGTCATAAGGTACACTTGTTTTGGTGGTCATAATGTACACTTGTTTTGGTGGTCATAAGGTACACTTGTTTTGGTGGTCATAAGGTACACTTGTTTTGGTGGTCATAAGGTACACTTGTTTTGGTGGTCATAAGGTACACTTGTTTTGGTGGTCATAAGGTACACTTGTTTTGGTGGTCATAAGGTACACTTGTTTTGGTGGTCATAAGGTACACTTGTTTTGGTGGTCATAAGGTACACTTGTTTTGGTGGTCATAAGGTACACTTGTTTTGGTGGTCATAAGGTACACTTGTTTTGGTGGTCATAAGGTACACTTGTTTTCACTTGTCTGCAGCACTGTACCTAGCCTTAATTCAACCTTTATATTCCTCATAGTAGAATTCACTTGAAGCTTGGCTTGTGTCATGTGATTGAGTCCCCGTGTCTGCTTTGACATCAGATCTTCTGTAACCAATAATGATCTCATTGACTTCTAAAAATGTGCTTTTGACTGCCGTCTGTTTTACCCAAATTTCCTCTGTCAGAAAGTGAGTTAACCCTTTGGTACTGAAGGTTTTATGTACTGTATATGTAACATGGCAGTATGATGCTCAAAATGGCGAAGGTTATGTGTGTGCCCTTGTGCAGCCCCCGCTTAATTCCTGTCTTCTGCAGATCACTGTGGGCATTTAAGGCCAGTGCCAAACAATTACACTTGCTGTTTCTCCTGCAGTTTTTGTATTTGTTTGTGTTTAATTTTGTTTACATGAACGTTTTTTGGATCAGACTTGTGTTTGTGGAAAGGACTGTAATTTCAAGGCACTAATCACTACCAACATCACCCTTCTTGAGGATTCAGGTCTTCTGGGATGTGATACTGTGTCCTTGTGAGTCTAGTTCCTGATGTTTTGAAGGACTGCATCGCCTTCATCATTGGGGCCAAGCAGTCCAGAAAGTCACTCTGAATATGAAGGCACTGTATTACTTTGAAACGTCGCGAACTACACATGCAGTGAAATTGTGTCGCATCCCAGAAGTCTTGCTTCCTCAGCAGCACTGCTGTGAGAACCTCAAATCTTGCATGACTCCTCTTTTATGGTGCAGATCACAAATCATCATCATGCTAGAAACCATATGTTGCAGGTGGCTGTCTATGTACAGTGTTGCAATGTAGTGATTGACATTGGTTTAATGTGCTCTTTAAGTGTTTATGTTTTCAGCGATTCAGTGGCTTGCCTCTCCATGAGCGCAACTCAACGTGTGTCTCAACACCAAAAACACCGGCATCCATCAGTGACAATGAATCAACAACTGGGGTGGCAGCTGAGATGTTTGATGACAATGAACACGAAAGGAGACGGAGTTCTGAGCGGTTTGCTCGAGCCATTGCTCCACGAGGGCGAAGAAATATGGGTCGGAGACGAAGGCTCATTCACAAGAGTTCCAAAATGTCAATGGAAGATACAGATGGAGGGGGATCCTCAAAGGTGAGTTGTTCTGTGGTTGCAAAGAGACTTGAAATGATATGGCTGATAAAACAGGACATCATTGTTGGGGTTAATTGTAACTGTTACGAGAATTAATCAAGAGACGATGCGTAATCTGCATACCAAATGCGAGTTTTAAAATGTGCTGTGTTAGTAAATATATTGTCTGTTTATTAACATGGAGTTTGTAACTGTGTTTGTAGGAAAATGAGGACCAAGAAGAGAATACTATCATTTCTCGAATTTCCCACGCACCCATTTTGGTCAGCAGCAGTGCATCAGATGATGATGCCATTTCTAATTCAGGCTCCACACATTCCTTTCTGCAGTTGCATCCTCAGGTAACTACACCACAAAAATGTGCTTCAGTTTCGGTTTTGGGAATTTGATTATTTTGCCAGCAGGTGTTTGAATATCACTCTTCATATCAATTTTTAAATTGTTAAGAAGTTTCTAGGAAATATGCCTGTGCTGTATTTACGTCTTTGACATTCCCAAGAACAGTTTAACACTTTGGCACCGGAATTAAATGCCCATAGTGCTCTGCAGAAGACAAGAGCAGATATATTTAGATTAACATTCAGTGATTTTAGCATCACACTGCGTGTTATGTAAAGTTCAGCACCAGAGGGTTAACATATGACGTGTAGCAAATTTACCAGGGACAAACAACATATACTTTGCTTTTATGGGATTTTGTGTGTTGTTACTTTAAGTTAACTTCAGCTTTATAATCAAGAACAGTTAGACACCAAGAGGTCGTCCTTTGTCAGCATATTATAAACACATTGGGATATTTGTTATAGATTTTGGCAGTGTATTGATGTAGCATTACACTGTGCAACAGGGCAGCTGACTTCAGGCAGTAATCTTTATTGTAAAGCTTAAATAATTTATACTTGGTTTCTACTTAGTATTTTACATGTTCTGTCTGATGATGGCCGAGCCTGGCTGAAACTTATAGAAGGGATGAAGTTAAGTTGTTCTTCATTGCAGGATTAGTGTGACATTTATTTAGCAGGCTGTATTTTGTATCAGTTCCTTCCTAGGCTTATTCAGTAATTGAACCATAAAAAGACACACACACACACACACACGTATCTATACGGACATACATGGAGCATTACAGACACACATGTAGTATATATGGACATACATGGAGCATATACAGACACATGTAGTATATATGGACATACATGGAGCATATACAGACACACACATAGCATATACAGATCACACATAGCATATATGGACATACATGAGCATATACAGACACACAACATAGCATATACAGACTCACACATAGCATATATGGACATACATAGAGCATTACAGACACACAGGTAGCGTATACAGACTCGCACATAGCTATATGGACATACATAGAGCATATACAGACACACACGTAGCGTATACAGACTCACACGTAGTATATATGGACATACATAGAGCATATACAGACACACACTTAGCATATACAGACACACACATAGCATATACGGACATACATGGAGCATATACAGACACACATGTAGTATATATGGACATACATGGAGCATATACAGACACACACATAGCATATACAGACTCACACATAGCATATATGGACATACATAGAGCATATAAGACACACAGGTAGCGTATACAGACTCGCACATAGCATATATGGACATACATAGAGCATATAAGACACACACGTAGCGTATACAGACTCACACGTAGTATATATGGACATACATAGAGCATATACAGACACACACTTAGCATATACAGACACACACATAGCATATACGGACATACATGGAGCATATACAGACACACATGTAGTATATATGGACATACATGGAGCATATACAGACACACACATAGCATATACAGACTCACACATAGCATATATGGACATACATAGAGCATATACAGACACACAGGTAGCGTATACAGACTCGCACATAGCATATATGGACATACATAGAGCATATACAGACACACACGTAGCGTATACAGACTCACACGTAGTATATATGGACATACATAGAGCATATACAGACACACACTTAGCATATACAGACACACATATAGCATATACGGACATACATGTAGCATATACAGACACACATATAGCATACAGACACTATAGCATATATGGACATACATGAGCATATACAGACACACATATAGCATATACAGACACACATGTAGCATCACGTCAGACATATACAGACACACATATACAATAGCACATGCATATACGACACACATATAGCATATACAGACCACAGCATATACGCATATGTAGCATTACGACATACATAGTAGCATATACAGACACAGCAATGCTTTGAGTCGTAATACAGACCATTGCATTACGACAATTAGTATAAATATGTTACAGACAACATATAGCATATACAGACACACATTAGCATATACGGACATACATGTAGCATATACGGACATACATGTAGCATATACAGACACACATATAGCATATATAGACACATCTAGCATATACGGACATACATGTAGCATATACAGACACACATATAGCATATACAGACACACATATAGCATATACAGGCACACATGTAGCATGTATGGACATGCATACAGCATATACTGTCCAGAAGGGAATACTAAAATTTTGACTTAAATTTTTGGAGCTAGATTAAGTGCCCAGTGTGCAGTGCAAAGACAGGGGGATTTAGATGGCAGCCATTACTTTGAATGTTCTTGGCTGACGACTTCAGCGGACATTTCGTTTTCTCAGCATCACTCTGCGTGTTGACTATAGCCAGCGTTCGACGCCAAAGGGATATGAATTCTTTGAAGACTGAATTTAACTTGAATTATATTTAGTAGGTATAGTTTGTAGCATGAAGTAAACACACACTGTCTCGGCTGTAAAAACTTTATAGTGAGATCCATGCAAAACACACAAACCAGTGGTGTGTGTAGTAACCAATGGGCTTTAGAGGGTTGAATGTGGGAGATTGAGACATAATGATTGTTAAACAATACATATGTTGTTATACTGTGGTACTGATACACTTTCATGGTGAACAGAATACTCATGAACACTGTTGTGACAAAGTTGCAGACAGTATTTGGTATTCTAGTTGGTATCCCATTGTCTGGAATGTTCCAGAAACCGGCTGTGTGTCAGAACAAGTACATTTGAAATTAGTGCCAAGTAATGCCAGGGATGTCACTTGTGCTATTGTTACGAGCTGAAAATGGTTCTAGTGAAAGCTTGTACTTTCTGGGGTTTCCACATGCATTTTATGCTGCATATTGACACCTTTATTGTATATACTTCAAGATAATATGTCAAAAATGCCTCCATGAAGATGATTGTGTGATGGGTGCCAAGAGGAAGCAAATGTCACTTTAGAACAGAGTAGAGTTGTTAGTGCATTGGTAAAGTCATTGTGTGATGAATACGGCATTAGTGTGGCCACCATCTGTGATGTCAATGAACAAAAAGATAAATTGTTGAAGTCTTAAAGTGACATTGGCACACTAGATTTTCCTGATGATCTGTCCTACATGATGCCTTGTACTTGGAGGCAGAACAGCTTTTTTAATTTATTTCTGCAGATTTTAGCCGAGATGTTCCAAATTACCGGAAACCCCCTTATCCAGAAAACTTCGTCCTGAACATTCTAGATAAAAGATCCTATGCTGTATTGTATTGTATTGTATTTTATTTCGTCCTAGAAATCATTACAGAATGATAGCCAAAACTACCCCCTTCAATGCTAAATTTGCATTTGGATTTGTAACTTTCATAGCCGTTTTTCACAACAGGAACGAGATCGATCCCCCTCCCCCTCTCCAAGCCCCTGTACTCCACCATTGGACCTTGCAACACTGCATCAGCAAGTGGATTGTAATGAGCCGCTGAGAAGCTTGGGGAACTGGAGTTTTGCTCACAGACAGCCAGTAAGTAAATGGAAGTAGCAGCATGCTTTAATGTACTGTCCTATGCAAAATAAACTGAGAACAGGCTTCAGGTCTTCTGGGATTGCCACTGCAGCACCGGCTTAGTGTTTCACAGTGTTTCCAGGGAATGCAGTGCCCTCGTCTTCAAGGGTTGAGGGGTCCGAGAATAATGGGTTTCTTTGTTTTCCTTCTTGTGCCCCTCAGCTGTTGAAGGTTAAAGCACCATATTTCTTTGAAATGTCAGGAAACACGAACAGAGTGTCATATCCCAGAACACCTTAATTGTTAACAATGCTGCTGTAGAAACCATCAAACTTGTATAATTTGGACATCTTGATCACTTAAATAGTTTTGAGTTATGTCACTCAATATAGTTTATCAGTTGGCAGTGAATTAACTCCTCAGTGATGATGGGGTTTAAATTCCAAGTACTGCCATGGATTGAGGGATTGTAATTATATAGTAGCCTTAAATGCTTTCATGACTGTACAGTACGCTGAGGCTCGCATTCAAGGGGTAATTTAATATCACTGGATTAGAAATGTTCCAGATTGAGTTTACAAAACTCGGTCAGAAAAGTATTTAATTTAGCGTGAAAATGAGTATGTGGTGGCTGCTGTACAAGTGAAATTGTGGTGGCTGCTGTACAAGTGAAATTGTGGTGGCTGCTGTACAAGTGAAATTGTGGTGGCTGCCGTACAAGTGAAATTGTGGTGGCTGCCGTACAAGTGAAATTGTGGTGGCTGCCGTACAAGTGACATTGTGGTGGCTGCCGTACAAGTGACATTGTGGTGGCTGCTGTACAAGTGAAATTGTGGTGGCTGCTGTACAAGTGAAATTGTGGTGGCTGCTGTACAAGTGAAATTGTGGTGGCTGCTGTACAAGTGGAAATTGTGGTGGCTGCTGTACAAGTGAAATTGTGGTGGCTGCTGTACAAGTGAAATTGTGGTGGCTGCTGTACAAGTGAAATTGTGGTGGCTGCTGTACAAGTGAAATTGTGGTGGCTGCTGTACAAGTGAAATTGTGGTGGCTGCTGTACAAGTGACATTGTGGTGGCTGCTGTACAAGTGAAATTGTGGTGTCTGCTGTACAAGTGAAATTGTGGTGGCTGCTGTACAAGTGAAATTGTGGTGGCTGCTGTACAAGTGAAATTGTGGTGGCTGCTGTACAAGTGAAATTGTGGTGGCTGCTGTACAAGTGAAATTGAACCAATTACTGTAACAGTTGTAGCTTAAGTGATTGTTAGTGACTGTGAGTTTAAAGTTAAGACTTTTTGTTTGTGATCAGATATAAGTAGTTTCCCTTCAGTTTGTGAGATGTGAATTCATGTGCTTCTGAGGTACAACCATGCTTGAACAATGTACCATGTGGTTCGTAATGCAACATCACGTAATAGTACAAGCAGATTATTTTTACAAAAATGTGAGTAGTGTTCCCTCTTAGTGTTTGTGCACAACATGATACCGTACCACAATATTGCCAACATTATGTAGTGAAGTTATTCTGACATGTGTGTTTAATGACAGATTGAAGGATCTCACTGTGTGGACATGTTATTCATGTCCTCCTTGATGAAGCCACCTTCTTTAAATGTAGGAATGAACAGGTTAATCACACACGCTCTAAAAACCACAGACAGAATGTGCCTTGTGTTTAGGTGGACAGAGGCACTGGGAAAGGTGGCTTTTCTGGACTCATATTTTTATAAATTTTTTGATGTGTCTGTGCATAGAACAGTCTTACGTGTGTGCCACACCTGTGAGTTGCATCTTGTACATAAGGGACTGTAAAAATTGTATGACAGTTTTAGTTGTTTGTGTCAAGACCAGTGGTTACAGTAAATGTAAAGAGTCTGGAGCGTCTGTCATTTGCACATGGCTCTCATTGTTTGACATGTGCAAGTCAGTCATGTCATGTTCTTGTTCCAACCCTTGTGCATTGTATGCAGAACAGGAGCTGCCACTGAGGTGTCTTTTTTCTGTGTTGAAATTATTAAATATAAGATGGGAGGTGCAAGATTTGTGGTCTTCAGGGATGTGACACTTGCTGGACGAGTGGTTCCAGACGTTTCATAGGTTCATGTTCGTTCATCTTCGGAGTCAGGCCATCCAAGAAGTATGTACCTTCTTGCGTGGGTTGATCCTGATGATGAAGACAGTGCAGTCTTCAAGTTGTCAGTTACTGCTTGCCCAACAACAGTGTCACATCTCAGAAGACTTATATCTTTGAGACAGTATGTTATTATGATGCAAGTCATACTTGAAGATTACATTCATATGGATATGATACCGCATTGGTTAGTAATCTGTTGCCAGTGTCTTAGGGGGCCTGCTGCTTCAGTCTTCAGGGCAGTCCAAGAAGAATGATTTCTTGAAGACAGCGCTATGAAAACCTCCAGTCATGACAGTCTTTTTTGTGGACAGACTGTTACATTAGTGTCTGTTTGCACTAAATTGTCTTTATTTTATGGTTCTAGAATGAAGAAATGGTAAGCAGCCAAGTACTGCTTTCCCCACGAAACTCTATGATCCTCACCAGACGGGTTTACTTGGATGCCAGTGTACCCCCTTCACCGCCACATGAGCTTAATGCCCCCATCCCAAGAACTTCTGGAGTTTCTGGCAATTTGGACAATGATACCAGGCTCAAGTGTCTCTCAAAGGAAGTGAATAGGTATGGGCAAATAAAGTTTTGAGTTTGAAGGATTGTTAATTTTTGTTATATTGTTACAGTTGGATGGTGCTGTATGACGAATGTGCATGTTGTTATGATGAGTTTGTGATAGCGTGAAATTTGTCATTACTGTGAATACTTACTCATGATAGCCAGTTGCATTTGGCGTCATTAATATCACATCTAGAATAAAGTATGTAGTTTAATGGATGTTTCATTACAAGTAGTGGCAGTGCAGAAATTCATAAACAAAGTTTGGTTTTATGATTCATTTCTGGGATATGACACTGCATCCTGGAGTATTCGGATCCTGATGTCTTGAAGGATCATACTGCATTCATGTTGAAGGCTGATTGGGCCCTAAAGGATTGCCAATAGCAGATGGATGATGGGAATATAGGGACAGTGTAGCCAATGATGGCTATCTTCTAGAACCTATTGGCACTTGAAGATGAAGGCAGTATGTTCCTCTAAGATGTCAGGATCCAATTGTGCTGTCACATGGTGTTCTATGCCAGAAGAATTTAAGCTTCAGGTTCACTTTTGTGAAAATGAAATAAATTTTGGGTTGTGCAGTGTTGAAATTGCAAATAAAATGCTGCTAAATTACAACTCAGTGTACTAATGAAAATATATCATATGGGTTTGATAATAGTGAGAATTCTTACATCGTACATTAAAAGTATGGGAGAAAGATATATTGGTTGTGACTGTATTTGTAGTGTATCACGACAGTCAGTTGATGCATCATTTGCCAGTTACCTTGGAAAACATTGTTGATCACTTTTTTAAATGTATGAATTGAAACTTCAATTTGAAACACCTTTTGCTGTGAAACATATATAGCATGTTATAGTGGAGATGCACATGTTGATGCGTGTGGATATTCTTGGGAAGTACGTTACTTTTGTGCAATTGCAACGAAAATTGTTGTAGCTTGGCAACTTTGTGTAACGTTTGCGAATATTGAAATTCATGAGTGTGTGTTCAATGATGTTCAAGTTGTTACATGTGATCAAACAAATGGATGAACAGGCAGTTGTTTTACTATGTGCTCTGCAGGCATACGAACATGCCTAAAAGCACACGACAATTTGTATGTGCAGCAGTTTGTATTTTAACATGAATTTCGTGCGATGATTTTTTAATGAAAAAATTCAGTACCCTTTGCGCTGTACTACTATTCTTCAGGATCAAATGTCTTTAGTTAATGTTACTTACAATAAAACATGGACTTTATGTTCCCTGAATCTACATTTTTCTTGATTGTACACACATTTTTATTGGTCTTCCACATAGTTTCTTCAGAGCAGTGTTGAATTTTCCTTAAATATGCATTTGTGCTTCATTGCCAGTTCCTCAGTTATACATCCAAGTTAAGCATAAATTGACTTGTTGCTGCTATTTTAAGTACTTTCAGCAGGAAGTGGAAAAAAAAAAGCAGGTTTTCAGTTAACACTTTGGTATCTGCCCTGTTGTGTTCATGGCATACATGTCCTGTTCTGTGCAGTGGGGTAACACAGCTGAGCTAACAACATGGCAGTGAGGCCTGGACCACTGTTGGGAGCTCAGTGTGGCTACTCAGTTGTACACACAAAGGCTGCCATCAGCATAAGATCATACAGTATTATTTTAGGGTATGTAATTTCAGTAGCTGTATAAATTTTAATTTCCTTGATTTTGCATCTTCTTTGATGTTGCATTTATTTTAAATCATCCCTTCAGAAATGTAAAACCCAATTTTCACTGTATTTCATTAATGACAGTGAATGACTGCAGAAAAGTAGTTTGTTTATAACACTGGCGTTTGAATGACTGATTACAGTTTGAAGAAGAAGGTTAAGCATTATGAAGAAGAATTTGAACGAGAGTATGGATACCGCCCCTCGCATGCTGATAAAATGGGCAATAAGGATATCAAGAGCATTTATACTGAGATGAACAAGCTGCGCAAGGAAGTTAAGTGTGAGTGCCGTAAAGTAAAGTAAGCTAGAGCAATAAGTATCGTGTCTTGTAAAGCGTTACAACTCCTTGTAGGCATATTTAATGGGTGACTGAGACAGGTGAGTATAAACCATGTGGATAATGACATTGAGTAAATTTTGTTAGGTATGTTTATATAGCATGGTGACTACAGTGTGTTTTGCTTGCTTATATAATTTTTTGTACGGGAAACAGTAGAGATGTAACTGCACCTCAGCAGCATGAATCAGGATTATGGATTTTACGTATGTAGATTGTACAGTAAGTTTAATTATTGACACGTTGGTGACCAGATTTTACGTAGGTAGATTGTACAGTAAGTTTAATTATTGACACGTTGGTGACCAGATTTTACGTAGGTAGATTGTACAGTAAGTTTAATTATTGACACGTTGGTGACCAGATTTTACGTAGGTAGATTGTACACTAAGTTTAATTATTGACACGTTGTTGACCAGATTTACGTAGGTAGATTGTACAGTAAGTTTAATTATTGACACGTTGGTGACAGATTTTACGTAGGTAGATTGTACAGTAAGTTAATTATTGACACGTTGGTGACCAGATGTGCTGCTGTGGCTGACACTGCCTGGGATCTGTAAGCATGTGGAGCCCGAAAGTGTATTGTCACTTCCTCTATCACTCACAGTGGAGGGAAATAGGGAAAAACAGACACCTTACACATCTGCAGAGCTTCTGCTCCAAGCCTGTCTCACCAGGAGCTGGCTGCTCTGATCTAGTAACTTGCATGTATAAAAGCGTAAATTAACATAGCCCGTCAACTATGCATGGCCATTGAGCTATGTTAAACTACACAGACTGTTGACATTGTGTTAAAATTATGTTGCAGTTAAAGCTGTATGAAATGCTAGCAGTTGAATGTACATTTGACATTCACATATCCTTTTGCTGTATTATATAAATTCATCAATATATTTCCTTGTAAGACCTTGTATACACTTGACATTGTCAGTTGATGGCCTGCCTCTTGTGCACAGTGAATGCTGTATCAGGTAACCCAGTAGCAGGAGCAGTGTTCTGAAACCGGCCGTGTGAGCACAATAGATGGCCACACACTGACCTCAACAGATGTAGTGAAACTGATTAGTCATGGGTGTCTGCATGGGTTGAGACATTTATAATTGTGAGACTTCAGGCCTACATCACAGTGCAGTTCAGATTCTGGGATGTTATACTGCATAGGTTGCTAGTTGGTTGCCAGCATTGCAGAACAACCTCTGGGTCGCGTCTTAAGGGATCAAGCAATGTAAGATGGTACCAGTAGGTTGTCCGTACGCTGCGTAACACCTTGACGTGTGTATTGTTATCTGTTGTTTTGTACTTTTAGGGTCTTCAGTATGTAACAAATGAAACTTACTAAAGAACGATTCAGAATAGGAGAACCAATTCCACTTTATATCCACCGTGCATTTTGATAATAATTCACAAGTTTTAAAAAACCAGCAAATGCACTATATTATCAAATATTGTTTAATATAGTGCATTTGTTGGTTTTTAAAAATTGAGGAGAACCCATATTCATCCATCCATCCATTCATATGTGTATAGCTGGAATGTATTAAAATTGTACATTATAATTACAGTCTAGGGCTGATAACTTGAACCTTGTAATGTATTCAGGGATTGTGGGTAGTGTGGGATGGGTTTCTGCCTGGTGCTATACTCGTACGTTCGGCCAGGTACTGACCTATATTCCTTGCTTCCCTTTTCCTTCTCTTTCCCCTGCTTCCTCACCCCACAATTTATCACTCCCCACACCACATTCAGTGCTTGAATTTTAATCGTAAGTCTCACGTCTGTAACATACAATAACAAACTATTGTTTCCAGATTTCAGCATTCTTTAGATACCAGTATTATAGTAAATGTAACTGTCCAATTTAAACTGCCCAGCTTGCAGTTACTGAATTGCACTAAACTCGTCAGTTTACATGGGACTTACCTCACGTAATATTTACTGGGGAATGTCAAGTCGATTCTAATCACCACAACTGTAAGACTGTAATAATCACACAGCTTGTGTTTAATTTGTTTGAGAAGGTTCTTGAAGAGATTAAGTTAAATGCACTAATCCATTAAAATGTGAGAATGATGCGGATTGACGAACATATATATGCTGTTGATGGATCCAGTACAAGATGTAGAATGATCTTGATGACCAAGAATGAGCCATGTGCTACGGCATCTTTATCTGTAATAATGATATACGGGCCAAAACCTTCATGCTCCTCGAATGTTCTCAGAATGCCTTCTTGTCTCTTTCCATTGTTCAGAAACAGCCTTCAGGCATTCTTAAGTACAGACAGAAATCAAAGAATTGAACTGTGAACCCACTCCGCACATTCTGAATTTTAAATAGTACAATTTTGATTCAATTTCATTGTTGTTATATAAACTGGCTAATAGCCAAATTGCCAGTTTATTGGCTCATCTTTACAAGCACAGTTCGAGAGTTGAACTGTGGACCCTAGCCAGATACCTAAATGATAGCTAGTCACAAGGTAATTTAATATTACAACTACAGTATTTGTTTTGTAATCTGATTTTTTAAATTGGCTATTATAATTAACTGTATCGTAAAAAGATTGAATGTGATGTGTTAGTGTTAAATGTGGCCTGAAGATGGTCCAATGAAGGATCAAAACATATACGTCTTATATTGTAAATACAGTAGAATCCTGACTTCAAATCCATCTAGGGGACAAGCTTTTTGTACCTTAAACTGAGAAGAATCTTAAATTGGGTTGTTTCAGAGTTAAACCAAAAATTACTTACTGTGCTTACAAAAACATGACATTTCCTTTAAATTTAAACTTAATGTGCTTTTCTTCAATTCATTTAATGTTTATATTTTTATGTTTATTTCATGCGACATGAAAGAAAAAACAAATTTGGAGAACTGAAATTAGCATATAATTGCACAGGGCATTGTGTGATTCAGTTTACTGTTGGCAGATCTAGAGAGAGAATGTTACATAGGTGTTACAGAATGTTACGTAGGTGTTACAGAATGTTACGTAGGTGTTACAGAATGTTACGTAGGTGTTACAGAATGTTACGTAGGTGTTACAAAATGTGACCCATTTATAATGGCTGGACACTGCAGAGTAAAGTGTAAATGCATATGTATGTACCTGGAATGTTACGTTCCAAAACAGTTGAGGAGGAGTGATGTTCGCTGGGTCGGTGAGGTGTGATGCATGAAGAGCAGCAGATGTTCAAGTCTCCTCGGACTGGCCTCGTCAATCTTGTAGGCACTAAAGTATCTCCTAAAAACATCCTCACCATTTCCACTTTTCATGTACTGACCAGGTGCAGTGGTGTTGGTGGCCATTGTTATAGTGGTTTTATCTGCATTCACAAAATATGAGAACTGAATGGCTGGTTTGGAAATAGCTTTGTCCAGTTGTCAGCTCCACTCTTGTTGTTATCTTGCTCAGAGTTTCATGACATGAGAATTGGTAACACACTGCTGTGATAGTTAGCACTTAATTCTGATGTTGCTTCACTTCCATTGCACATAATCATGGTGTTACTTAGACAACCGATACTCCAAAGTTGTAAATATGAAACCTAAATACAGACTTTAAAATGGTGTAGGTACCGAATTTTTGTATTTTAAATATGGTAAAGGCCTAAAATCGAGAAATCTTGATTGAGAAAAAGTATGCATTATTTTATGTGGGGTTTGACCAGGATCACAAGAAATGAACAGAAGATTTGGGAAAACTTACGTGGATAAACGTTATATCAGGATTCTACGCTGGAATCTCAATTTAAATCTGAAACCAATATTGCAATAAGTGAGGCCTAAGTACTACTAGCAGTAAGTTTAGTTTCAGGTACATTACTTTGGATGTGATTAGCAAGACCGGTTTCTGCCAGAGCACGTCCACTGTATTGCTAATGACTGCAGTGTACCTCTACTACTGTTTGTGACTTGTAAGTTCTTGTCTAGTCCAAGTTATTTGTAGTATATCAAGATTCTACTGCATAAGGTTTTACAATGATGTGTTATGTATTGATGGCACTGTTGGATGGTCTGTGTCATAGTCTGTGTAGATTCTGATCATGTCTGTGATGATTCTGATCATGTCTGTGATGATTCTTTCTCAGTTCTTAAAGAAGATCCACATTGTGTGATGGTGCAAAGTGCGGCTAAGTCAGTTGATTCAGTGCCTGAGGGCACTGCTGAAGTAAATCGTGGTCAGAACTGTAGCAGTGATAAGACACCCAATATGGAAGAAAAGTTACAGGAAGTTGAAAAGGTGATTATGTCATGAATAGCAGTTAATACAAGAACATGCAGTACACAGGTGTACTGAGTGGTTTGTATCAATACAAGTTGGTATGTGGTACACAGTGAATGATTTTAAAATTACGCATGTGTCTTACACTGGCAGGAATTGTAATGTTGTAACGAAGTGCACTGTCAGAATACAGAATCTTACACTGTGTTGTCCGAAGTTACAGTGAAATCATTTCAAAACCAATTTGGTTCATGACTGTAGCAGGGTTCAGAAATTAAAATGACAACGTGCAATGTGAGTTGCAAGGCAGTTGTTTTTGCTTTTTCTTTTCAGTAGATTGAACATTGGAAGCTGCTATGGATACAGCAGGAGTGCACTTACACTTATTTGTTGAACTGTACAAGTTTTATATATACGAGGTCTGTCCAAAAAGTATCCGACCTTGGGCCGGGAAAAAAAAGTTCTGTATCTGGGTGGTTACAATACCTAATCCCCTTCAAAGTAGGCCCCTTGTGACTCCACACACTTAGCCCAGCGGTCCTTCCATCGCTGGAAGCAATTCTGGAAGGCTTGTTTTGGAATGGTGTGCAGCTGCGCCGTCGCGTTCTGTATGATGTCCTCGCGGCTGTCAAAACGGGAGCCTTTTAGCGGTGTCTTCAATCTCGGGAACAGCCAGAAATCACAAGGAGCCATGTCAGGAGAGTAGGGAGCCTGGCGAACGTGCGGAATGCCTTGCTTAGCCAGGAAACCCTGGATCAGGTGTGATGAATGAGCTGGGGCATTGTCATGATGCAGCTGCCAGTTGCGTGCGTCCCACAGCTCCGGTCTCTTGCGCCGAACTGCATCACGAAGATGACGGAGGACTTCTTGGTAGTACTCCTTATTAACAGTTTGGCCTAGTGGTGCGTACTCATGATGCACAACACCCCGGTAATCGAAGAAAACAGTCAGTATCACCTTCACATTGCTCCGAACGTGTCGTGCTTTTTTGGGCCTCGGGGATGTTGGATGCTTCCATTGTGACGACTGGACCTTGGTTTCCGGGTCATATCCGTACACCCACGACTCGTCACCAGTGATCACAGTCTTCAGGAACTCAGGATCCCTGTTGGCGCACTCCAGCATGTCCTGCGCGACCTCAAGGCGGAGTTGTTGCTGCTCCGGCGAAAGTAGCTTGGGCACAAATTTTGCCGCCACTCTTCGCATGCCCACATTCTCAGTTAAAATCGTGTTTGCAGAACCTCTGCTGATCCCAACCTCATCAGCAATTTCCCGGACGGTCAAACGACGGTCCTCCATGATCAATGTCCACACTTAGTCAATGACATCAGCATTTCGGCTCGTTGACGGTCTCCCGGAATGCTGGTCACTGTCCGCCAACATGCGGCCATCTTTAAAGTGGTTGAACCACTCTTTAATTTGAGTGACCCCCATTGCATCATCACCGAAAGCCTGCTGAATTTTGCGGATTGTTTCTGCTTGGGTATCCCCAAATTTCTGACAAAACTTGATGCAGTATCGCTGCTCCAAACATTCTGTCATCTTGAGCGAAACGTGAATGCGACGAACATGTGTTACACCACTTCGCTATCTGGCAGCGACAGACGCATCCGGCGGTGTTGGGAGGCAGCAAAAAATCACGCATGCGCATGAAAGTCCCTTCTACCACTACGCTCAGTTTCCCCACCCTTTCGCCATTACTTACCGCGGGAAAAAATATAGTCGGATACTTTTTGGACAGCCCTCGTATATCTATATATGTAGTGATTTAGCCATTGCTGACTGTGATGATGATAATGTTAAATACATTGCTGTGTATCAATTTAAATATTTTTGTATTATATATATAAACACACTAAAAATCATGCACAGATGAACTGGAACTGGAAAATTAGCCATTCCCTCTGTTAACTCTTTTCAACACTAACATTAACATAAGTTATATTTAACGGTTCAGTCTGTACCGCGCACTAAACACACTCCGTCTCAGTTATACAAACCAGTCAGTTAATGTTGTACAGTGAAATAATGGCTGTTTGTTCTGAGATCCACACAAAACACATAAATACAGTCCGTACCGCGCAGTAAACACACTCCGTCTCAGTTATACAAACCAGTCAGTTAATGTTGTACAGTGAAATAATCGCTGTTTGTTCTGAGATCCACACAAAACATATAAATACAGCCCGTACCGCGCAGTAAACACACTCCGTCTCAGTTATACAAACCAGTCAGTTAATGTTGTACAGTGAAATAATCGCTGTTTGTTCTGAGATCCACACAAAACACATAAATACAGCCCGTACCGCGTAGTAAACACACTCCGTCTCAGTTATACAAACCAGTCAGTTAATGTTGTACAGTGAAATAATCGCTGTTTGTTCTGAGATCCACACAAAACACATAAATACAGTCCGTACCGCGCAGTAAACACACTCCGTCTCAGTTATACAAACCAGTCAGTTAATGTTGTACAGTGAAATAATCGCTGTTTGTTCTGAGATCCACACAAAACACATAAATACAGTCCGTACCGCGCAGTAAACACACTCCGTCTCAGTTTTACAAACCAGTCAGTTAATGTTGTACAGTGAAATAATCGCTGTTTGTTCTGAGATCCACACAAAACACATAAATACAGTCCGTACCGCGCAGTAAACACACACTCCGTCTCAGTTATACAAACCAGTCAGTTAATGTTGTACAGTGAAATAATCGCTGTTTGTTCTGAGATCCACACAAAACACATAAATACAGTCCGTACCGCGCAGTAAACACACTCCGTCTCAGTTATACAAACCAGTCAGTTAATGTTGTACAGTGAAATAATCGCTGTTTGTTCTGAGATCCACACAAAACACATAAATACAGTCCGTACCGCGCAGTAAACACACTCCGTCTCAGTTATACAAACCAGTCAGTTAATGCTGTACAGTGAAATAATCGCTGTTTGTTCTGAAATCCACACAAAACACATAAATACACTGTGTGGGCAGAACGTACAATTTGTGAATGTTAAACCTGGCGGTAAATATAGTAACCACTTGGTTTAAAGGGTTAAGTAATGTCTTCAGGACATTGTAACTGTAACACTCATTATTCTGAAAAGGTGTTAACAGTAGCCTGCATGTTATTTGGTACTTTGTTTCAGTCAAAATATTTTAGATTTCTACTGAATCAGTAATGGATTACAATCCTTCTATTACAGGCACTTAAGAAAGTGCTGCATAGGTGAGACATTTAGTATTGGCATGTCTTTTATCGTTATTTTTAATACAGCATTTGGCAGAGAAGCGATTACTGGCAGGAAGATCTGAAAACTTGGACGAACTTAGCAGAGAGCAGCTTTTGGATGAGAAAGTTGCAGTGCAGAAAGCTTTGCTGTATCTGGAAGGCATTTTTGGTCGTCCTGTCAGAAAGGGAGACAGAGATCTGGTACGGCCGTTATATGACAGATACAGAGCCCTCAAGCGTCTTGTAATTCGCTCAGGACCAGTAAGTAAATTCGTGTGCCTTGTGTGACACATTACAGTACAGTTTAACTTTGTGTGATCTGTTCATTGCTGCTAAGGGAATGTGCAACTGTTATGATATGCAGTGCATTTGAATAGCTTGTAGTCGGTGTAGGATCAGTAAGCAAACGTGACCCTTGTATGACACATACAGAGCAAGTTGGATCAGTGCTATGTGTACATTGAATAATGATGTGAATATTTAATATAGTTTTCATTTTCAGTGCTTCTAGTCTATAACATTATATATGATAGTAAATACAGTAGAACCCTGTTAAGAAGTCTTTCAAGGGACCAGAGGATTAGGGACTTTTTAAGCGGGAAGACTTATTAAGAGGAAAGCTTATTATTAAAAGCCTTTTTCCCCATAATTCGTTTGACTGTAGTTACGGGCATGTTCAGCCGCTTTGCTACTTCCACTCGGGTCAAGGTAGGATTTGATTGCACTTCTCTAATCACCCTCAACTTCTCTTTCAGTGATAAGGCTTTGCGTTTCATTCCTTTCTGGGTCATGATTACTGCAATAACGATAAATATAATGAAAAAGTAACCAATTAAAATACAAAAAGACTCGTACAAGCTAATGACTGCAGTTATTAAACAACGTAAACACCACCAACAGCATCTAAACAGACAACGTAATGCACATAACTTAACGTAATTGCAACAATTTTCTGGGGTGTAGGGATTCAGTAGTAGACAGACATATGCAGATAGTAATACACAGTACCCAGCAGTAGCACCCATCAATTGGTTCAATTGACGTAACCAGCGTGTTACTGTTCAAGACTTAAAGCAGCGTGTTGCTGTGTTGCTGTTCGGGGCACCTCAGTAGAGATTGATCGCATCATAGCATATATCGAAACTTATTAAACGGGTAAAATTTCATAAAAGATCATACTCTTGGTATCATGAGATTCGACTTCTTACACGGGAAGGCTTAATAAGCGGGAAGCTTCTTATCTGGGAAAAATTAACATACGCATTATGGATTTTATTTTGGGACTTAAAAAATCAGACTTCTTACAGGGGAAGACTTCTTATCCAGGTTCTACTGTAATATACAGGTTCAATGAAATCTCTTTGTATTGAATTTTATCACCATGAATACTGCAGGATATGTATAGTATGCAAATTAACAAAGTTGCAGTGACAGTGTGTGTGTATTTTGCAGTCAAAGTTGAAAGACAGTATGTCAGAGCTGGCAACAATTTTGGAACATGAGACAATGGACTTTACAAGCTCTCCACCATCACGCTCAGTACAAGAAGATGTATCAGAAGCATCGGCTGATATTCCAATGAAGCTGCATGAACCATCTGAATCATCAGATTCTCTCTGGGAAAATCTACACTCCTTGCCACTGTAGGTTCTTATGATATATGGTGAATCGTGTGTGTTACGTTTCGTAAATCTGTGTTTTCCCTCATTCTGTACACATTTTTATTGGTCCTGCCAAATCTTCAGTAGGAGCAACATTAATTTTAGTGGAATGTAGACTTGTGCTTTCTATGCAGTCCTTCAATTATATGTTGAAGCTAGCATAAACTGACATGTTGGTGTCATACAGTACAGTACAGTAAATTCTGAATTGTGAAGGGGGGGGGGGATCAATTTGTAGTCATAATATTTTATCTTTGTTGTCTTTTTGTATAATTTGTATTCTGTGGCTACAAGGTCACTCCTGGGGTTGGGAGGGGGAGAGGGTGCATGTATGTGCGTGTGTGTGTGAAGTAGACTGAGAGGGTGCATGTATGTGTGTGTGTGTGTGTGTGTGTGTGAAGTAGACTGAGAGGGTGTATGTGTGCATGTATGTGTGTGTGTGTGTGTGTGTGTGAAGTAGACTGAGAGGGTGCATGTGTGTGTGTGAAGTAGACTGAGAGGGTGCATGTGTGCATGTATAGTGTGTGTGTGTGTGTGAAGTAGACTGAGAGGGTGCATGTGTGTGTGTGAAGTAGACTGAGAGAGTGCATGTGTGCATGTATGTGTGTGTGAAGTAGACTGAGAGGGTGCATGTGTGCATGTATGTGCGTGAAGTAGACTGAGAGGGTGCATGTATGTGCGTGTGTGGTGTGTGTGAAGTAGACTGAGAGGGTGCATGTGTGCATGTATGTGTGTGTGTGTGTGTGTGTGAAGTAGACTGAGAGGGTGTATGTGTGCATGTATGTTGTGTGTGTGTGTTGAAGTAGACTGAGAGGGTGTATGTGTGCATGTATATGTGTGTGTGTGTGTGAAGTAGACTGAGAGGTGCATGTGTGGTGTGAAGTAGACTGAGAGGGTGCATGTGTGCATGTATATGTGTGTGTGTGTGTGTGAAGTAGACTGAGAGGGTGCATGTATGTGCATGTGTGTGTGAAGTAGACTGAGAGGGTGCATGTGTGCATGTATATGTGTGTGTGTGTGTGTGTGTGAAGTAGACTGAGAGGGTGTATGTGTGCATGTATGTGTGTGTGTGTGTGTGTGGAGTAGACTGAGAGGGTGTATGTGTGAAGTAGACTGAGAGGGTGCATGTGTGTGTGTGAAGTAGACTGAGAGGGTGCATGTGTGCATGTATGTGTGTGTGTGTGTGTGTGTGTGTGTGAAGTAGACTGAGAGGGTGCATGTGTGTGTGAAGTAGACTGAGAGAGTGCATGTGTGCATGTATGTGTGTGTGAAGTAGACTGAGAGGGTGCATGTGTGCATGTATGTGCGTGAAGTAGACTGAGAGGGTGCATGTATGTGCGTGCGTGTGTGTGTGTGTGAAGTAGACTGAGAGGGTGCATGTATGTGCATGTGTGTGTGAAGTAGACTGAGAGGGTGCATGTGTGCATGTATGTGCGTGTGTGTTTGAAGTAGACTGAGACTGTTTCCATCACATATCGGTCAGAGAGCAATGAGTGCAGGTGTCTGTTCTTGTTTAAGAAACTGATACTAGGAATTTGACATTACATTCATTCATTCTGTAGTCTGTCTTTCAACAGGTCCATAGCCTCTTCCAAAGCGACTTCTCCACACAGTGCGATCTAATGCTCCTTCTTTCAATTTCCAGTATCCTCTCGTTTCCTTCAGGTCATCCAGTAGCTGCTTACATCTTCTTCCTCGTCTTCCTGTCATTTCTATCCTTCCCTTTAACTTTACTTCAATAATGTGTTTCAGAAGGCAGTTTCTACACAAGATGTGACCAATGCAGTTAGCCTTTCTTCTTTTTATTGTATGTACGATATTCCTCTCCTCCTTGACTCTGTGTAATACTTCTTCATTTCTCACATGATCGGTCCAACTGATCTTCTCCATTCTTCTCCAGCACCACATATCAAAACTTTCCAGATACTTCCGATCCACTTTCCGAAGTGTCCACGTTTCAGCACCACACAAAGCTATGCTCCAAATGTAGCACTTTACTAGTTTCTTCCTGAAATTTAAGTCCAGTTTGCTGGTGAAAAGAGTCTTCTTCTTGTTGAATGCTGCTTTTGCCATGGCAATCCTGGATTTAATTTCCCTTGTACACTTTAGATCATTTGTTATCATTGACATTACATATGGAATTTAATTTATGCAATTGGATAAATTTCCCCAAAAACATTTTTCTTGTATAGGAATTCATACTTTCTGATGTATTGAAGTGATAAGTGCAGAAAAGGTTCCACACTTTCACCCTCAGATATATGCAAATGTAAGAACAATCATACAAAATGATTGAGCATGTGTAAATTGTATGATGTCCTTGGGATGCAGAAGTGTTCTAAAACCATTGGGGCTGATAAACTGTTTTGTTAACCCTTTAACGCCGGAATTAAATGCCCCCGCGCAACAGCGCCGTGCCGAGGTTTTTAAATCTGGATTTCTATTCTTAACGCTTACTCTTAGAAAAAAAATCATATCTCATACACTTTTGCATCAAATTTGAGGAAATAAAATTTCGTAGTGTGTTTATGAATTGATTAATTCGGGAAAAAATGTTCACATATTTTTATAATAAATTTAGGCCTGTGAATTGCATGCATTATATAAAATCGAGTGTAAATATTTTATTACTCACATATTTCTGTCTGCTGCAGACGATCCGTGGCACCTTGGATCACTATTCTATCACAATAGATAATTTTGGTGTTTTACACGTTCACTTTTGTGTGAAAGTCCGCGAAACAAGGCACCATGCACAGGCCGACATTACATTTGGCGCACTTATATGTGGTTCCCTTTCTGACGCCACGCGCTGAACAAACACGGCATCGTATTTTGTTAGTTAGCATGTAAACGTCTCGTCTGTCCTTCCAAACTAACGCTGTCAAATTTCCCCTGGTCCTCACCCTTACGTCGCCCCTTTTCAGTTTCATTTTTTTCGGTCCAAAGTCAGGGGGCATGTCTTTCCTGTTCGGTCGTACTGTCCGGCATGAATTTATTTTACGTCTCTGTAAGTCGTCAAAAAGTCTCGGTGCCACTTCACAAAGACTGTTGTGTTACTGCCCACAGCTGAAGAAACCTAATGCGACGCATATATAGGCTACTTGTATGGTGAGAGCAAAACAGATCTAAAGCCACTGTGTCAATGCTGGGTAAACATCCTGGTATTCAAGGGTGCCCACGACGTTTTATTATATTTGACGTCTGTGTGTTGCACATTACTGCCC
The DNA here is from genome assembly GCA_021186555.1 of Reticulitermes speratus. Lineage (NCBI taxonomy): Eukaryota > Metazoa > Arthropoda > Insecta > Blattodea > Rhinotermitidae > Reticulitermes > Reticulitermes speratus. Next base: position 3,163,259 of record JAJKFL010000042.1, read on the forward strand.
CACAACGCCTAAAGAGTGCCCCAGAACTACAAGAGACACGTCTGTGAGCCCCCTGTAGCTGTAAGCATGGATTTTTGCGGATATCTCCAGTTTTTGTGTAATAATTTCATCTGAAAATTTCGCGTTACAGTACGCCACTGACAACCTCTCAGGTCGTCAATCAGTACTCGTATCATAGTCCACTCTTATAATTCTAGCTACACTACACTCCAGTTGCAGACATAAACAAAAGCATGCTGTGTTTTGAAACGGTCTTAGTCACGCCAGAGAATTACGCAGTTGAAATGTGTTGACATCTAAAACGGCTTTCTGGAGGGGTTAGAGGGATGGAGGGGGAGTAATTCTCACTCCACAAAGAAGCCCTGACATTCACCAGACCTAACCCAGTATAAATCTTTAGCATTACCTGCGATAGGGGTGAAAAAAATGCTTCCAAATTCGACACACTGTTAGCGACGACTATAGGCGACGTTCGGCTTCGTGGCACATTTAAAGGGCGTCGCCTATAGGCGACGTTCGGCAGCTAAGGGTTAATATTATAAAAATTGGCAGTCATACATACACATACACTTACACATACACATACACTTACACATACACTTACACATACACATACACATACACATGTTGTGACATTGGAGGTGCTGACAGTGGCGGTTCCAAGGATTCAGGTATTCCCAAGACATTCGGTCAGTGGTTCCAGGCATCTTGAAGGATTATGGTGCTTTTGGCCTGAAAGGGTCATCGGTCCAGGAAGAAGAGGACTGCTAGACCCTTGGAAGACAAAGGCACCACAGTCCTTTGAAATGTCAGGAACAACACACCCAGTGACAATGTCAACAGCTAGAAGACTGAATCCACATGACATACATTCTACAGATTTGTTGGGTGGATATGTTCCACCTAAACGCCTTGCACTTTCAGCATTTATAGCATATTGTTATCCACAGTGCTGGCTGTAAAATGATTATTAATGGTATGTACAGTGAAACTCGCTTAAGACGTCCCCGATTAAGATGTTTTCCCGCCTAAGAAGTAACAAAAGTTGATGACGAAGCAATCTTTTTACCCGTTTAATACATTTTCTGTATCAAAATCTTAAACAATTTCCCCGAGTTTCCGTTCGTTCTGTTTCCAAAATACAGTGTTCCAATAGCGTGTTCAGTTCATATAGGTTAATCTCCAAGGTCATTTCCGCAAGTTTCATACGGCAGAATGAAGCAACCTCATGGCGTGGGGGGTGTTGTATTTCTCCGTCAATGCAGAGACTACAATCAGTCAGTCCCCACTACTCGGTCTCTGTCGCTCTTCCATCACGACGACTGAAAGATTGTACTGGGGGGCTGGAAGCCTATCCTAGCTGTTCCATGACCTGCATGAACATGCATTTGGCAACGCTGGCACGTGAAAGCTGACTTGCCACTTCAACTGGCCGGGCACTAGCAGGGAACTCAGGCAGCCAATAACATTTGAAGAAGTTAGGCGCACTAGCCGACACCACCCGGGGTTCCACGTTGCTGGCACAGAGTTCTACCGTGTGGCGTGGAAGCCATGTGGAGGTAGAAGCCACACCGCTGGGGGGACAGCAGTCTGACGCCAGATGTGTGGGCGCTCACACACAACAACTTGTTTAAACGTAATTTATCGGCGGTAATATAAATGTGTCGTGGTGTAGCATGATTGTGAAAAATGTGTGGTGACTGTGTGCAGATAAGTTACATTAGCAATTCCAGAAAATAAATTGAAGACACTGCAGAGTTTGTGAAAGTGACTGGAACTACTGACCACTCCTAATGGTCTTGGAAAAGTATGAACATTTTCTGCGAAGCAACACAGATGTCCCAGAGCGTGTAGTTAAAAGCCTATGGAATCTGAAGATGTATACTGCAACTGTTTTTGAAAAAGAGCAAGACAACCCACGCTTGACAAATTTTTCAAGGAAAAGTAAATATCTGGAATGAAATGTGAACTTGCAAATGAAAAGTCAGTGACAATATAGTTAAAGATGTAGATAAAACTGTGAATGAAAGTTTACAGACAAAATGGTTAGATGGTCAATATAGGTGAGAATGCATTAAGACAGCTGCAAATTATACAAACTCAGCATACATATGTAATAACTTCACAAAAAATAAAAAAAAATAAAAACTTTTCGATCCTACCCTTTTAAGACATTTCCCGCTTATGAAGTCAGATTTTCTTGGAATTTTCAAAAACGTCTTAAGAGAATTTCACTGTATTTATACATGATTTGTTCTGTTCAGTCTTTAAATGCAATGTAATGAAAATTGATTTAAGTAATTTATTTTTAGGTCTGCATTGTTAAATCAACAGAGGACAACTCGTGAAGAGAAGAAACGACTGCGGCGTTTGCTTCAGGAGTTCGAAGAAGACTTCCAGCATCGAACAGGGAAGAAGCTTCAACGAGAAGATCGCATCCCCATGGAGAGTACTTACGTTGCGTACAAGCAGGCGAAGGCAAAGTTACGGCTCTTGGAGGCTTTGGTAACAAAACAGACGTAGATTGATCTGATAATACAAACTCAATAGTGATGATTGTGTTTGTGGTGGTATTGGTGAGATGTGTGGCTAGCGCTTTCATATTGTAACTTAACAGAACTAGTTGGCATTGATTACATAAAAATTGAAATAATATTAATTGCTGTTGGTACAAAAGGAGTTAGATGATGGTTTCATGTTGCTCTTATTTTTAACTGAATTACAAGTTGAAGACTTCAAGGAGTGTTTTGAGATTATTCTTGACATTTATTGAATTCATTTAGTTAACTGAACAATTTTGGAATTGTTGGCATATGAAATGTGTCGCAGTTGGTGCAGATGTGATTCAGAGCTCAAGAATGAGTAGTGTGTTCACATCTTAAGTGTAAAATATATTGCGACTACAAAATATAGTGAAACTCTTTTAAGATGTCGCCACATAATGATGTTTTCGTGCATTAGACATTAGACTAATTATATACCAAACTTTTTCCGTATCATTAACATATACTTTGTTCGTTTCAATATGTCCCAACTTTTAAGGAATTTCCCACCAAGAAAGCACAAGAAATGCATGGGCCAAGAAACTTCTGACCTTGTTAATACATTTTTCAGATCGAAACTATATATCTTAAACCATTTCTTCAAGTTCAGTCCGCAATTTTCAGTGCGTTGAGTTTGTTTTCAGATACAGTGATGAAATGATGCTTTCTATTCATACAGGCGATCTCCAAGACTGTCCCCATGCATGAGTTATTCACAGGACACGTCATACAAGGCTCTCTTGTTATGTGAGTTGCCTGTAGTATTGGTGAGTGGATGGACAGTGTTTCTGAAGTGTGATTGTACTTGAGACCAGTTCTTGTTACAAGCCTCTAGCAGGTCGTCATGTAAACATAAGTGTCTCTCAACTGATTTTATGTCAAGCACTAAGGGAGTTCAGGTCCAAACCAGTGTGCACCTTGTTCTGATGTAACAGAGCATGTTGTGATTGTAAAGTTGTCAGTGTGCACAGCATGCAAGCGCACAGGGGCAGTACAGGTGTAGCTGTACCTTGCTAACTTGACGCTGCATGGAGATGAGTGAGCTGTCAACTTCATGCCCCAACTAGTTTACCCCCAGGGAAAGAACCCCAGTACTGACTGAATATGGCAGGTGGACTTTCAAACTGGACTGGGCATTGTGGAGAGAAGAGAGAAACTCTTACCCATGCCAAGAATTGAACCCAGGCGCATCCAGTCTGTAGGTTAGTTACTGTACCAACTGAGCTGTCCTGGTTTCAGTGCAGTGTTCTGTGTACAGAATGTACATAAATTGTGTGTTCACTTGACAGTGCATACAGTTGTACAGTGACTGTGATCAGCATGACTGCTGCATCAAGACAGCCATTGTCAGTTCCATAAAAGCTGGTTGCTACTCCAAATGTTCCTCACACAAACATTGCTGAAAAGCTTAGCATTTGTATATCAACTTCTAGGTTAGTAGTTCATAGTTTTGTAACAATGGTGAAATCATTTAATGTGGAATATATATTCAAAATTTTTTAGTAAAATGAATTTCTGTTTCAGCACAAAACTACAGAATAATGACAAATTTTCAGGCCAGACCTTCTGAGATACTTTACTAGTCATTTGATGGTGGTTCTGTTTTTCCAAAAAATGTCTTAGGAGGGTTTCACTGTTTCATGAAGTGGCTTGTTGGCTGAAGCTGTTTGGAATGGGTTGCAAGTGTAACAGGTGTCTATGTTTTTAAATTTGATGCGGTATTATGACATAAAATAGTAATATTATCTGAATAAAACAATTATTATTGAAGGGCACAGACATTATGATGGCTATGTTTTAAATGAGAACGCAGAACATTACTGTCAGTGTTTGGTTGGTGCTGCTGTGTTGGAAGTGACCATTCGTCACACTGGCCAGTGCAACATGATACATGTACTATACAATTAGAAAGTCGGTTAACCGTCAGTTTTTCTTGTGCTGTCATATTGTAATTAGGTGCAGTGTCTCAGTTTGAGGAATACAGCTCATCGTACTGCCATATGCTTAGAATGTGGAGTGAGGGAAGCAAAATTATATGAACTTGAATCACGCAATTGACAAGTGTAAATCTGAATTCCATACATTGTATAGATTGTGAAATTTAAATTAATGTATAGCAACTGGAGGGAAATAATAGTATTACAGGCAGTCCCCAGCTTTCGTACATAATTCATTGCTGAAAACATGTACAATAGTTGAACTGTACAAAAGTCGAGCGATAGACTTCTATGTTATAATGGGGGTTTCGTTCCCATTGCTTAAAAGTACTTAAAAATCCGTATTTATAGGCAACAAACAAAACGGTTGTACCAACTATTATGGTACAGTCATGCATGAACTTAACCAAAGGTATTACAAATATTATGTAAATACATGGTATGGACAATGTTAAATTTACCAAAGGTAATTGTTCATGTTACCTCCATCACACAAGTGAATATCCTCCACATTTCTGATGGCTGCATAAGGGATGGCCAGTGAAACTTCATAAGCCATTGGTAACCTTAACAACATTATTTGAAAACAGTTCCATACGTCTGCTTCACAGTACAATGGCCATATCATTCTACACGCAAATTCATACGTCTGCTTCACAGTACAATGGCCATATCATTCTACACGCAAATTCATGCGTCTGCTTCACAGTACAATGGCCATATCATTCTACACGCAAATTCGTACGTCTGCTTCACAGTACAATGGCCATATCATTCTACACGCAAATTCGTACGTCTGCTTCACAGTACAATGGCCATATCATTCTACACGCAAATTCGTACGTCTGCTTCACAGTACAATGGCCATATCATTCTACACGCAAATTCATGCGTCTGCTTCACAGTACAATGGCCATATCATTCTACACGCAAATTCGTACGTCTGCTTCACAGTACAATGGCCATATCATTCTACACGCAAATTCATGCGTCTGCTTCACAGTACAATGGCCATATCATTCTACACGCAAATTCGTACGTCTGCTTCACAGTACAATGGCCATATCATTCTACACGCAAATTCGTTACGTCTGCTTCACAGTACAATGGCCATATCATTCTACACGCAAATTCATGCGTCTGCTTCACAGTACAATGGCCATATCATTCTACACGCTAATTCATGCGTCTGCTTCACAGTACAATGGCCATATCATTCTACACGCAAATTCGTACGTCTGCTTCACAGTACAATGGCCATATCATTCTACACGCAAATTCTTACGTCTGCTTCACAGTACAATGGCCATATCATTCTACACGCAAATTCTTACGTCTGCTTCACAGTACAATGGCCATATCATTCTACACGCAAATTCTTATGTCTGCTTCACAGTACAATGGCCATATCATTCTACACGTAAATTCTTACGTCTGCTTCCAGTACAATGGCCATATCATTCTACACGCAAATTCTTACGTCTGCTTCACAATACAATGGCCATATCATTCTACACGCAAATCACATATCGCTAGCATCATGATGTAGGCCAACTTTCTTCCACCAGATTGCATTACCAGATTAAGTGGCCAGGATAGCTAACAACAAAGAACACGTGGCCTCTCCAAAATCAGCCAACATGAAAACTCAGCTGTCCCCACCAACATCAAAGTTGTTGGTTGCATTACAAAATGTGTGTATAAACAATACAAATAAATTTTCTACAGTTATTTCTTGCCTCAAATTCTAGTTATCTCGCGTACCATTTCTGGCATTTAGTAGACACAAAATACAGTTTGGGACTGAGCTTTACAGTGCCACTGTGCGATAGCTTAAAATATTTGTCCGAATTCAGCATACATAAGACGGGTTAAGGGCAAGAATTTATAATGTACGAAAGTCGAATGTCCTAAAGTTGAGGGCTGCCTGTATAAGTCATTCAGAATGTAACACATACTGAGACCATTGGAGTAAATCCTCAATTACTGTTGGGGTTATGTTCCTGAAAATTGTAACACGGAGCAAAAAGTATGACACAACATTTTTCCCCACAAGAGTTGATTAAAATATCTGAGAATCTGGGCATTGAAGATCCAGCCAGCTGCCATTGAAAATGTTAATACAAGTCTGGGCACTGTTCATTGCATATTTGGTCACTATAATTCGTCTGTGTTAAAGTGAAGCAACATTGTTAGGGGCAACACTAAATGAGGACTGCTGTTAGTTAAGTGTCTACTTTGAACAGAGCAATGTGATGTGGTCTGAACTACGCATATTTGTGGATGACGTTTTTATTATAATTATAAGGAAAATATATGCTAATTGCAGTGGAATAACGGGGCTTTCAGATCAGGAATAGTGCAGCAGAAACTTGTTATAAAGAGCAATACTTTTGAGTTGTTTATAATATAGCTACACTGATGGATTGTCTGTCACTATGACAGCGGGCTTTAGAAGAAGAGAGGTTTGTGAACGTTGAAAACCAGTATGGAAGGTTCCTCATGGGACTGGTGCACACATGACAGGATCCTCATGCATGGTGAGTGTATTTCTTGTAGCTTCTAGGGGAGGTCACATTGATGATGAAGCTTCGTTTAAACACGTTACATTTGCTTATCAGAACACGACTTGCCATTCAGTGGCATAGATTGAACAAACACTTCTCAAGTGTAATGTGAATGAGTCAGATAGAAGTTATGATAGAATGAATGTTACAGGTATACTGAATTATTGGTACTTCATACATTTTTAACACTTAGAATATTCAGACTGAATAATATAATGAAATATGGACTGTATAATATAAGATGAGCTGCAGTACAATGTATAATTTATTGTTATTAAGCAGATATTATTCGTAGAGAAAATAATAGCAGGTGCTGCAGTTAACGTTCACTTAATTTTGTTACTGGTTTATGGAATGAGTATAGCTTACCCTGCAGCCTCTATCTTTGCTTTTATAGGTATTACATCATTTTATACTTCACAGACCCTCAAACGTACTGAGAATCTTGTGTTGATATGGAAGACTGATCGTAATTAATTTTGTAAGTAATGAAATAGCCCTTATATTAGTTACTGTTTTGCAAGGCCTTCACACTAAATGAAACATTTGCCACTGTTAAAATTCTTGATCTTAAGTCTTCTGTGGCCAGTGTCTAATGTGTAAGATTGCGTTTTGTGTTTGGGCTGTGTCATTTGTTGGAATACATGTTGCCAAAATTTTAGCAATTGCGTGTTTGCCTAAGTGTCGAGGGTTTCAACGAATGAAGTGGCTCCAACCTGAAAACAGATGCTGTGTGTTAAATTGTTAAAACACCATTCATTGTGTGCTGGCATAGCACAAGGTTAATTTCTGTGTAGGATTTAGCAATTATTTTTAGTTTCATTTAAACTGTTCACAAATAAATGTGGCTAATGATATATATCTCTGCACTGTACAAAAAGAAGGGGATTTTGGAAGTAGTTGTTATAAATGTCAGTTAAATGGCAACACTGTCATGTAAATAACAGTATGTAGACTTTTCTTAGTTTTGTACTTGTGTGAAATTTGAGGTTTTTCATAGCAGTGAAGTTTCGTGTTGTGGTTTTGTGGGTTATGAGACCATGTAGTCTGAGCGGTGGGTGTGAGCATTTTGGAGGAACATCCTGTGTCCATTTTCTAACCTGAAGGTGGAGGAGTATGTTGGTACATGAAATCCACATACCAGTATGTTGGTACCATGAAATCCACATACCAGTATGTTGGTACCATGAAATCCACATACCAGACATTAGGGTGTCCTTTTTTCTTTAAGTGTTATCGAAGGGTGCTGTCAGTTTCTAAGATCATATAACGTTGGTAGATGAATGAATGAATGAATGAATGAGTATGGCGCATTTGTGGAATCATTCTGAGAGAAACCCGTCCCAGTGCCACCTTCTCCACTACAAATTCCACATGAACTGAACTGGTATTTAACCCAGGTCTCTGCAGTCAGAGGCCAGTGAGTCATTGCCTGAGCCATGACAAGGCTTATGAGGCGTCGTAACCCAGAAAACCGCAGTATGAATATAGTTGTGCTAAGTTGATCAGCGTTCTTTCAGACTAGTGACTATTAGCATGAAACAGGTAACAGGACAAAATGAAGTAGCACTTGAAGTTTTGAAGAATAGTCTGAAAGTTCAGTTGAACTGGTGCTGGAAGTCTGAACAGAGCAGAACAGAAATGCTGGATCACACATAACCTACAAACCCAGTATATCTGCATGAAAACTATACAGAGGCTGGGAAAATAAATGTATATACATAACATTCTGGTCATATTTAATTTTACAGGGTCATTATTTTTGTGACAACTGTTGTTTGTCACTTCCTGTCACTGCTCCACCATGTGTGGGCATGCGGCTCATTGGGTTATGTTAATATGAGGAAGCCAGCCAACAGGAAATGACAACCAATTGTTGTCAGATGAAGTAATTGCACTATTACTATATAGCTTCTGTGCTTTAATTAGTTCATACATCAAACCAGTTTTATATGTGGATTGTTATATATTTGTTCTAAATGTACTTCATTATGTCAGTTATTTTATAGGCATGAAACTTAATTAAATAAATTTGGTTTCTGTTGATTGGTCTTTCGTCACCAAACATGAGTTCCTTCGTTTCATTTTTCATGTTCAGCAGTGCAATATTTCAAGCATCGAGACAGTAAAGCAACACTGGCACTAGTTGTTCTATTTTGTCACAGTTGACACAAAGGAGTTTATAAAGTCAGGTAACAAACAGTGATGACAAAAACTGTATTCTGGCTTCAGTGTACGCATGACGTGTAGCAGATGGTACGTATCAGACCTGCATGTAGTCACCATCGACATTGAAGCACTTCTCTGACTGGCATCAAGGCTTGTATTTCACCATAGAAAAAGTTGATGTCAAGTGTCTGTAGCTACGTGTGTGTGTGTGTGTGTTGCAGATCGCTTGCCAGCCACGTGATTCTTAAGGGTTCCAAAGAGCTGGTAATCACTATAATTTGTGCAGTGTGCTGTTCTAGAGTACTCTTAATGTTGACTGATAGCTTCCTGATGACAATCAAGAGCCAAGTTAAATAGCGCTGTGGCCAGACCATCACCTGTTTAAGGCTTTGCCGTATTTTGAATGGTGCAGTCAGCTGAGTTTGAATCTTCATTTGGGCTTCTGAATCTTTCATTGTGGATCTAACTAACCTTACTAGTTTATTAGTTATCCCAACATCATACATTATCTTATACAGCGTTTCACGATTAATGCTGTCATACGCTTGTTTGAAATCCACATATATTTGGTATACCTTAATACTGTGCTCCCAGCATTTCTCAAGTATCTGTTTAACTGTAAACAGTTGGTCTATGGTAGATCTTCCTGTTCTGAAGCCGGTCTGATATTCTCCAATTACATTTTCTGTGTATGGCTCTAATTTGAGGCGTATAATGTTGGTGAGCACTTCGTAGGCTGCACATAATCAGGCGATCCCCCTATAGTTCTCACCCTTCTTATGGATGGGACAAATTATGCTTTTCCTGCATTCATTAGGTACTTGCTTCTAATCCCAAATAAGGGTTATTAAGTTATCGATAGCATTTACGACTTTGTTCCCTCCATACTTAAGAAGTTCAGCAGGAATGTTAGTCTGTCCAGGAACCTTGTGGTTTTTCAGTGCACCTAAAGCATCTCTGACTTCTTCCAAAGTTGGGCATTCCACAGGATGTAAATCATTTGCATCGAAAAATTCATTTATTTTCCCTTCATCATCATTACTATTCACATTCAATAAGCCTTCAAAATATTCCATCTTCGTCTTATTTTTGTACACTCGCCAATAATATTATCCTTCACATCTTTTCACAGCTCTGTTGACGGTTTAAAACCTTCCCTGTATGATCTGACTTCCTTAAAGGCTTTAAGTAAGTCATTCTCTTTGAATTCCTCAGTCATCTTAAGCAGATGCTCATTTAACTTCTGTCATTTTTTTCCTACATAATTTGTCTATTAGTCTTTTCGTTTCTTACTCTAATTACCACGTGGTGACTGGTCAAAACAGCAGGCAGTATTCATGTAGTTCACCAGAATTTTGTAAGGTCATATAATTTTGCATAGCCACCATTTAGTTGAAACCTAGATTTGGTGGAGCGAAACCATTTCTCCGAAGATTCATAAATATGGATTCCACTGTCTGTAGAACTTAGGGCAGGTAGTAGCTGCCTAGTATCAGGGGGCAAAGTCTTACATTAACAGCTGCCCAACTTTGTATTTTATCGTGGTTTTGTATATTTTGGAGTTCGTATTTATAATGTGCTGTTTTGCTTTGTGTCATAGCACACAAAACAAACGGCACACTATAAATATGAACTCCAAAATATACAAAACCACGATAAAATACAACAACTAGCCAAAGGTGTGTGAAAACATGATAGCCATGTTGACGTTTTTAACCTTCTAAATACAACATTGACGAGCCTTTTAAGAACTTATTATACAGTGTTTTATATATATGTCACAATTTATTTTTAAAAATGTGTTTGTTAGAAAGTGACTACAACCTACACAAAAGACTAAATGAAACTAGACGGCATATAGCGACAGATTGAACCTGTGGATGTAAATACAGTGTAGTTTGTGTACCCCCAGATGATGGTCTTTGTGTAGACCGAAACGTATGTAGGGGAAAATTTGTAAACAATTAAATAGTTGAAAGTGCATTTAGTTGGTTATGTGAACAGTGAATAGAAAATGCACGGTGAAAGTCATATAAAGAAAAAGTAAGCTGTGTTCACTGAGGAAGATTTGTATTGTTGCTAGTTCAGTGCTCACACATACTTTAACAGGATATCAAATACGCAAGTTACACGAATGCTAAGTTACCAGAACACAATGGAAATGACACAAACATTAAAACAACACACTGGAGTACTGTGATATACAAAGTAAGTAATTTTCATAAAATTACAAGTACCAAATTTTGCAAAAAATAAATAAAATCTAGTTAATTCAGACAAGTGCAAGACATGCACAAATGCAAGACATGCACAAATTCATTAGCATTTCCAAGTCCATTGCTACAAGAAGTGTGAAAGAAACTTGTGAACAGCTCACAACAAATAAATGTCAACATGTGGCTTGAAAATCCACTCACAGTGTCAAGAGCACCACAATGCACGTGAAGTCACTTAAATTTATATTCCTTAAACATTATCAACTCTTTTTTCAACCATCAATGCATTTGAAAAATATTATTCATTTTATACTAAAACGTACATCCATGTTGCAAGTGACAAAAAGCAGCAACAAGGAACAGCTGATGCTTCAAGCACACAGGAAACTGATGATAAGCAGAGTCAATGCATTGCAGACACTGATGTAACTACAACAGGCCATAAATAGTGTTAAAATGTTAAGGTTTAGGTGTTCTTAAACATGCCATAAAGGCACAGAAAGGGAGGGAACATGTAGCTGCACTCATTCTTATCCTCAGAACTCCACTATACACTAACAAGAGGTCAGGTGAGCCCCAGCTATGGTCTGGACATTTTGAAGAAGAGAAAAATCACTTACTCCTGGCATTTGAGGCCTGGATCAGCCAGCCCATAGCCCAAGTCACTGTCCTGCTTATGCTATCCTGGCTCATCAGTAGTGTTAAACTTTGGCAACACCAGACATGAATGCCAGTGCCTTGTCTGATAATTCGCATCATTTCTGCATAATGACAGACAGCTCAGCACTTGCCACAAGTTGCAGGTCACACCTTTTAGTTCAGTGTTAATATTAGGCTGTTACCATATTTAAAGAGGTGCTGGGAACATTTTTCTTCACCTCGCAGGCATGCATCACATCCGACAGACATGGTTAATTGCAGAATGAAGTTGTCACGAAATGTCACCATATAATAACACCACAAAAGAATATTCGACATCCGATACAGGGATAGGGTACAACTGTCAGTTTTCATGCTTGTCCATCATCCCAACATTTTAATAGGCATCGTGTTTCAAAATTCCATTCTGTTTTCATAATCAGGCGAATAGGAACTTACACTTTCTGAACTGCAGGTGTGTCATAACAGGAACACAGCCATTTTCTTTAACACAGTAGTTTTTGAAACATTGGGGTCACAATATCATCAAAAATTCTAAACTTAACTCTCAGCATAGTGAGATCAGTGCACATAACTTGATATCTGAGGGTATGTTTATCTGTCCTGAACATTAAACAAGGCAGCAATCCCAGTACAAGTATGGGAAGGATTCTGAACAGCCTGAACACAGACCAAGGCTACTGGAACTAACTTTCTTGCATGTAAAGGACCACACATAGATGGTTTTGTGCAATTCAGAGTAATGAGACTAATAATATGAAACTGGGTGATGAAAAATCCAAATATAGGGCATGCATCTGCACAATCACTCGTTCAACAAGTATATAGCTTAACAATATACAGAACTTAATGCTCAATGAGATTTGAAGCGAATTTTACCATTCAAGATTTTTGGATTCAGAAGATTTTAACATGAATCCTGTATAATTTAAAATACATAACTGTTGACGTCACACATCGATATTGTAACAGCATACTTATTTGTGGTTTTTACCATTTACTGTCGACAAAGTTACGTTTTAACTTCATATGTCCCTTGTATATTTGGTACTCCCTGAAGATGGCTATAGGTTATAGCTGAAACATGTAGGAGTGGTCTCTTATACATATTTGGATAAGTGCAATTAGTTGGTAAATAAATTTATTTATAAAGTGCACAACATTTGACTGGAATATGATGATCGCTAGTGTGAACTAGGCCTAACTGACAGTGCAGTGGAACATAACACGTACACTGGTGTGTTTTTTTCTACTAGTTCACATTAGGAAACAAAGTAAGTCTGTAAGGTCAAAACAACCACAATTTTAGAAATCCTCCTGCACTATGTGTAATATTACAAGTCATTTTAAGAGAAGAGGTATGATGCATGTAAATTGGAAAGCCATAATTTTGACCAAGACTTAAGACCCATCATAACCACTGTTGACTCACACTATCTGAGACATGGCCGACCGCTCTGTTCACCACCACACGACATCTCCAGGACACTTGAAGTTCGCACTGAGATCACGCTAGTATTTTGTTTGCCATCAATTCAGCCCTAAACTCTGCGCTACACTACATACGACAAACAATAAGTGTAGTTACAAGGGCAAACTAAGTGCCAATTATGTAAGTGAGGCTTCAAGGCATAAGAGGCATGTTGTGTGGTTACGTTCAGCATACAGAGTGCTCTGAATGTTGTGTAGTTACGTTCAGCATACGAGTGCTCTGAATGTTGTGTGGTTACGTTCAACATACAGAGTGCTCTGAATGTTGTGTGGTTACGTTCAACATACAGAGTGCTCTGAATGTTGTGTGGTTGCGTTCAACATACAGAGTGCTCTGAATGTTGTGTGGTTACGTTCAACATACAGAGTGCTCTGAATGTTGTGTGGTTACGTTCAACATACAGAGTGCTCTGAATGTTGTGTGGTTACGTTCAACATACAGAGTGCTCTGAATGTTGTGTAGTTACGTTCAACATACAGAGTGCTCTGAATGTTCAGTCCCTGATAAGACTGCAGTTTCAGTGCACTTTTTCTAAGTGTCATTCAACCTTATACGTATACAAATCAAATCACCTCCCAATAATAATCCAGATTACATTTACCAGAAGATTACATTACGTCCCTTCACAATATTTAGGTTACAGGAAAACACCTGCACAGAACGTATAATTGTGTGCAAGATTATAAGGCAATACCCCATTCTTTAGATGATGAATTAGGCAGAAATTTTTACCTTATATTCGCGTTCATTATGTACGATGGTTTTGCCATATATTATTTCCAAGAATTTCTTGTTTTGTGTGCAAGCACAGCATCATAATAATGCAGCTGTGACACAAATGCATACCTACAAAAGTATTAAAACATGCTCACTGTATATGTACCATTTTACGTACCTGTAAGTACACAGTACAAGATGTGAATCAAATTACTTTTTATGTATCATTCTGTACTGCGCATCTTAAATGCCAGAATAAGGAAAACAGCTTGCACAGACAATTGTATGGTCCTTTACCTGCACAGAAATGTATGTCCTTTACCTGCACAGACAATTGTATGGTCCTTTACCTGCACAGACAATTGTATGGTCCTTTACCTGCACAGACAATTGTATGGTCCTTTACCTGCACAGACAATTGTATGGTCCTTTACCTGCACAGACAATTGTATGGTCCTTTACCTGCACAGACAATTGTATGGTCCTTTACCTGCACAGACAATTGTATGGTCCTCTACCTGCACAGACAATTGTATGGTCCTCTACCTGCACAGACAATTGTATGGTCCCTACCTGCACAGACAATTGTATGGTCCTCTACCTGCACAGACAATTGTATGGTCCTCTACCTGCACAGACAATTGTATGGTCCTTTACCTGCACAGACATTGTATGGTCCTTTACCTGCACAGACAATTGTATGGTCCTTTACCTGCACCCTTACATGTGCTGAAATAAATCTTCATATTCTGTGTAACTGAAATTGGCAAAAGAGATGGGGTTTGTAACGTCAGACTTACAGTTACTATCTTCTGGGATGTGATGCCATGTAGTCTGGTAGAAATTTGCAATTCAATAATTAAATATGGAATAATATTTGGGGGTAATTTGTCTAACAGCAAAATTATATTTACTCTGTTATATACAAGAGAAGTTACAATGGTTGGTGCAAAACCTAGAAATTCAAGGAGAAGCCTGATCAACAGAGCAGACATTTTACCTCTTCCATGCCAATACATACTTTCATTAATGAACCTAGAAAATTGTCAAACAAATTCAGCTGTACACTGCATTAATACAAGGAACAAGCAGCAACTTTACAGACCAGTTGCCAACCTTTCATGTATGCAGAACTAACTACTACGTTGAAAACAAAATTTTCAGCAGTTTACCATCCAGAGCGACTAATGCAGCATTATGAACATTCTGCACTGCTTTTATTTGGTTGATGAATTTCTAATGTTCAAAAATGACTCATAATCCTATTATAAACTGTATATAATGGATTTTGTGTAACATCTGAGTACTTGCTGTAACATATTTTAGTACTGTGTTACTTTTGTACATTTTGTGTTTTGTTACTTATGGCACATCCTATTGTCACTTTGACTAAATTCTGGATCCAAATGAAGAAATTATGAATGAACAACCAACAAACCAACCAAACAAACATAAGCATGTGTGTGTATGTATGTAATGTACGTACGTATGATGTTCCAGAAACTTCTACAACACCACAAATTGTGTCGTCCCAGAAGACGATGGTTATCATATGACATGACTGACTGATGTGGTAAACATAGCGTACTTATGACCAGAATATGTGAATGGGTCACAGCAAATTTAAAAGGTACTGAAAATAATATACACATTTTTTGAAAGAATTCTTGGATATGCAAATGTGGTACAAGTGCTGGTGCAACAGAAAAGCAATCACCATTCCATAAGGCATTAGCTTAAAATAGTTATGATGCTTTCAAAACTGTTTTTTCATCACTGGTGCACAAAAGTATGAAGCACAAGTCTATCAGAACGATTATCGTGTCATCACAAAGAAATACTGAAACTTTATGAACAGATTAATTTGCAATGTGAAAAACTACAGGGGCTCTCTTGACAGTGGCTCACCAACAGTGTTGCACTTGAAACAGAAACACTTATTTTGGTCCTTTAAAGCTCAATTCTAAGTTCCTGTAATTCTACACGAAGTGTGCAACTTTAGTCACTAAGTACAATTCCAAAGGTACAACTCTTATAATATCTGACTAACATCAATAATCTGATTAACATTTAAAAATGCCTATAATAAATTTTATCTATCCACAACAGACAATAACCACTGAAAAATCAGATGCTCTTTGTGAACAAACTAGTTCAAAATATTGACTGGAGAGTTAAGAATATTCAAATAGTATATGACAAACGTTTGTGTACAGCCAATGGTCACTGTTGTGTTTACTAATGGTTCAAATGGACAGATCGTCATAGTGCATATAAAAATGGCTAACAGGCAATTCCACTTTACATGTAAAGACAGTTGCACCTGACATCAATGA
Source organism: Reticulitermes speratus (assembly GCA_021186555.1). Taxonomy (NCBI): domain Eukaryota; kingdom Metazoa; phylum Arthropoda; class Insecta; order Blattodea; family Rhinotermitidae; genus Reticulitermes; species Reticulitermes speratus. Next base: position 3,179,896 of record JAJKFL010000042.1, read on the forward strand.
AACAGGACTGTAAGATCTACATAAAAGTTTGCTTGAAAATATCTTCTGTCTGGCTGCATTTATGTACACAGACCAGTGTACACCAGCAAACAGCAGTGTGTTCAGAAAAATGTGACCTATGAATCATGTCTGGTTCAGTTAACTATTTGTCAAGGAAATATTATATTGTAATACTGCAATAGCACACACATTAACTAGTTTGTTTAATTCACATTTGTCATTTTCTGCGTCTTCACTGTGGCTCTCATTCCGTTTTCACACAAACACCTGCACGGCCACACAGCCACACAGCTGCATGTAGCCCAGAAACACAAGTCATAGCAACAAGAATGCTGACATTTAAAGTCCGTTTCCAGTCCACACATTTACTACTGTACTTGACAATTAATTACCAATACATTGCTTTCAATTCTTATATCACAGATCCTCCACTGTGTTTTACTTCGTAATGTAAAGACACATAAAACCTTGTTTTGAATGCAGACAGCAAGTCCATAAAACACACAAATGCACTGTGTAAGCCTGTTCACTGTAACTTTCACAACTGTCACCAGGAGGACACAAATAGACCAAACAGACTTACAATACAGGATCATTATTTTATCTGACAACTATCATTTGTCACTCTGTGCTGCAGCTGAACTGTGCATGTGGGCAGCTGGCTGAGTGGACAATGTTAACATGACAAACACATCAACAGGAAGTGGCAAACAGTAGTTGTCACATAAAATAATGACCCTACACAAACAATAACATCAGGACTTAAAAAGTGAAAACAAAAAATGTCTTATATACAACGATATATATTGGTAACCAACTCGTACACAAATGATAAAATCCAATACTCAAACACCCTTATACAAACCCCAACATGTTTCGATACCTTGATGCATCATCTTCAGGGGTTCAGGGGGCAATACATTTAAAAAACACTTAAAACACACAGCACACACGGTTAACTTGTGTGGCGTGATGATAATGTTTTTAATGAACAATTTAAAAAATGTGTTGTGTGTTTTTTATGTGTTTTTTAAATGTATTGCCCCCTGAACCCCTGAAGATGATGCATCAAGGTATCGAAACATGTTGGGGTTTGTATAAGGGTGTTTGAGTATTGGATTTTATCATTTGTGTACGAGTTGGTTACCAATACATATCATTGTATATAGCACGTAAATGGTATGGACAATGTTAAAATAAAATGTCTTGTTAAAAATAATAGTCAGAAATTAAATAACTTAACATGCTCACAGCCCGAAGTCACAAGTCTTCTGGTGCAATGCTCAAAAGAATCGCAGCCGCTCCATCTTCAGGGTTAGGCATTCCAGTTCTTGGGAGTGCTTCATGCTCAAGATGGAGGAGCTATGCTCCCTCAAAATGTCGGTGACTATTACCGTTGACACGTCATCACATCCAGAAGACTTGCATATTTACGAACACTGCTGTGAGAACCTCAAGTTTGACATGACTTCAGTCTGTCTGTATATCAAGTCCAACTAATCTATCAATGCTAGCCCCTGTGCACCACACCGACCTTCAATTCATCACACGCTGGCTGCCTCGGCACTGTACAAGTGCATTTTTGTGTAATTTAAATTTAAAACTCCTCTGCCCCGGGCAAAAGTTGAATGTTAAACCCCAGCACCACTGAAGGGTAAACCATAATGACATAAGGCATTGTATTCAGTGCAAATCAAATGTTTCATTGAACTTGCTGTCTTTATCATCTAACAAATGCTGCCAAGTTCAGGATAGGTATTTTTCTCCAGTAGTTGTTGCACCAGAAGAGACCCTTCCCCATTTTTAGGATAGACATTTTCATTACAAAATACTGTGACATGGATCCTAGTTTACATGGGCCTTACTCCTGGTTTTCCTTAATTGTCATACAAAATCAAGATCTGACTTGACGGATCTGTGGCGCTTCTCAACTTGCCTCTCACACAGCTTTTTCAGTTCTGAGACGATAAACACCGTTGATGTCAGGCTCACCAGAAACAAGATGTCTGAAACAAGATTGTGAATGGTATGCTCCATGATGTGGTGGTACACAGACTTCACCAGAGAGTTCTTGACTTCGAGAATATCATAGTTTTGTGGTACACATGTAAATGTAATTTAATTTATGCCCATTAAGATGTTTGGCCTTCCCTAAGTGCATTTTCATGAAACTCATAAATGCGCAATTGTATTATGCAAATCTCTTATGCCAAATTTTTCTCAAATTGGGAAATAAATGTGGAGAGTACAGACAGAAATGCATTTACACCCCTAAGTGAAGTATGGATTACATTGCACCAATTTGCATCAAACTGACAATCAGTCAACAAATTTTTGTGGACATATGCCGTACCAGATTTTATTCAAACGAATGATGAAGAATGTACATACTATGTGCGGAAAGTAATGCCTCCCTTAGTTAAAATTCATGTTAATCTTCAAATAAGTTATTTTTAATAATCTAAGCCCTTTACCCTTTGCAGGCAATTTTTACGTATCACTACTTCAGAACAGACGAATGAGTAGATCCCTATACACATAAAATGAGTCATAGAGTTCGGCAACCTCCACTGAAATGCTGGGTGTTCCACAAGCAAGCAAGCTACCTGCGAACGTTTAACGTCACCCAATAAGAAAATTTACATCTTATATTATAAGAACAATTCAACGTAATATGAATGAAGATTGTGTCTAAAATTGCCGCTTACGTGGACCACGTCTGCCAAACACTCCACGAATAACAAAGAGCTCTCTTCCATCTAAAACTCGGTAATTGCAGTGTAACCAATTGTAACTATCACTGTACATGTCTTAATATTATTTTTTGGGAAGAATAGTCAAATTATTATACTTTTAATGTTTTAACTGTGAAGCGCAGGCCTCCCTCTCAGTATACTCTCCCATTTATTTTATTATGATTCTACCCGATGATGGCCAATACGGCCGAAAAATGTGGTAGTAGATATATGAATGCACAGTGTTTAAAGTGTTGTGTTCGTTCTGATAATAAAAACAGATGTGAACTAACAGGCACAACTGGATGATGAAACAACAACTCTGTTAGCACAACACTGCTAATACAGCCTGCCACGTGACACAATCCTCAGCCGGTTCCATTCACTGCCCGTCCACACAAACTACGATCTACCTATGATCTACCTGAATACTACCTTTTTTCCCCCCCAGTTTTACAAGTAGTCATTTTGAAAGAGAGTTTGTCATCAAAATTCTGTGTGCATTGCTTGTCTCCCCCATACCCACTTTCACAACAGCCTGCCACTTGTCCCTAACTTCAACCAGATGAATGAATCCAGCTTATGTCCTGCCATTCCATTTTTATGATCCATTTCAATATTATCCTCCCATCTATGTCTAAGCCTACCAAGCAGTCCCTTTCCTTCAGGGTTTCCAACCAAAACCCTGTATCCATTTATTTTCTATTCCACATATGCCACATGTCCCACCCATCCTCCACAGAAGGCCTTCAGTATACCCTATGCAGGCAACCGGTTGTGTAACGACCTAGCAGATCACGCGCCGTCACAACTGAAGACACCATAACATGAATCTTCACCACCGTCAGAACTTCTTATCACATACAGCACTCTACATTACTTAACAGCGTCCATGTAACAAACAACACAGACTTCTATAAACTTCACAACATTATCAAATGCCATGATATTTGAACTGCGCCCTTTCCTAAAGAATGGAGACAAAAACAAATGAAGACAGTTCCATTACTACGCATATGCAAAGTTATTGCTGACATATTTTAACTGTATGTTCGTACAGTCACCATCATAAGAACTGTTTGAAATAAAATCTGTGGGTCTTAATGACATCTACATTCCATATTAGGTACAAATGTTTCAAATGATGAGTTACTTGAGAGATATGTCCGGCCAATGACAACCAAAATTAAACTCACCTGGTAACTATTAGAGCAGACCCACAATACCAAATGTCACTGAAATCTGCACAGTGGTTGTACAAATGAAACATGCTGACAGGCAGCTGTGACTTTCCCATTATGTGTTCATTCTATGTACTTTGTATACAAATAATACATGAAAAGGGGAAGGAAAGCAGTAGAACTGAAACGAGTGAAAGGAATATAGATGACACAGAAATGAAACAAGATGACACGATCCTTAGGAAATGCTGCTAATATCAGAAAATGGCCTGTTGGTCATGCCACCATGCAGTCTTGAAGGTGGTTACCAACATTTCACAGAAATCTGCTACTACCTCCATCTTCAGAGTAGTAGATGAAGGCACCATATTCTTTATACGAAGTTTCATCGCTACAGGAATGTCAGTTCACTTCTACATACCTGCAAGTGTAAGTGCTTCAGTCTGGAATACCATCTGCAGCGGTGGAAAGTAAATGACCAGCATCTGCCCTACCACAGAGAGCGTGACCGCCAGCAGGAACATACGGTTACTTAACAAGCCGATCGTGAAGATAGATTTGGTCTGTAATTGGACAAAACTGTGTTACATTTCAGGAATAATATTCTACGAGAATGGGGCAGTCATAATGTAGGTGCAGAATGATGTGGCAGTCTTTATATTGCACGCAGTGAAGGCTGCATACAGCTTTGTTACACTGAAAAGCACAAGAGCCAAAAGAATTTGTGTTCAAAGAGCTTTGTTGTTCCTGGAACTTGGAGCACCAAGATATCATAATGTGAGGAGTCGATGATGTTATGGAAATATGCAGTCACAGCTGTCTTCTGGGATGTGACACTGTCACTGCATGAGTAGTTCATTATGTCTACTGCCTGCATCCTCAGGGTGAAGCAGTATAACCAGAACTCTTCTTGGACTCCCTGATCCTTAAGAAGGCATTACAGTCCTTAAAACATCAGAATTACTTGTCCAATGACAAAGTGTCACATCCCAGTCAACTTGAATCTTATGAATGTATTTGCATTGATTAAAAAGTTATCCATTGGAAGTAAAATGGTATGGCATTACACTAAGGGATATAACAATATGTTACTACTGCAGAAGTTGTAACAGAATCTTAAATAATATTTGTAGCTATGTCAACACTAATCCTCCACATGCATCCTTAAGCTTTCTCTACACTTCGACGATCAGACTGCAATATATATATATATATATATATATATATATATGTCACTTCCAAGAATTTTACATCCAATTGCCTACATCATATTATTCTACATTACATTTTTAACGTTTTACAAACATCAAATTAACATTTCAGGCATTCCATATATTTTACACAATATATTTCAGCTTGTGAAGGATGAGATCTCAAACCTGAAATACAGCTGTATAATACAGCTGTATAATACAGCCCCCTTTTAAGTTCTTGTAATTAGGCCTGATGATGGCTAATCATTTTTAGATGAAACATGTGGCCTTATTCTTCCTGAATATAATGTTGTGTTGACTGATTGCAACATTCGTTTCTGTTTAATAACGCAACAGACGTGCCACCTTGCAGTAACATTCATTATACCTGTGATCGGCAGCTTAGCGCATTGAACATGTCGAAAAACACGAAGCAAGTGAATGTCATTGTGGTATCTCTGGGAGTTATAATATTGTCACTCATCTGAAACAAGAAAATTATTACCAGTGTGAAGTCAAAAGTATTCCAACAAACAGCAACACAGCAGTTTGTTGGCAACCATGGAGTTACTTCCCTATAAAGTATTGCAGTTAACAAGACTAATGCCTAATGGAAAATGTGGCATCTGCTTTCACTTACCAAAGAAAACCAGTTTCTTCACTAAACAAACACATAATAACATGCGAGATTTGTGACTCCCACAGCGGTGTTGGCGAAGAGTCAAGTCTTCTGGGATGTTACACTGTGTTGCTGGGCTGCAGTTCCTGGCATTTCAAAGAATCACAGTGCCTTCAACTTCAGTGTCACGCAGCCCAAGAAATGTAGCCATGTCAGATCTGGGTGTACATATCTACAGAGAAGGACAGTGGTATAGGTGAAAGAATTATGTGGATGTCTGGTCAGTGGGGTGGTAGCCATGTGTACTGGGTACTGCCTGCGATTATGTGGCAGGCTGTTGGTACGGAGAGGAGGTGAAGCTTCATTTGGGGTTCTCACGGTCTGAAGGGACACACTGCCACAAGTGCGATCTATGTTAATATGCTGCACATTCCTCCAAACTACTGGCATAACTACACAACAACAGGCTCGTATCCCCAGAAGACTGTAAGCTTGATATCTGTTTTTCCTACACATGTGCCGTGCTTGACCAGATGCATATCGGGTCAAGCAGTTTGAAACCATACTAATTTCATGGATCAAGATGTTTCAGTTAGGCCCTATAACATTCTTACACTACTTCTCTCCATGACTGACGATAATTTTAGATGCAGTATCATCTTTACTGATTCACCAGTTGTCATCTTTAATCACGGAAATTATATATCAGCTGCAATTTCACAAAGGGATATTTTCATCTCAGTGTTCATGAAGGAATCCAGTTGTACAGTCTAAATAAGCAGATTTCCAGACACATGTATAGGAACATTATTTTATCTGACAACTGTTGTTAGTCACTCCACTGTCAGCTTGCTTAACTTATAAAACTTGACATGCAGTACAAAACGTGTTTGTTAGATGTGATGCGTGTCTGTGAGCCAAAAGAAAACACTTCCAGCTTCCTCTTTCAAAATGATGAGTCAAACCCTAATATTAACTGCAACACACTGAAGTAAAACACATGGACCCAAACTCACAGCAAAATGGAATAGCAGTGAGTGCTGCACTGCCAGCCGTCACACTCGACAGTATGACGGCAGTAGTGATGCAAACTGTTAGACACAACAATGTCCGCTGCTTGTCATTTCAGTTTCTCCAAAATTACGTACCTCTCTCTTGAATACCCACAGCGTTCCAACAATAATGATGAAGGCGGAAAGTAATACATTAACGATAAGTGAGCGAGTTATCATTGGCTCCTTGACATCCCTAGGTTTCTGCTTTACAACATCCTTGTCGACTGGTTCAACGCCAAGACTGTAACAAAGACATGCTAACAACTAGCTGTCGTCTGCAGTTCCACATAACTTACACAGCCTCAAAAATCGATATCGACATAAAAAGAATAAGAAAATAAAAAATATAAAGTAGAGCCTCAATGTCTGTGAACCTCAATGTCTGTGAACCTCAATGTCTGTGAACCTCAATGTCTGTGAACCTTGATGTCTGAGATTTCAACCTTGTGATCACCCATTGCAATGCCATGGTGTCGACTGTTCACGACTGGTTCTGACAAATCAGAGGAGACCACGTGGCACAGCAGTCAACTTCCTCCACTACTGCGCAGGCGACTCTCGGCTCTGTGGTTGACTACTTCTGTGCTTTATAGAATGAAAACCCCCTTCATCCATTTAAGCATTTTTGCTTCAAAGAAGTGTCTGTATTTTATTAAATACCGTATTTACCTGAATCCAAGATGACTCTAATCTAAGACGACCCCCAAAATAAAACGTGTGCTAAGAAAAAGTATTTTACTAACAATTTCATACACATGATACACAAAACATGTCAGATTCTATCTGCCTTTACCAATCAGTGTCACTGTCTCATCTTCACAGTCAGTGCCTTCATCTTCCTCACACTCACTGCTAACATTACCATCCACTTCACTGCCATTCCACTACATAACGTCATCAGTCCCATCCACTACATTGATATACAGCACTTGTTAAAACCCTTCACAGTCACTTCTGGTGAGATGCACTGCCGTGCTGTTATGATCAACATGGACTAAATAATACATTTATATTACTTGGATTATAAACTTACTTGAACCCATGAAGATTCAAAGTTTTCTCCACAGATGGTGTTAAGAATTTAAATACATGTGTTCTGCAATTTTGTGTTGTGTCTGTGGTCTGATCAGTCTGAGTTATGGCTTTATTTATGGTTTTTAATCTGTCAATTGGTCCAGGTTTTATTTTATGTTTTGTAGTTAGATTTTAATTTTTAAATAGCTATTTTCCTGTTACTACTCTTGGACTAGATTGTTCTCAGGTGTAAAACAAGTTACTTGTTCTGTGGGGCCCACAGACTGAGAACATCTCAATCTGAGGGGTCCACCTGGTTAGGTGCTTCTTTGCCTGAAAACAGAAACAGAGCCGGCTTCCAAATCGTTTTGCTTCTTTAAAAAATTAGACGCTGGACAAAGTCCCCAAAAAAGAAGATTGTGTCAGTTAACTTCAGTCTTTCTCTGTTCTCCCTTTTGTTTACACGTGACAATTTGGCGATGCAGGCCTTGGTTTGGCTCTGCACGGTCCAGTTCAGCGCTTCATATGCGAATTTAAGACAACCTCACAAATTTAAGCGCCAAATTTAAGGAACAAACCTAGTCTTGCATTCGAGTAAATACGGTTTAAACTTGCACACTTTTACGTGTTCTGATGTCATTTATATTCTTATTACTGTATTTCATAAGTTCTTGTAACCAAACAGGCATTTTGTATTGAAAACAGATTCTACTGAGCCAGTAGTTGAATTGTTCTTCACAAACAGTACCAGTCAATATTTAACAATTCCATATTGCTGGAATTCATTTCTAAGTAGCCACTTATCATAGCATAATGTGAGCCTCCTACCAGTTCTACCAACCCCAGGTAATTACATGAGTCAATACAGCAGCAGAAGAATCAGACATCTCACCTCTGAGCTGGCGGTCCATCCATTATAATGTTGATCCACAGAATCTGCATGGCATTTAAGGGGTTTGGGATGCCCATAAGTGTGGCGAGCGCAATGAGGGATAGTGCAGCGATACTGGTGCTGAGTTGGAACCTCACAAAGTTGCGGATATTGTAGAAGATGCCTTTACCTTCTTCAATTGCAGAGCTGAAAATAATCATATAGCATTTGTTTTTACTGTCAGGGAGCAAAGGTAAGTTCAGTCCAGAAATGCCAGACCACAGTCAGTTTACAGATGAACTCACAGGGTAAAAAGTTGTCCCTCAGCATGGTATGAAGACATATAGAGGGAGAAGAGGCATAGCTCCACTCTTTCTTAACCTGGCACTAGATGCAGGTAAGTGTTCAGCCTCATGTCCTGGCCACTTTACACTCAGGGAAAAATCACCTGGTGCACACTGAGTGAAAGGGTGAGCGAGGCACAGAGAAAGTCTGGACGTTTCACAGAAGACAATAATCTTGTGCCCATACTGAGAATTAAACCACAGATCATACAGCCCACAGCTAGTCACTACAAAGTTCTTACGAGTTGCAGAGGGACATTGATTGCATGCAGTGAAACAGCTACATGGAGACCACAAGCTGACACAAGACTCAGTCGTGTAGCAGATTGTGTCTGACATTCCTTTCCATATAAGACAGTATAAAATATTATATTACAATGCACCTGTGAGTCAAGGGACAACAAACTTAAAACCAGCTTGTTGCTTAATAAAATAAAGTTTCAAACGTGACATCTGCACAAACGTGACATCTGCACAAACGTGACATGTGCACAAACGTGACATCTGCACAAACGTGACATCTGCACAAACGTGACATGTGCACAAACGTGACATCTGCACAAACGTGACATCTGCACAAACGTGACATCTGCACAAACGTGACATCTGCACAAATGTGACATCTGCACAAACGTGACATCTGCACAAACGTGACATCTGCACAAACACCGTACTGACCTGAATACAAGGCAACCCTGCATATAAGATGACACCCTTCATAATCTTACATTTTTAGGAAAATACCTACACAGAAGAGGTTTCATTTTGTATGCAATTACAAGGTAACCCTCCTTTTTGAAATGATGAATTAAGAAAAACGTCTGTCTTATATTTGGGTAAATATGGTAGGTGTCCCATTAAATGTTTTTCCTTTCATCTGAAAGGAAAAACAGTATTCTGCATTGGGCATGTAGATTGATGAGTGACTTGACCAAGGCTAGAAATGTGTGGTTTAAACGGCCATACGCTAAAGGTTGAAGTTTGCACTCAAGCAGTACTGCCGTAACTCCATGTCCAAACCTGGTACTAATTTGTGAAGCTGCCCTCCCTCCAAAATACACCAGAGGGTCAGAAAGTACACAAAAACACACTGCCTAATTAAAAACATCTATCACATTTTACCATCCCTGACACATGAACACATCTGTGCAGCATGAAGGTGCAAACAGCAGTTCCCTTAGTTGCAGTACGCCCACGCAATCATTACTGTCCACTCACATAATCGTATGGAAGTCATCATCCACAAGAATCATGTCTGCTGCTTCCTTACACACATCTGTGCCATTCTTTCCCATTGCAATACCAATATCAGCCTTCTTGAGGGCCACACCATCATTGACGCCATCACCGGTCATTCCAACGATGATACCACTGCGCTGGAGAGCCTGTACAAGACAGAAATAGCCTTCACTGAGAACCAATTAAAAAAAAAAAGATGGGTATCATATTTACACAATAAATATCACCACCATCAAAATACTTCTACTAATATCACCACCATCAAAATACTTCTACTAATATCACCACCATCAAAATACTTCTACTAATATCACCAACTGTAAAAATAATAAAAAAATATTTGTCTTCCTCACAGTTAAAAGCACTGTGATGTAAATCAAGGGTCTCAAGCACATGGCCTGTGGGCCGCATGCGGCCTACCAAGCCATTTTATATGGCTCTCTCACTCATCTTTCCCCAGTTGTACACTGTGGTCTTGCTCAGTGTGTGTTTAAGCATTTTATTTAATAACAGTGACAACTGCTACTACCGTATAGTGTTAGTCGCATACCAATAAATATATAGCATTCATGGAAACATTATGACAAGAGGACCTCAGACAAACACCTCTCCCAGTGCCACTCTGTCCACCACAAATCCAACATGGACTGGCCTGGGATCAAATGGCTCAGCGTCAAAGAATTTTCTACTTTACTGATTTCAACCTTTAAATAACCAGTTTGGTATTTACTTTTTTTGCACACAGTTTATGAAAAATGCTGAGTATTATTTGAACAGAAAAAAATAAAATTATGAAATAAATGGAATTTTGTGGAAAATAAAAATAGAGATTATGCAGCACGTCTTAAAGATGCAGCAAATTTCCTTGTTGCCTAAATATACAAAATTAATTTCTTGGGGTGTTCTTTACATGTGTCTGCATAAGCAAACACAGACTGTTTAAAGGTTAATGTTTCAATGCATGCATTATGGCTCACAAGATCATAACATACAGCATGTCTGAGACTCCTGACTTTAGACACTGTCAGTGTTCTTAGTGACACAGTCACAGTATATGAAGCACTAAGAACAAAGAGATGCAGGCAATTACTACATTTATTGGTACCTCTACACAACACTCCTTTCCAACACACACAATACAAATTGAAACATCAAACATCGTAGCTGAGTGCTTCATATCTGGGAGGTCCCAGGTTCATTTCTGAGCCCAGATATGACTATTACAGGCTACTACTTGCCAGTGGACCTTATCCTGACCTACTGAAATAAATATAAGTTATCAAGTTTTCATGGCAGTTGTTCAAATGATGGTCCTCTTTTGGATTTTTACACCAAGTTCCAGTGTTTTGAAGGAACATCGTGCCTCTATCTTCAAGGTGCCTGCACAGTACAAGTGGATGCTGCAGTGATGTGGTTGAAGAACACATGTTGGTTATACAGGAAGCTTTGTAACCTTCCTATGTAAACAACACATTTTCTTCCATCCCATCACTTCAGCATCCACCTGTAAAAATTCAGCCCCACTGGCAATGAAGGCAGTAATTTCCTCCAAAACACCAGAACAAACACAGCACACTACACAGTGTACAAACACAAAAGATGCCCATCATATGTACTTAAATCCTGCCCATATCATGACATTCCATTTACTAAAGATCCATTTTAGTGTTACACTCCAACCTATGCTCAAGTCTTGCAAGTGGTTACTTCCTTTACATTTCATGATTCCAATTTCAAATACATTTCCCATGTCTGCCACATGTATTATGTTTTAATTCCCTCAGAACCTCACCTTGACAATGCAGAGCTTGTGTCTTGGAGTAACTCGATAGAACACGCTCACACTGTTCACCACTTGTTCCAGCTGATGTTCAGTCATACTGTCAATCTGATCTCCAGAAATAACTTGCGAGTGGATTGTATCGAGTCCTATCATAGAAGCTGAAATACAAATACTAACATCAAGTTCATTAAACATGCAGTTTTTTGTTACACCAGCAGAAATACCTGTTATTTGCATGGGATGTCACTGCCTTTACTTGCCAATATAAGACTATACAGTAGCAGCAATAACACTCCAATTAAGGATTTAAGTTTATTACTGTAATAAAAGAAAAGACTGGAAATGAGGATTTAAACTGCATCTGACTAAGTCACGACATGTCTGCAGGGTGTAACACTTCTGGCACGTTCGCTCTGTTGTTGTCCTATCTTAGCAACAATCTACCATACTCTGTTCAACATACTTAGAGCTGAATATGCTTAACTTTTATGTACAGACTGATTGTCAACTGTTTCTTTGGCCTCAGCTTGTATCTCACAAAGAACACAGTTTCTGCCCATTACAGAGACCAACTGACATATATGTACATAGGTCTTCATGGAAAGTGTCTGTTATTTTTGTCTATCTGAATCAGACGTGAATTTGGCCAAAAGCATTTAGTAAAAAAAAAACCCCAATATAAAATTTCATGAAAATTCATGAAGATGGAGGCAAGTTGTTCCATGTAGACAGACAAACAGACATGACAAACCTTACAGCTGCTGTTCGTAATTTTACAAACATGCCTAAAAGCTCTCCCTGCAATAGCACATTCCTTTGACAGCAGTGAATACTGCGCATGCCGGTCAGAGCACAAAGTGAATTCTACAGTACTGCTGGGCGTTCTGTTAGGTGTGTGGGGCGAAACACAACATTCAAGTTACATTTCTATCCATATCAAAGGGAATTCTTCCAATCTACTGTGGCCTTATCCACTCCCTGAGAGAACAGAGGAGGCCTATCCAAAAGCTTACACAAACTCAACAGCCCTTTTAACAGCCCGTTTCAGGACCAAACACGTGCAGATAACCTCTACATCTTCCCCCACCTCCATTTAGTAGCACATCCCCGACCATCTACACTCAACCTCCCCACCTGTTCCACCTACCACTTCCAAAGGCTTACCACCCAACTGTCCTTCACTACATCATGTACCCGTATGCTCCAGCATGGCTACCCTTCTTGGACTGCCAGATCCTGAATATGGAAATGGTATGGCCCTCCTAAATGTCATGTCTATTTACCAGTCAACACCATATAACACCCCAGAAAATTTGAATCTTCATACACATTCTTACTTCAGCATCTACTTTATAAGATAAGGATGTGTGACTTTTAAATTGAATTCATAAGTAACAGTTTACCACACAACAATAAGGGATTTTTAAATCTGCTGTCGCCAAGAGGCTGCTGGCCACATTTCAACTTGCAAGTAACAGTGTTGTTATTTGTTATGAAACACTTTGCAGGCTGAACCACACACCTGCAGCACAGAACCAGTGAAAGTCAACAAAGGCACTTTTGGTATCAATGCTGACGTTGTATCAAATTCAGCCACACAAACCCACACATGCACACCCCAAACCAAACAGCATACACCTGCGATTTGTACGCCACGCTACTTACCACAGGGATCACAATACGTTAGTGTTCATCTGCAGTCACTATAGTACTTCAATTTGTAAAAAGTCTGGGCATTTGCACACTACACAAGGAATATTACAATATCTTTAATAATTTTTAATGAGTAGGATCGCTGTAAAGTAATACAATGTCTGGAAAAAAAGTTTAAATATCCTGCATGCCAGACACCTCCATACACCTCCATACACCATTGTTCATTCTCAACTAGTCACACTGGATTCTTTTATATCTAATTTTAACCAATACCACATCAATTTTAAAAGCAACACTTTGCACACAAGACACACCTTCTAACATTTTAAATCAACAATTTAATTGACAAAAACTTATGACACTCCCAGCTTGATTTACAAATTGTTAAACAACTTACATTTTATGTGTGAGTATATAGGCCACATACCTGTAAAAGATTCTGATCTCAACCTTACATATAGACAACTGGTTTAAAATAATGAGCTAGATCTGAGGATGGATTCAATAAAATACGCCGAAACATGTCATTCATTTAACCCTGTACACATTCTTGATACAGGACTAACGTTGTGTTAGCTGGAACCCTCTTCTCTGACATTGTATGTTAGTGCAATACGACCACTGAAACATTTTACAGTTTTGCACCTTACCAATCGCTGTTGCTGTCTCCTGTGCATCGCCGGTGACAAGTTTCACCTTCACACCAGACTGTAGGAGGGTCTGAATACTCTCTCGGACAAACGGACGAGGCGGGTCACAGATCCCAACTAAGCCCACATACACCAAGTCCTGTAGAGACGATCCAAGTGCCATACCAACAACTAAAAGCAAAAATTAAGTCAGCTGTTTACTGTAACATGCATTACATTCACCCGGCCAGTACACATATCTGCAGCTGATCACTGCATACTACCAAACAGCACATAATTCACACACCTGCCACTGCACCGAGTATTTTGACTTTGAGCAGGGCTTATCTAAGACTATGTGGCTGCATGGGGCCCAAGGGCTGCTTGCAGTTCTGATTGTCATAATTTTCAATAAAATCATGTGTCCTACCTGCATTGTTAGTTCTGGACTGTGTGTACGTAGAGCCCCAAATTTATTTTTTGCACTGTGTCCAGAAATGGCTTAAACTGACCATTGCCAAACATATTATAAAAAAGTGCAACATTTAACTATGTACATTATTCAAAATTAATGGCGTGTCCCTTGCACTTAAACACAAATACTTTTTTCACTAAAACCATCAATAAACACAGACATCACGATACAGTTCACATAATTATGTACGTCTTTGTGACAGGAACAATGAAGAGTTCAGACAGATGTTTTGGAAATGTGAGCATGGGAGGTGGATAGAACAGTCTGAGGATAATGACCAATGACATGCTTTTGTACCGGCCGCACTGAACTACCTGTACCGTCAGGTTATGCTACAGTGTTAGATATGACAAATGTAGTTACATGACACGTTGTGTTAGACATGTTTATTATTTCACCTCTAAGCCCTTTCCTTCCAATTTCATAAGCTTCAGCAAGATAATCCTGTTCTTTCTTTGTGTTCAGTGGATGATAAACTCCATTTGATGCATACTTGGTACACTGCTGTAGTACTTTTTCCAGAGCACCTTTCACAAAATAAATGTCTTCTCGTCTCTGTATGAACAGAAAAAACATTGTACACATTTAACAACAAGAGGCTAAGCTGCATTCAGCATTCAAAATTACAAAATTCACTAAATGAAAATACTCTTGAAGCAGTATTCAGTCACAATATATTAGTATTAGTTTCACGCTTTCAAATATTTTAATTTGTTTGAGGAAACATACATAAATTACAACTGGATACTATGCAAGGACATACAAACAAATACTGGTCAAAACACATTAATTAGAATCTAATTGTCAAGAGAGCTTAGCCAACTAAGCACTAAGTTTTTTTTTCCAATATGACATAAATGTGGTTTAACTCACATCTCCATACTTCGGAACGCATTTCACAGCCATCATTTTTTGTTCAGAACTGAAAGGATACTCTTGTAGACGAACGTACTTGTCTGCCACACCATACATTCCATGCTGAAAACACAGTTACTGATATAGTACCACTACTGATATAGTACCACAACTGATATAGTACCACTACTGATATAGTACCACTACTGATATAGTACCACTACTGATATAGTACCACTACTGATATAGTACCACTACTGATATAGTACCACTACTGATATAGTACCACTACTGATATAGTACCACTACTGATATAGTACCACTACTGATATAGTACCACTACTGATATAGTACCACTACTGATATAGTACCACTACTGATATAGTACCACTACTGATATAGTACCACTACTGATATAGTACCACTACTGATATAGTACCACTACTGATATAGTACCACTACTGATATAGTACCACTACTCTACTGGCATGCTTCACATTACTGTATTTACCTGAATATAAAACAACACCCTTCACAATATTAAATTTTTAGGAAAACACCAATACAGTTTGTGTTTAACTTTCTGTGTGATTACAAGCCAATCCTCACTTTTGAGATGATGAAACAGGAAAAACTGTCTGATATCCAGGTAAATAGAGTGCTTATGTCTTTAAAAAAATTTAATGTTGTTTGTCAAGACATTAGGAAGGTTCAAGCAAACCAGGAGGGCTTCAAATTAAATGGTACACATCAGCTTGTAGTTTATGCTGATGATGTTAATATAT
Source organism: Reticulitermes speratus (assembly GCA_021186555.1). Taxonomy (NCBI): domain Eukaryota; kingdom Metazoa; phylum Arthropoda; class Insecta; order Blattodea; family Rhinotermitidae; genus Reticulitermes; species Reticulitermes speratus. Next base: position 3,196,330 of record JAJKFL010000042.1, read on the forward strand.
TGGACAGAAGCGTACATGCTATAGAGAATAACACAGAAGCTTTAGTAGTCGCTAGTAAGGAGATTGGTCTAGAAGTAAATGCTGAGAAACTAAGTACATGGTCATGTCTGGAGATCGGAATGTGGGACAGCAGAACTAAGTACATGGTCATGTCTGGAGATCAGAATGTGGGACAGCAGAACTAAGTACATGGTCATGTCTGGAGATCGGAATGCAGGACAAAATGGCAACATAAAGTTAGATAATAAATCCTTCGAAAAGTGTGGAACAGTTCAAATATCTGGGAACAACTGTAACAAATTGAAATTATATGCAGGAAGAAATTAAGAGCAGATTGAAGTCGGGGAGTGCTTGTTATCATTCGTGCAGCATCTTGTGTCTTACAGTTTGCTGTACAAAAATACAAAGATTAAGATATACAGAACTATAATTTTGCCTGTTGTTTTGTGTGGGTGTGAAACTTGGTCTGTCACACTGAGGGAGGAACATAGGCTGAGGGTGTTTGAGAATAGGGTGCTGAGGGGGATATTTGGGTCTAAGAGGGACGGGGTAACAGGGGAGTGGAGAAGACTACATAACGAGGAACTTAATGATCTGTACTAATCACCAAATATTATTCAGGTAATAAAATCAAGAAGAATGAGATGGGTGGGGCATGTGGCACACATCGGGGACATGGAGGTGAATACAGGGTTTTGGTGGGGAGACCTGATGAAAAGAGACCACTTTGAAGACCTAGGTGTAGATGGGAGGATAATATTAAAATAGATGTTCAAGATGTGGGATGGGAGGAATGGACTGGATTGCTCTGGCTGAGGATAGGGACAGTGGCGGGCGCTTGTGAATGCGGTAATTAACTTTCAGTTTTATAAAATGCAGGGAATTTCTCGACTAGCTGAGGACCTGTTAGCTTCTCAGGAAGGACTCTCCTCCATGGAGTTAGTTAATTGGTTAGTTGGTTGGTTGGTTTGTTGGTCGGTCAGTTGCTCAGTAAGTAAGTCAGTCAGTCAGTCAGTTAGTTAAAGACATTAAAAAATCATAAAATACAAATAAATATTAATAATTATATAAGTGTGTTCTGTAAATCTCTGTATTTTCAAAAGGTGCGTCAGCTGCACATGAAATTGCTGAATTGTAAAAACACTCTGATCTTCAAAACCTGTTTAATGAAACACAAAACAGCACAATTTGTGTTGAGTAACAGCACAATACCTTCATGCCAGCTGCAAGCAGAGCGCCTTCAGTGGGTTGTCCAAGCAGAGTGTCACCATTTATCACAGCATTATTACACAGACAACCAACCTGTAAAGCAGAACAAAATTGCAGGCTGACTTCCAAACTGTTTTCAAATCTCCACCAAAAAATTCATATGAATTTTTCCTTCTGCAAATGCCTTTCCAATATCTTTGTTAGCTATATTTTATGATGACAGAAATATACCCAGGTACTTGTTTGTAGCGAGAAGATGGACTGAACATATTTGTGCAGAATAGGTCAAAAAAGCATTCTGTTAATGGTTTGTAAGAACTTCCAACTAAGCCTGCAGACAACTGCCTCAGTGGGTGAGATTGGATCACTGTGTTCAAGGGTTGATAGACTAGAAGAATGCCAGAAATAGATGGATGCCAGGAATATACAGAGAAGGGTTATCAATGTGCTTCTGCTCTGCTGTGTGCAGAGCTCGTCACAACATGCTACGGACCGTCAGCAAGTGCACATGTCCTCACCTCCAGCAGAGTATAAATAGACTCCCTAGCTCTGTCCAAACTGTCACATTTATGAATGTGGATCTCCCCTTGGTCATTGTAACCTGCACCAGATACCTGTAAGAGAAAAATACACCTTATAAAATATCTAAGATAGAGCTTGCAGCCCAGAAGTGGCCCCCAAAAATATGCCAAATGCTCCAAATATATACCGCTCATTACAAGTTGCTCTGACATGCAACATGTCTGAACCATAAAACAAAGACAAATCCTACATGTAGGGAAACAGACATTGAAGTGGGCCAATATCAAAAATCAAATTCTGAAGAAGGAACGTACTTCATTTGCAATTACTGAAAAGATATTTCAAATTTCCTTACTTCTATATTATGTTGGACGATATGAAACGCAGCAGACAGCAGTCAAACCAACGATATCTTATAGCATTAAACCGCAGACAATACAAATTGGCGCAAGAAATATGTGGCATAAGAAGAAATGTGCGATATACTATTTTGCACCAGCGACGACATAAAGAAATGAAAGATTTACAAATTTCGGAAATAACTGAAATTACAGAACTACAAAATACACATTAAGATCAATATAGAAGAAACTGGATAGTATACAGTGACAGGATAGTATACACTGACAGGATAGTATACACTGACAGGATAGTATACACTGACAGGATAGTATACACTGACAGGATAGTATACACTGACAGGATAGTATACAGTGACAGTGTATACACTGACAGGATTCTGAAACAAATTATAAAATAAGAAGCTAAAGAAACAACAAGTTTAGGAAGACCTCTGAAATAATAGAATAATTGTGCTATTTAATGATGATGTCAATTGCTAAGATTAAAGAGCACTAATGATAGAAGAATGAACGAGTATGGAGCATAGGTGGAATGATACTGGCAGGGGAAAACAGAAATACTTGGAAAGAAACCTGTCCCAGTGCCACTTTGTCCATCCCAAGTCTCATATGGACCGGCCTGGGACCGAACCTGGGCCTTTGCGTTGAGGCTGGCAAATAACCAACTGAGCCATGGCATGGCCTGAAATGATGGAATAATTCTGTTTTGTAATATCTGTAACAGGTGCTGACAGGCCTTGTAATGGAGATGATGATGACGGTTGTGAGTTGATAATGCTCGTGTTTCTGTGTGACAGTACTGTGCACTGAATGACAAGCTTCAGAGCCTACTGTGTCCATGTTTGCCTCACAGTATTATAACAAGGATGGCACACAACTCATCTGTCATATGAGAAAGAAAGCTTAAATTTTCTTTAATCGTCACAGCAGCTCCATAAATCTCACCCTGTACTCACCTCAGCGAGATAGCCATCAGATGTCACAATGACTGTCACAGTCATTTCATTTTTGGTGATGGTTCCAGTTTTATCAGAACAAATAACGTTGACACAACCTGAAATAGATCAAATTACCACAACTCAGAAGTAATCTTGCACCATTTTGTATTCAGATTCCTTATCTATTCTACTGCCACAGCCTAGATGACTTAACCTTTATCTGCCAGGCTTAAATTCCCATTGTACTTCATCGTGGCCATTGTTCGTCATGCTGGGCGCGCCCATTTAAAGTTCTGGTATGCAGCAAATCACCAAATAAATTATGTAAGTACAGTTTTAAACTTATAAGGTCCAAATAAGAACTAGATTTTTATGAAAAAATCTGTTTATTCGGGTACTGGGGGCTCTTTCCCCAGGGGATCAGTGACCAGGGCATGAAGCTTACCACTCACCTCCATCTGGTGCCAAGGTTAAGAATGATGGCAGCCCTATATGCCTTCACGGCATGAACAGGGACAGATTTACGTTTATCTTTATCCACTAGCTTGTACATAAATTTGTGACTATTCGTTATATATCAGTCTTCATCAGATGTAATCTTTTTACATTTACTTAGAGTATTTTTGTAACGTTCATCTTCAATTTCTGTAAGAATATTTCTTATATCAACGTTTGTAAGGTGCCAGAAAAAATTTTGACTGTAACCATAGATTCCAGGCAAGTCGACGGAAGTTTACAATTTATGATCTCAAACTTCCCATCTCCAGCTGGTGCACTGACAAACAGTCCTTCGCAATTTTCTGAACTGACCTAGATGGCCCCCCTTCTAAGCTGTGAACCAGCTGTTGACTACCTTATTACAACTGTCTACACACTTTGCAAAATAAGGAATGGGACTGGGCTATGATCGCAAGAGACAAGACTAGAAGAAGCTATGTCTGACCCAGACTCTGAGGAGAAAGTTGAGGGGACAGAATACAGGTTACACCTTGTCAAAGGTTGCACAAACAGGGCTGGCCAACAGAAAAAGACAGACAGGGGTGTACAAGAATACAACACATACAAAAGTTCTGATACTGACAAGATTTTACTCTGTTGTAGTAGGAAAAATAATGACTGAAACAAATACCAGTATTCATCAATTTACTAGCTGAATCAGAAAAAGTCTCACCAAATAGGTGGGTAACAAAAAATATTTATTTTGCCGCGTTTCCAGCAGTGCCCTACCAACCAGCATGACTCACTAGTCCAGACAGCACTACAATTAAAGACCAGCTAATGGACTCTCAGGACAATAAAGGTTAATCAGCAGAAATGAATTGATTTCTTATACTCTGCGCTAAAAAATCTTCCCACTTATTAATTTCTTCCCCTAATTTTCTGTCTGTGGTTATGTTGCTACAGGTACAGTTATGTTGCTACAGGTACAGTTATGTTGCTACAGGTACAGTTATGTTGCTACAGGTACAGTTATGTTGCTACAGGTACAGTTATGTTGCTACAGGTACAGTTAGGTTGCTACAGGTACAGTTATGTTGCTACAGGTACAGTTATGTTGCTACAGGTACAGTTATGTTGCTACAGGTACAGTTATGTTGCTACAGGTACAGTTCACCCTACAACAGGCCATGAAAGCCCTGAGGGGCAGTAAAGGTACAGATCTACTTTTTCTTTAACCTGGGTGCTATATGGGGGTGGGTGGTCAATGCCACGTCCCGGCCACTTTACCCCCGGGCAAAAGACCTGTTATCCATTGTACAGGAGGCTGGGTGGGCCCCAGGGCCGGTCTGGACAGGTGCAGAAAATCTTGCCCACACCAGGATTCGATCCCCGGACCGTCCGGCCCATACCGAGTCACTATACTGATAAGGCTATCCTGGCCCACTAGGTTCCTACAGGACCGTACATAAAGTGACCTGTATGTCCACCCGTTTTGATGCCACGGCAGTAAATAATAAGGAACGTTACAGCATTCAGATTTTCAAGTACAAGTAAAATGACAGGTAAGAAGACTAAATATGCCTTTTGCAGTGCACAAATTTCCATGCACCAGTTTTAGACAGTTGATGCACAAAAGTAATGCAGTGTCCGAGGAGTCACCATGCCCCTATTTACTTGTGGTGTGTGACAACAGTGCTGCCATCTGACATGTTGTGTACATGACAGATGGCAGCACATACAGATCCACTTTAATTTAAGTAGCAGTAAGGTGACTTCTCAGCCACCCTGCAGAAAACTGAACCAATTTCATTACTACAGTACAGTTTACCTTAAGAGCAACTTGCACAAAGAAAGGCACTTTAACTAATCACACGACACAATGACACTCTGTGACATATGTAACTGTGCTCATAACGTGCATCGAATGCTGCAGAGGCAAGCAGGTTTGTTGCGTTCTTGAGGGAAAGAAAATGTGGCCTTGGCTTGTGGAGGTCCAACAGCCTACACTGCCAGGAACCTGCAACAGGCTTCAGGCACTAGTTACCTCTTACTAGTCTTGGACTACAGGCGGTCTCACAGTCACTCCATGTGTGACATGTATTCAGTGGAACAAACAGTATTTATTCACAATATGGGTGCAAAGTATGCATCAAAGAAACGCTGTCACTGGAGTTTTGTAAAAAAATATCCCAAGTCAACAGTGTCACATAAAAGAACAATATACAGAACAGTGGAAATATTTTGAATAATATGTTAAGTGCTGAACAGAAAGAAAATATGATAACGTATGCATTTCTTGGACGAGGCACGGTTCACAGCAGTGTTTTGAAAAACTCCCTGGAGTGATAAAGTTCGCCTGCATGATCTTGAAGTCACAACCTGCTGCGCAGTGTGTGCACACAAAATCATAGGGCCAATGTTTCTTGAAGAAACAAATTTCAGCTGTTATGTTCTGTTTCAATTTGAAACAATTCTATATTGAATTAACATAGTCGGACAAAATGTACACTCTGAAGAAAATAAGTTGTGGTTAGTAAGACATGACTTGTTACGATTGTTCAAATCATATAGCTGCTACAAGCGTATGCAGTTCTCATTACGAACCATACATATCCTAACACACACTTACTTTCAAAATTTCTGTTCACCCTCTGAAGACATGAAACAAAAAAGTTAAAGTAGTCTTGTATCCAATGTTCCCCAATTTGCAAAGCAGTGTTGTCGCTGAGGGTTTCCAGCTTTGACAATTTGTCCTTCTTGTTAGAAGATTTTTCGGTTTCTGTAAAATTTACAGCAACATGGGACCTGTCAAATTTTCCCACAGCAACTTCAATGATCCTTACACTAGTGACAAGTAAAGTTACCTAGAGTTTCCACTGTTGGCAATTTTTTCACAATAGCATTGCGTTTTGCCATCCTCATGACTCCGAGAGCTAAGGTGACAGTAACAACAATTGGCAGTCCTTCGGGAATAGCTGCTACTGCCAGACTGAAAAAAGAACAAACCATAAATGTGTAAATATCACAGGTTGATGTGTTAGGATTTTAAAACCCTCTCGACAGCACTCGAACTATCGATTAACTGGACAGCTGACAGTGATTGTGCAGAAACAGCTTTGTGTGTGGAGATTTTCAGATTATTTAGCAATGCTGTATCAGGTGAGGAGATTGTACAGTACTGAATGAAATGTGATGATCTTGAATCTCATGTCTGGACAAACACAAGCGTGAATCGTATTGTCAGTTAACATTCTACACACAAACAGTTGCAGTAACCATACTGCCATTTACACTCCGCAATAAACTCCACTATGTCACATACTTTTCACCACACATCTCACACGGACTGGCCTGGGATGAAATCCAGGCCTTTGAAATGAGTGGATTTGAGGTTTTCATGGTGGTGAACACAGATACCTTTGCAAGACTGAGGTTCACACAGCACTGTTGCTGTATATTCACGTCTTCTGGTATATGACGCTGTGTCACTGCGCAAGTGGATAAGCAAAGAAGACTAACCACGCAGGACAACATGGTGCATTATGCAGGTATCAATAAGGCCCCTCTGCAGGGCCCACATCTCTTTGCATTCCTCTTTTCATGTTAATTAGTTCTGTATGTTCAATGAAACTTATTATTTTAATATTTTGTGTGTTTCACCTTTACATCTTTATCTTATTCACACTGAGGCCCCACCCACTACCACTGCCTCTGGTTAACACTGTCATCACCCACACCACTATTACTCTTGACCTGCTTGACCCTCAAGATAAGCACAGTACAATCCTGTGCAATGTCAGGCACTACTCACAAAATGACAAGCTGTCACAACCCAACCGACACGAATCCTCACGCAGACTACTGTCTTCTGGGTTATGACACAGTGTTATCTCACAGGTGGTTACCGACATTTTGGAGCGATCTGTCACCCCCCATTTTCAGGGTAATGGCTCAAGAGTCCCACAACCCAGAAGACCATAAAACAAATTACAAAAATAATTTTTAAAATCTTGGACACCACTGTTCCCTGTTTTACATATTATTTAAAGATTTAAGTTCAATGTGTAAAATGATAAATCTGGAATAGCAGGCATGTAAATAGTAATATCAAGCTGTGTCAACATCATGCCTTTCTGTGACAACATACTCTGTAGTTCGGTACGCAGATGGGTACAAACATACTGCAGGAACCTGCTGCACCATTCTCAGGGTACAAGAGATGATTCTTCTAACCTGAGGCAGTTGGTTCCTCTGCAACGTCAGTATCAATCTACCACACAATACAGTCGCTCATCCCAGGAGACCTCAATCTAATACAGAATGATCAGCAACATAATTGTAACAATTCATTTAGCAACACATAAAACGACGCTCCTTCACAGGCTTCAGTTTTAGGGAAAACATCTATACAAAGCATTTGCAATCACTGTTGTACTCTTACCTCACACCAATAGTAAACATGTCCAGAATAGGTCGTCCCTGAATCCAACCCAGGATCATTATGAGACCAATTATGCAAAATGAATACAAGGACAACTGGGTTCCCAAAATATCCATGCTCTTTTGAAGTGGAGTTTTGGGCGCTTCTTCTGCTTGCATCATCTTAAAAACTTCGCCAAATTCAGACTTCTCTCCTGTGTTTACTACAATCCCCTGAAAGAAGAAATTATGAACATTTGTAAAAACAAGTTCTGGGAAGAACTTACAATACCTACTTTCATTCAAATGTTCTAAACAGTATGGTGAAGCCAGCAATAATTATAATTACAGAATTCAGTGATACATTTCTGTTCATGATCGATACTAGTTTCAGTCTCTGTGAGCATCATATCCCAGAAGCCTGTAATTTTAGTGTACTGGAATTGTAGATATGTTAACATAATTTCATACAAAACCTGTAGTTCAGTTAACCTACTGGCACCGTGCCACAGTCACAACGACTGCATGAAGTACAGACCTACACAAAATTTCTGCAGTTTAATTTCAAGGTGGTGTCATGCACTGACAGTTGCTACACAACTCTGAGACTTGTGAGGTCCTCAAAACAGTGATGCCATTGTTGACTGGTCGATAATTACAGCCATTTTGAGGGATTGTAGCACGTTCATCTTCAGGGTCAAGCAATTCAAGATGAAAGAGACTGCTTGCTCTAGTTGACCGTGAATGTGAAGGTACTATCTTTTGAAACACTGCAACACCATCATCTGACACAGCATAACACTCAAAAATAACTGAATTTTCAACAGATATCCTACTATAGCAATTTTCAGTCCCAAAAGAAAAGAACCAAAACATCTGAGCACTGTGGTTAACACAAAACCAGCTTTTCCTTCAGTGTTCTAGCGAGACACATTACCAAGCCCAACATTCAGTCCCACTCTGCAAACAACCACTTACAGCCAGACCACACAAAACGCAAGTTTCAAAAGAGACTCACATCAATTGGACAGCCCACCTAAAAAAGTCACACCTCCTATCAGATATCTATACAGTGAACTGTGTGACTACTGCTACAGCTAAAGATCTACATAATCCATTAAAACACTGGCTGTCCTGCAATTGAAGCAGCAGTTCGTGAGTTTGCCACAAAACTGCTACATGGTTAGAAGTTCTGTATGTGGACAATTTTTGAAATATTTTCAGTAGGCTGCTGAATGAAAGAACTCTAGCTGTGGGAACAGGAAGTACTGAATTAATTAATGGGAAACATAAGACAGCAGACACCAACTGAAGAAGCTAAGACATGGTACTGGCAGTGTGTACAGAGAAATGGTCTACTGTCACAGGAGGGAGAGACGAGGTGGTGACCCACAGCAACTGAAGCCAAAGTGTATTGTTCACTACCACTCGGGCACAAATGGCATCAACAAAACAGACCAAGTGCTTGTGTCATTCCTGGTTTCTCACAGCAGCTCAAGGGATATAAAAAGATATTTTATTATCTGATTCGTGTGGCACTATCTGACTTGTGTGGCACTATTCAAAGCCTATCTTATCTACTGGAAGATAATGCAGATAGAAAATGCACTCAAGGGTGGAAGAGGGTATAGGACTTTCTCTGAGCCAATGGGAGTTCAGGGTTCCAAGAACAGCCAATGTCCACGTTGCAGATGTCACGCCAAACATCTCCAAACAGCTGAGGCTGTTTTTGGACTTCTCCAACTCCCACTGGCACAGAACAAGACCTATCTGCCTTCTGTAGCTCTAATTGGCCAACTTCCCTCAACTTTCCTATATAAGTGACACATTTCCTTCCACCCCACCATTTCACATCCACCTCAACCAATTCAGTCACCTTGAATATGGAGGCAGTATATTGCTCTGAAATGTTAGAACAAACAAAGCACACTGCATGGTGTAAAAACCAAAAGATGACCATCGGTTGATGTCCCGATTCAATTGCATAAAGGTCTGTTAAATTCTGCAGAAGTAAATGAGGGCTCACAGACACACAGGCATGACACCATATGCTTATCTGTCTTTACATAATACAAAAAGCAGGCCACAAAACAAGATGCATCATCATCTTACAATTTTCCATTTTACTGAACAAGTATCGCACTTAATTAATACATCAGTTTTTTTTTTCCTTTCTTCTTTGCTTCAAAACACAGCTTTATAGAAACCTACAAACTCATGTAGAAGTTTATGTAAGAGATTACAGATTTCAGCCCTTCCATCTCAATGCACATTTGTATTAATTAATGTCAATGAAAATAACGAACAAAAATTTCAAACAAATTACAAGCAATAGGTACCATTTTCACACATCAGCTGCCAGCCTTTCATGTTTTTAGAAAAATCTGTACTACACTGGCATCAAAGTATTCAACAGTTTAGCAGGCGGACTCACAGTGTTTATGAATGAGAAGACTCAAGCATTAAGATGATACATACACATACACACTGCTTGTACTCTGTTGATGCATTTTGAGTGTTTAAGGATGACTCATAATCTTACTATCAGCCGTATATAATACATTTTGTGTCAAATTTCAATACTTTGCGTTAAGTACTTATAACATTTTTGTAATACTTTTACCTTGCCATTGCCACATCGAACAAGCGTGCCCATGAATGCGATATTTTTCTTGGATGTATGTCCGTTTGTTTTCAGCACCGGTGCAGTCATCTTTGCTGCTGGTTCTGTTTCTCCTGTGAAGCTGCTCTCATCTATGGCTAAATCAATTGCCTATGAACACAGATCAACATCTGCAGTTAATTCATATGCTTCAGCACATGCGATAACTTACTTCATATATACAAGTGAGTAACTTACACACCTCCTTGTGTTTCAGCACCACCTGCACGGTCCGTATGTAAACTGTGCTCACAGTCAATCACAATATGTGCGCCGTGCTGTACTACAGATCACATGGCATTTTGAGCACTTGCCATGAAATTAATGCCCCATGTGTGAAAGAGCAGGAACAAAATTAAGATGCTGTGTCAAACATTTTGTAAAGAAACAGAGGGTGGTAACTCAAGTTTTTTGACCCATGATCAGAAGGTTTTTTTTTTTTTTATTTTAGTGCATAAACTTACCCTTCTAGTTGTGCCTGTATATCAACTAATAAATGGTACTTTACACCGTCAACACAACTTCGTTAATGTTGATACTAATTTGTCATATTATTCTACAGCAACACGTTTCAACCATATTTTGTTCATCCTCAAGCCAACCATTAGTACAAAAATGTACACACATTAAGGTTGTATAAAGTTATTGAGATCTCATCCTTACAAATTCTTCACAAACTGCCTTCATTTGTTGGTTTTGTGAAATATATTATTGGTTTTTAAATATCAGATATGACAAAATATAGATTTATAAAATACAAAAATGTAAAAATTCTTCCCTGATGATATTTTTTTGGTGAAGTGTACTGTACAGTTAAAGAAGAAGTTGGTAATATGCATGTTTATATTTTCAATGGTAAAATTTTGTAGGTAAAGTTATATTTGGGTGTAATACTCACGTTTCTTTTCATATGATGAAAATGATATGATATTTTATTGGTTATCATACGATATACTTCTTTAAAAGTGGTATTTTGTGCCTGCACACTGTCACTGCTGGGAAGGTCAGCGACTGCTGAATGAAGGACAAACAGCTACAGCTAGTTACATGCCAGTTTTACCGACATCCCGCACTAAAGCTACCTCGCAGTACTCACCTCGAACAGCCTGATGTCTGCAGGCACCCTGTCGCCGACATTAATGTGCACAATATCACCAGGCACCAGATTTCGAGCAAGAAATGTCTCCAGCTGCCCTTCACGTAAACTGAAAATGAATTGAGTGCATGATATGAAGTGATATATAACGAAATTACAGAGTACCTCTTTTATCGCCATCCTCAGCACCACAGGATGTCCTGGCTACTGCAGGCTATCTACGCACTATGCTCAGGTCAGTGATAAAAGGTCTCTACTAATATCAAGCAGGCAAGTGCAAACACCACCACTCAAAACTGAGTTTAATTTACGCTGAACCGGTCAGTTCCACAACACAAGATCATTTCTGAGGTACATATCTTTATACTGCTCATACACTGCGTTAGTCAACTGACTTAATTACAATAAACTACAACTTTCAATTTTTTTTAAATTTCACAGCTTGCTGTTCTTAGGACATCGCTGTCTGACATTTGTTCAAATCATCCAGTGGGCCCCATGGCCAGTCCAGACACTCTGGAAAAGTGAAAAATCTCTTACGCCTGCTGGGTATCAAACCACGAATCAAATTTCATGAAAGCCGTAAAAAAATTCTCAAATAATTTTATGTGTATATGCAGATGGGTAACAGATACTCCACATGGCTGAAAATGCACCTACGAACCCGGCCAACATGCTATGATCACGCAAGATTTTAAGTTCCCACAGCAGAACTGCTGAAGATTCAAGTCTTCTGCGATGTGACACTTTGTCATCGGGTAACTAGTGCCCAACGTTTTGGAGGCACTACAATCCTTCCAAACATCGCGAACTACTCGCCCAATGACACAGCATAACATCCTAGAAGACCTGAATGTTCACACTTTTGGTCACATCCAGCTACTGACTATTTTCATAACCAAGTACCTGTGCTTCATAACTTCCAAGACATTTATATTAACTGTAATATTTGTAACAACGTATCAGTTCCACAGAAAACTTAAAATGTACACTCACCAATGACAAGAAGGCGGAACAAGCTTTGTAAGTTCCTCTAATGATTTTTCTGATCGGTATTCTTGAACAAAGGCCACTGTGACAACTATAATAATTGCCTGGAAAGAAATGTTTTGGCTTCATTATGCAAATTACATAGCACTGCATCTGTTAACAGTCCCAAGTGATGTCAGTCAAGCCCTATGCCAGAACCAGAACAAATCATGTACAGTGCAGTCTCACATATATGGTCAAAAGTACAGGTAACATCAATTAACTTCATAAGTGATGTTCACAGATACGAAGTGCATGCACCTTATAAACTGACACTGCCAATTGCTTCTTTTGGTTACAGAAACACAGTGTTTTGGTGACTGGTTCAGTTCCATCATCAGTGTTTTTAAGTGTTAACAGTGCTGTTAATTGCTAAGATCATGTACCATCAATGGCAGATAAACACACTGTGAATATGGAGCACTGCTGAAATGACAGTGACAGCAAAACTTAAGTACTCAAAGAAGAACCCATCCCAGTGCCACTCTGTCCACCACAAACACCAGACACTTCCCTGAGATTGAACCTGAGCCCCCATAAGCCACAGCTTGGGCCCCATCAACAGGTCACAGCAGAAGTGTACACCGCTGGGCTCACTGCATGGAGCTAATCTCTACTTGCTGACCAGACCGCAGAAAATAAAACTGCTGTCTGTTGATGACAACATTAACACTAGCACAATCTGAGTGCACCCTCAAAACGGCTCAGACGTGTGGTATGAATGTTTGAACATTTCCAAGACCTGTGCTCTTCTGGGATATTACACGGCGTTGTGTGGTAATTGTTTACCGATATTTTGGGACAACGTATTGGTCCCATCTTCAAGGGTCAAGAGTCCGAGGAGAAAAGAAAGCCGGCACCGTGACGTAGATTCTATATGGGAAGGTGCGCACAGGGTGGTAGTTAGTAAGCGTGGTGACAGCCAATAGAGTTGAACAGGGGAAAGGGAGGGGTGGATAGAGACAACGTTGGGAGTGCAGTGAGCTGAGGGTGATGGAAAAACATGTGTGGAATAAAGTAACAGCAAGGGAGGAAAATATAAACATAAATACATAAAATAAATATAAAACAAAAAATACAAAAATAAAAATAGATGAACAAGTTAGGAGAAGAAAACACCAAAACAGTGTGAGCGAGGGGGAGGGAGACATGTAAAGTGGCTGGTGGGTTAGCTAGCAAAAACCGGTCACAGTGCGGCCGAATTACTGCCAAGTGAATGAAGGTTAGAGTAATGGGAGAAACATTATGGAATGAGGCAGTAACAAGGAAGGGAAATAAACATAATGAACGATAGCATAAATGAAACAAGAAATTATAAATAAATAATTAAATAAAAATAATAACAATAGAAAAATAGAGGAATAAAAATAAAAATAAATAAAATAAATAAACAAAAATAAAACTTACAAATAAATAAAAATAAAAATAGATCATAAGTAATAAAAGTAATAAAAATAAAGAAAATTAAAAATAAGGAATATTAAAAATAAAAATACATAAAAATAAATCAATCAATAAAATGACTAAGGAGAATACAAAAAGTAGGAATAAAAAAGGAAATGGAACAGACAGCAGATGGAGGAATAAAAAGGGGGGCAAGAAGAGCAGCTAGAGACGGGGGGAAAAGAGAATGATAGAAACAGATGGAGCTATAAGGAAAAGCAACACTGGTAAATGGGAGAATGTGGAACAGGAAGACGGACAGTGTGGTCCTCAAAAGGACTGTGGGCTAGTCACCACTAATGGGGGGGGGGCGTCTATTCTCTGTAAGGAGGCGAAAAAGAGGTTTCCATGCCCCGCCTACAGTCAGGCCATCCTCCCCATTCATATAGTTTGGGTACAGCGCCAACTCGATCGCATGCCTGATGAGTCAGTCCATGTAGCCGGATTTGGCAGACATCCCAGACGAGCGCGGATCTAATCACTATCGTGGCGGAAGCCTAAAATCAACATTTCTGAGATGTTAGTAATGAGTTTTGGTTAAATATGTTACAGAATTACCATAATCATTAAACAGAAAATAAAGAATCACTGGGTATCACTTGCGCAGGTAGAGGCATTGAACACAGCTTCAAGCGATCCAAAGTGTTGCAGTCTGCATAAAACAGCACAAGTGTGATAAATATTTGAAAAGAAGTGTTGGGTATGTAGCGTCTTGTTGGTGCTGTGAGTCACGTTTTGTTGGGTATGTAGCGTCTTGGTGCTGTGAGTCACGTTTCTTTATGACTATTTGTAAGTTTTATGTTAGACTTAACATCACTCTACTTCACTACAAGAAGTATGTAGCGTCTTGTTGGTGCTGTGAGTCACGTTTCTTTATGACTATTTGTAAGTTTTATGTTAGACTTAACATCACTCTACTTCACTACAAGAAGTATGTAGCGTCTTGTTGGTGCTGTGAGTCACGTTTCTTTATGACTATTTGTAAGTTTTATGTTAGACTTAACATCACTCTACTTCACTACAAGAAGTATGTAGCGTCTTGTTGGTGCTGTGAGTCACGTTTCTTTATGACTATTTGTAAGTTTTATGTTAGACTTAGCATCACTCTACTTCACTACAAGAAGTATGTAGCGTCTTGTTGGTGCTGTGAGTCACGTTTCTTTATGACTATTTGTAAGTTTTATGTTAGACTTAACATCACTCTACTTCACTACAAGAAGTATGTAGCGTCTTGTTGGTGCTGTGAGTCACGTTTCTTTATGACTATTTGTAAGTTTTATGTTAGACTTAACATCACTCTACTTCACTACAAGAAGCAGGAACCTTTCAACTTCACTAGACTAGGAGCACCAAACAGACAAGTGACATTTGTAACACATTGCCACAGAGGCCGTGCCATGGCTCAGGCAGTTAGTCGCCGGTGTCCCACCGTGGAGGCCCGGGTTCGATCCCAGGTCAGTCCATGTGGGATTTGTGGTGGACAAAGTGGCACTGGGACAGGTTTATCCCTGAGTACTTCGGTTTTCCCCTGTCAATTTCATTCCACCGGTGCTCCATTACTTGGAAAAATGAAAAAAAAAAACTGATCATCTTTCTCTTCATCTTCCTCACAAGGTGCGTCCGTAGTATCTGCTGCGGGGCCCTTCTTCACCCCAAAAAAAAAAACCATTGCCACCAAAAGTCATAACAAATTACACTGCCTGCATCAGTCTCATGGTTTTACTATTTCACAGTATGTTTTCAT
The DNA here is from genome assembly GCA_021186555.1 of Reticulitermes speratus. NCBI lineage: Eukaryota > Metazoa > Arthropoda > Insecta > Blattodea > Rhinotermitidae > Reticulitermes > Reticulitermes speratus. The sequence goes on from JAJKFL010000042.1 coordinate 3,212,195, forward strand.
GGAAGTTGGGAAGCGGTAGCACTTCTACACAGCACAGCCCACATAACTGACTGCTAGTTCTACCACAAAACACATTCCTATGTACTGTGCAAAGAAAAGAGAAAGCCATTTAACAAAATAAACAGTGTAAAATAACTTACTATTACAAAATTATGATAGTAATCACTGCATAAAATTTGATACAGAAATTGATCATCATGGTTTGTGCACGTGCACACACACAAACCATGATGATTAACTCTGTAGCACATATAAACCGTCATGAACAACTCCCAGCCCCCACAGGAAGTATCTGTAGCCTCATAAAGGGGTATGTGAGATATACAGAGTGTCCCTTTTATTGTGTTCCTGAGAACGGGATGTCCAAGTGGATGTAGGCTTTCTACGCGATTACAGCTGCCATCCCTACAGACGTGATACAGGGATAATCTGTACTGCACTGCTGCAAAATAAACAGTGCAAGCACAGCCTTCTGCACACAGAATACAGCATGCTACAGGACAAGTCCTTGTACCCTGTTATATTTACAATACACAAGAACACATAAGTCTGAGATGGGATACAGGATGTGTCTGTGTGACACCACGCAGTATGTCAGCTGAAAAGGGTTCAGAACAAAGAACATGGCTGACTCTGGAGCAATGAAATAAGGTTGCAGCCTGGATGAAAGTCTGTGGAGGTCTACCAGGCTGCAACCTTCCTTAATTTTTATTTTTTTTTTAACAAAGTCAGCCTGGTTGCCAAGTTAATGTTTCTCAGTTATCAACAAAGCCTGCAGAAGAAAGAAACCCTACAGAAGTGTTAACATTTTTCTGAATCACCCTGTACATATTTTTTCTGGCTTTAAAATATAAGCTGTGTGGTTACAATGTTAATTGGAGTGGCTGGCAGAAACTAACAGTAACAGCTGCAATTGCTGTGTCTGTGTATTAATTGCCAGACTATGCACGTATTTTTGCTGCGCTCCATCAGAAATATAATGTCACCAGCTTGTATATAGACAACTTACCACTGTTATACTAACTGCATCGTCAAACTGTTTCATGGCCACACTCACAAGCGCCGATGCTAAAAGCAGCATGATCAGGGGATTTTTGAACTGGAATAAAAGAAACATCGGGAAACAATATACTGAGTCTCTAACACAATATTGTGTTTCCTTCAGTACTGTATGCCTAGTGGGCGCTAGATAATGGCGTGCACATACAGTTATCTATATACACGACAGTTTTGTCACTAGCCACATATATATGACTAGCACAAAGTGCACTGAAATTCAACAGATAACTGTCTAAAGAAACTTTGTCAAAATTACCTAAGCTTAATAACCTGAAAAGTTCTGTAAATACAGCTACATTTATGCAGAATTTCTTAAATGCAGAACTGCATTCTGGTAATGAGATACAAACACATACTCAGTTTCCTATGCATTTACTTCCAGACCTAAATACACAGTCCAAATAAGCAACCTTAAACTCTTAGATGTTTGTTAGAAATGCTTTCACCATTTGTATACTTGAATTTGAATAAATTCTAAAAGGTTCTGACAACGGTATGTAACATTGAGAACTAACATGTTTCTGGACTTTGTCCGTCGTCCGGAAATCTAAAATCACGACGTTTCGGAAGCTGGATCTGCTTCCGTCCATCACCTGAGGACGGAAGCAGATCCAGCTTCTGAAACATCATGATTTTAGATTTCTGGACGACGGACAAAGTCCAGAAACCAATTAGTTCTCAATTGAATTTGACTGTTGGTATTTCTATTTGTAACACAATACTAACAGGTAACACCATGTCATTTATTATGGGCATTCAGGCAATACAGCAGTGGTTCTCCAAGGGGTGTCATGAAATTTTGGATATTGTATTATTGCAGATAAAAAAATTATAAATAATTTTGTTTAAAATTAACCTCCAAATATGTCAGACCTTAAACTTGCAAAGAACTTGGCTAAAAAGACAGCTCTTGTTGAATTGAAACTGCACATGCACAAATCTATGACTCTTCCATAGTGTTCCCAACTTCAGTGTTCAGCGTGTGATTCCTCACGGCAAGGAATACTGTGCAGGGACAACAAAAGTCCGAGAACCACTGCTATTCAGTTTCATTCTTGATGTTGCTACACATGACAACACTCTAAATACGTTCATTGGAAATAATTTTCATGAAAAGCCATCTTGTATTCAGTTCTACATTCAGTGCCCTTAATTATTAAGTAATTAACTGTTCCTGTCTAGGAGCACATCTAGGGCATAAAAACTGATAAAAACCACATGCAAAAAAATTTTTATAAACTGTTTACATGACATAGTAATGCACTCAAGACACAGTGATCGAAATGCCACCATTTCAGAATCAAAGACTTTTAAAATCAGACGACATCACTCAACACACAATTATTTCTCTGCATTTCAAATGAACTGATAAATCAGTTGTGCTGAAATCATCTTTGTGTAGTAAACAGATGAATATAAACATTCAACGCCAGCAGGAATGAGAAATATTGCATGAGACACACTGCACAGAAGGAAGTAATAACCAGTTTCAGTTTTCCACACTGTAAAATCAACATATGATTCTATGTCACTAATGATTTATATTAATGACTTGCACAATGTACCAAAATTACTCTCCTGTATTATCTTAGCAATCTAAATGTATTCCCAGGGACTGATACAAAATGAATACATTGTCTTTTGACTATCCTAAATATGAACCTTTCAAATGTGTTCTGAAAAGCATTCTCTCATAAATGAGAGAACTGAAATGAGATGGTCTCCTAAATCTGTTTCCAAAATTATTTGCAAAAAAGGGAAATGAGAAATTAAGTCCATGATTAAATACAATATGACATATCTGACACTCACTTGTTCTATGTATTTCTTCCATGTTGGTTCTTCTTCTTTGACTGTCAGCTCATTAAATCCAGCCAACTGTCTCCGCAGTTCTGCTTCTCTCCATCGAAGCCCTATCCGTATATCAGCACGGAGACGGGCTACTACCTCTTCTGCACCCAAAGTGCTTGCTTCACAAGTTGTAAGCCACATTTCTTCGTGTCCCACCTAAATAAATGTTGTAGTATTTCAATTTTTAACTTGTCTAATATACACTGTCTCTTTACAATCACTGCACATTACTGCACACAACTGTCCTTAACAAATGAAAAATAAGCCGTAACCAGGATTTCATGTAATCGTGTGACATTGGGTGAACTGTCAAAAAGGTTGCTTCTTCAGTCCTCCCATTTGTATTAGTCTTTCAGTAAGTGTCCTGTTACTTTGTGTTCATAACACAAGCATGTTTTAATATTTCATATCTGAACACTTTTTGGAATCGAAATGGTATATAACACTTGACACGGTGCAGGAATTTGCTGTAGAACCCACTGTGATCCAATAATCAATACCAACCGACCTACTTCTGACAGTACTCACCTCCCTTTCGCTCCCGCTATCTGGGCTGCCTGTCGTTTCCCCATTCAATTCCTTGGAGGCATGTAGCTGTGGTAATTTCTCATACTTCGTATTGTTAGAATGTTTCATCTTCAGTGGTAAGACGTTACCACAACTGTGACTATTCACACTTACATAGCAAGACCATTTCCCACCGTCTGAACTCTGCTACATCCCAGCAGAAATGATTAGGTGTCATGGATCTTTAAAGACGGAAACACTTCACTCGTGTAAGTTCAGAGAGACCAAAATCATATGTTTATGAAACTTGGTTTTAAAATACATCTGAACTCATTATATGAAACTGTAACAAGCTATCTTCTATTGATATCTACTGAAATATGTGCTAATGTATGACTTTCCTTCTTTATATTTAATTGCAATAGTTATATCTTCCTTGCGCGGTCCTAATAATATCTTTGCATGCCGGGTTGTAAAAACCGGAGTGGAGTTAAACGGAAAGTTGACTACGTACAATGGCGCCAAAATCAAACAACTCTTCACTAAATGTAATTTGTATAAAAAAACTATGTAGTGACATAAAGCAAGTCGTAAAACTGTGCTGAGACTACTTACTACACGTCAGACACGTACTTGACACTCAAATACTTCCATAAAACTGGAAAGTTGCGTGATTTAAATCTTCCGCACCGCTGTAAAGGAGATCTTCGCGCTTCTCGGATGTTGATTGGTATTTACCAGCGTGAGAGCGATAGGTTGCCCCGAAACGTCGGTAAACAACTACCAATCAACGCTGCGTAACACCCCAGAAAAGCGGAGATCTCAACTGGCAAATTATTTATCAAATATTATCTAAAATAATTTCTCCTTTTATTTTAAATTGGGGAATTACACAAGTTAACTTCGAATCTTAAAAAAAGCGAAAATAATACAGTTATTTCAAAATGTACATTTTTAAAGTCGCCTGACTCTGAATCCAAGCGCTTCTAACTTTAAAAAAGCCTTGAAGACTGAGTTTGCCGTCATTTTGACTCCCGTTCTCTCGCTCGCTCGGCACGTCTTAGTGTCAAGCCCGTTTTATGGCCTCATGACCAGATTTCTTTTTGTGCCTCGGCTTTTGCACTTGTGTCGTCACGAGGCGTGTCTTAGTCACGTCTTAGTCTTTGTCAGTATTTACAAATTGTTTGGAACTTTTACATGGCATCTGAATTGCATTTAATTATACACAAAACATCAGATCGTAGCTCACAGAGAACACAAGTCCTTGTCTATTATAAAGAACATGTGCATGTAAGACACTAAGACACTAAGACATTAAGACACTAAGACACGTGGTGATTTATTATTTCGGACTTGTAGCCAACTATATGTGGACTCCGTTATATGTACCTGATTTGTTATTGTATAGTTATAGTTGTGTGTGTGTTTTCTTGACATGTTCTACATCTTGACATGTTCTACATCTTGACATGTTCTACATCTTGACATGCTCTACATCTTGACATGTTCTACATCTTGACATGTTCTACATCTTGACATGCTCTACATCTTGACATGTTCTACATCTTGACATGCTCTACATCTTGACATGTTCTACATCTTGACATGTTCTACATCTTGACATGTTCTACATCTTGACATGTTCTACATCTTGACATGTTCTACATCTTGACATGTTCTACATCTTGACATGCTCTACATCTTGACATGTTCTACATCTTGACATGTTCTACATCTTGACATGCTCTACAGCTTGACATGTTCTACATCTTGACATGTTCTACATCTTGACATGTTCTACATCTTGACATGTTCTACATCTTGACATGCTCTACATCTTGACATGTTCTACATCTTGACATGTTCTACATCTTGACATGCTCTACAGCTTGACATGTTCTACATCTTGACATGTTCTACATCTTGACATGTTCTACATCTTGACATGTTCTACATCTTGACATGCTCTACATCTTGACATGTTCTACATCTTGACATGCTCTACATCTTGACATGTTCTACATCTTGACATGTTCTACATCTTGACATGCTCTACATCTTGACATGTTCTACATCTTGACATGCTCTACATCTTGACATGTTCTACATCTTGACATGCTCTACATCTTGACATGTTCTACATCTTGACATGTTCTACATCTTGACATGCTCTACAGCTTGACATGTTCTACATCTTGACATGTTCTACATCTTGACATGTTCTACATCTTGACATGTTCTACATCTTGACATGTTCTACATCCAACCGGTTGTTTTATCCTTCACGGTTCTATACAATGTATGAGCAGTAAATAGATCAACAAACAATCAAATAAAACAAATAACGATCAGCTAATGTTCTCTGTTTGTCACACGAATCACGCACAACCCACAGACACGCTGTGTCAGGCTTACGACGGACTTACTGGTCAAAGTACAAGGTAAAGTAGTTCCTGTGCTTTGCTAATTACGCACAACGCCACGAAGGCTTATGGAGGTGGAGGACTAACTCAGCACAAACAGAATTAGTAGCCAAATGGAGCGGAGTGGTCAGCTTCACGCCCCGGGCGCTTTACCCCAAAGGAAAGAGCTCCCGGTACTCATTCATTTAGAGAGCGGTTGCGCCTAAACACGTTACAGACGTGGTAGTTCATAAAATATATCTGCCCTCCCCTTCCGGGGATCAAACCCCGACTCTTGCATTGTCCAGTCTGTAAGCTAGTCACTTCACTAACCTACGACAAGTTACATCACATTCCAGCCGCATTCCTTAACCTGCAATGGGCTTCTTTCTATAACTGTAATCGAAAGGCTGAGACGTGGTCCAATCAAATTGCAGTACACAAATGTCAAACTGCTGCTTACATCAACTGACCCCGCCTCATTGCTTAGAACATATTGTAGTGGCCCAGTGCTTACTATAGGCCTATGTACCGCCATGTTCAACATTTAACAATTCCACTTCTGCACACACTCAGTCCGTACAGCGCAGTAAACACACTCCGTCTCAGTTATACAAACCAGTCAGTTAATGTTGTACAGTGAAATAATCGCTGTTTGTTCTGAGATCCACACAAACACACATAAATGCAGTCCGTACCGCGCAGTAAACACACTCCGTCTCAGTTATACAAACCAGTCAGTTAATGTTGTACAGTGAAATAATCGCTGTTTGTTCTGAGATCCACACAAAACACATAAATGCAGTCCGTACCGCGCAGTAAACACACTCCGTCTCAGTTATACAAACCAGTCAGTTAATGTTGTACAGTGAAATAATCGCTGTTTGTTCTGAGATCCACACAAAACACATAAATGCAGTCCGTACCGCGCAGTAAACACACTCCGTCTCAGTTATACAAACCAGTCAGTTAATGTTGTACAGTGAAATAATCGCTGTTTGTTCTGAGATCCACACAAAACACATAAATACAGTCCGTACCGCGCAGTAAACACACTCCGTCTCAGTTATACAAACCAGTCAGTTAATGTTGTACAGTGAAATAATCGCTGTTTGTTCTGAGATCCACACAAAACACATAAATACAGTCCGTACCGCGCAGTAAACACACTCCGTCTCAGTTATACAAACCAGTCAGTTAATGTTGTACAGTGAAATAATCGCCGTTAGTTCTGAGATCCACACAAAACACATAAATACAGTCCGTACCGCGCAGTAAACACACTCCGTCTCAGTTATACAAACCAGTCAGTTAATGTTGTACAGTGAAATAATCGCCGTTAGTTCTGAGATCCACACAAAACACATAAATACAGTCCGTACCGCGCAGTAAACACACTCCGTCTCAGTTATACAAACCAGTCAGTTAATGTTGTACAGTGAAATAATCGCTGTTTGTTCTGAGATCCACACAAAACACATAAATACAGTCCGTACCGCGCAGTAAACACACTCCGTCTCAGTTATACAAACCAGTCAGTTAATGTTGTACAGTGAAATAATCGCCGTTAGTTCTGAGATCCACACAAAACACATAAATACAGTCCGTACCGCGCAGTAAACACACTCCGTCTCAGTTATACAAACCAGTCAGTTAATGTTGTACAGTGAAATAATCGCCGTTAGTTCTGAGATCCACACAAAACACATAAATACAGTCCGTACCGCGCAGTAAACACACTCCCTCTCAGTTTATACAAACCAGTCAGTTAATGTTGTACAGTGAAATAATCGCTGTTTGTTCTGAGATCCACACAAAACACATAAATACAGTCCGTACCGCGCAGTAAACACACTCCGTCTCAGTTATACAAACCAGTCAGTTAATGCTGTACAGTGAAATAATCGCCGTTAGTTCTGAGATCCACACAAAACACATAAATACAGTCCGTACCGCGCAGTAAACACACTCCGTCTCAGTTATACAAACCAGTCAGTTAATGCTGTACAGTGAAATAATCGCTGTTTGTTCTGAGATCCACACAAAACACATAAATACAGTCCGTACCGCGCAGTAAACACACTCCGTCTCAGTTATACAAACCAGTCAGTTAATGCTGTACAGTGTAATAATCGCTGTTTGTTCTGAGATCCACACAAAACACATACAGTCCGTACCGCGCAGTAAACACACTCCGTCTCAGTTATACAAACCAGTCAGTTAATGTTGTACAGTGAAATAATCGCTGTTTGTTCTGAGATCCACACAAAACACATAAATACATTGTGTGGGCAGAACATAGAATTGTTGAATGTTAAACATGGTGGTACATATAGTGACCACTGGGCTATTAACAATTAAGTTTAAATGTCGTTGAAAAATTTACCACACTAAATTGATAATTTTGCGGTGGCAAACTTATTCTATGCAAGTGGCAGTTTCCCACACTCAAACACCTTTTAACTTAAAGCGACGCCTGTCAGGTGGCAATCAATGGGGACAGACAGCACAAGGACACAACTGAAGCATGACTCAGACCTCCACCACACAATTCTTTTCACTTTTCCTATTCACAAACAGTTTATATCATTCGTTACCCCACAACAAGTAACCGTCACTGTTATAATTCAAAATGATTTAGCCACATTCAGTACCGCTGACTATTGTCGTGCGTCTCGCTGTATTCTGTACGCAGCCTGCAACTCTGCAATTATTTTGTGTTTCTTCCAGTGTCTGAGGTACACCTCGTGTCTGAAGACAAAGCTGTCCCTTAGCACGCCATGAAGGCACAAGCGGGAGTGGAGTTACGCGTCCATTCATTCTTAATGCTGGCACTAGGTGGAGGTAAGCGGCCAGCCTCACGCCCCAGCCGCTTTACCCCCGAGGAGATAAACCCTAGGTAACCATTGAATATGAGGTTGAATGGACCAGAGAGCCGTTGTGGACGTTTTGCAGAAAAGACAAATGTGTTGCGTAACGCAGTCACCGCACACTGCGTGACAGGGAAGACAACCAGGGATAGAATGGAAAGTGCGTGATGAGGGGCTGCATAATTTGTGCGCGTTTTCTTCATCAGATATTACTACGGTGATGAAGTCAACACATATAAGATGGCAGGACTGCAGCATGCAAGGTAGAGCGGGAAATACATGCGTAATTTCAATTGGAAACTGTGAAAGCAAGCAACAGTGTCGGCAACTTAGTGCTAGCTAGATAGATAATAAATACTTTGTAAGGGTGGAACAGTTCAAATATTTGGGAACAGCCCTAACGAATGGAAATTATATGCAGGAAGAACTTAAGAGCAGACAGAAGTCACGTGATGCTTGTTATCATTCGTGCAGCATCTTGTGTCTTACAGTTTGCTGTACAAAGATACAAACATTAAGATATACAGAACTGTAATTGTGTTGTTGTTTTGTGTGGGTGTGAGACTTGGTCTGTCACACTGAGGGAGGAACATAGGCTGAGGGTGTTCGAGAATAGGGTGCTGAGGGGGATATTTGGGTCTAAGAGGGACGTGGTAACGGGGGAGTGGAGAAGACTACATAACGAGGAACTTAATGATCTGTACTCATCACCAAATATTATTCGGGTGATCAAATCGAGAAGAATGAGGTGGGCGGGGCATGTAGCATGTATGGGTGAGGGGAGAGGTGCATACATGATTTTGGTGGGGAGACCTGAGGGAAGGAGCCCACTTGGAAGACCCAGACGTAGATGGGAGGATAATATTAAAATGGATCTTAAGAAGTGGGATGGGGGGGCATGGACTGGATTGATCTGGCTCAGGATAGGGACAGGTGGCGGGCTGTTGTGAGTGCGGTAATGAACCTTCGGGTTCCATAAAACGCGGGGAATTTCTTGACTAGCTGAGGACCTGTTAGTTTCTCAAGAAGGACTTTGCTACATGGAGTTAGTTAGTTAGTTGGTTAGTTAGTTGGTTGGTTAGTTAGGTACGGCCTTAAAGCACAGGGCGTGTGCAGTGGGCCCTGTGGTTCAAACAGGTGCAGACCGTCTGCAGTATCTCGGTGCAGACCGTCTGCAGTATCTCGGTGCAGACCGTCTGCAGTATCTCGGTGCAGACCGTCTGCAGTATCTCGGTGCAGACCGTCTGCAGTATCTCGGTGCCTCTTGCGTGGTCTCTTGACAGAAACTTGTTCCGCAGCTGTCAAGGAATTCTTCGTGTTCCATGGAACCCTATCCTGAGCCAGACGAATCCAGTCTGCGCCCTCCCATCTACTCCTAGATCTCCCAAATAAACTTAGGTTTCCCCACCAAAATCCTGTACGCATTTCTCCTCTCCACCATACGTGCCACATGCCCCGCCCATCTCATCACCCCAATAACATGCACGGAGGGTCACAAGTCATGAAGCTGCTCATGAATTTACAGGAGGTAAGAAAAGTCCTGTCAAAAATGAAACAAGTCTTGCGACAAAAACAACTTAATGTGCTTTGTAGCAGTCAGAATGGCCGATAGCCACATGTGGAATTACTGGAGTTGACACTTGGACAGTCGTTGGCTTACGGTGCAGATCTGAAACACACGGTGACAGCCTTCCGCTTTAGAGTGGTTGTTTGACCGGAAAGAAACGGACTTGTGAGACAGCGTCCTTAGTTCGTAAACTGACCTTCGTACTTTCTTTTCCTCGTCTTTGTAAAAGGCTACAGACCGCAGCAATAATTGGGCAAGGCTGTGATAAACTTGATTGTTGGAGCAAGCCGAATGACACCGGTACAACAGTATTACTGTAGGAAAGTCCTTTACAGCCCAGTGGTCACTATATGTACCGTCATGTTTAACATTCACAAATTGTACGTTCTGCCCACACAGTGTATTTATGTGTTTTGTGTGTATCTCAGAACAAGCAGCGATTATTTCACTGTACAACATTAACTGACTGGTTTGTATAACTGAGACGGAGTGTGTTTACTGCGCGGTACGGACTGTATTTATGTGTTTTGTGTGGATCTCAGAACAAACAGCGATTATTTCACTGTACAACATTAACTGACTGGTTTGTATAACTCAGACGGAGTGTGTTTACTGCGCGGTACGGACTGTATTTATGTGTTTTGTGTGGATCTCAGAACAAACAGCGATTATTTCACTGTACAACATTAACTGACTGGTTTGTATAACTCAGACGGAGTGTGTTTACTGCGCGGTACGGACTGTATTTATGTGTTTTGTGTGGATCTCAGAACAAACAGCGATTATTTCACTGTACAACATTAACTGACTGGTTTGTATAACTCAGACGGAGTGTGTTTACTGCGCGGTACGGACTGTATTTATGTGTTTTGTGTGGATCTCAGAACAAACAGCGATTATTTCACTGTACAACATTAACTGACTGGTTTGTATAACTGAGACGGAGTGTGTTTACTGCGCGGTACGGACTGTATTTATGTGTTTTGTGTGGATCTCAGAACAAACAGCGATTATTTCACTGTACAACATTAACTGACTGGTTTGTATAACTCAGACGGAGTGTGTTTACTGCGCGGTACGGACTGTATTTATGTGTTTTGTGTGGATCTCAGAACAAACAGCGATTATTTCACTGTACAACATTAACTGACTGGTTTGTATAACTGAGACGGAGTGCGTTTACTGCGCGGTACGGACTGTATTTATGTGTTTTGTGTGGATCTCAGAACAAACAGCGATTATTTCACTGTACAGCATTAACTGACTGGTTTGTATAACTGAGACGGAGTGTGTTTACTGCGCGGTACGGACTGTATTTATGTGTTTTGTGTGGATCTCAGAACAAACAGCGATTATTTCACTGTACAACATTAACTGACTGGTTTGTATAACTCAGACGGAGTGTGTTTACTGCGCGGTACGGACTGTATTTATGTGTTTTGTGTGGATCTCAGAACAAACAGCGATTATTTCACTGTACAGCATTAACTGACTGGTTTGTATAACTGAGACGGAGTGTGTTTACTGCGCGGTACGGACTGTATTTATGTGTTTTGTGTGGATCTCAGAACAAACAGCGATTATTTCACTGTACAACATTAACTGACTGGTTTGTATAACTGAGACGGAGTGCGTTTACTGCGCGGTACGGACTGTATTTATGTGTTTTGTGTGGATCTCAGAACAAACAGCGATTATTTCACTGTACAACATTAACTGACTGGTTTGTATAACTCAGACGGAGTGTGTTTACTGCGCGGTACGGACTGTATTTATGTGTTTTGTGTGGATCTCAGAACAAACAGCGATTATTTCACTGTACAACATTAACTGACTGGTTTGTATAACTGAGACGGAGTGTGTTTACTGCGCGGTACGGACTGTATTTATGTGTTTTGTGTGGATCTCAGAACAAACAGCGATTATTTCACTGTACAACATTAACTGACTGGTTTGTATAACTCAGACGAGAGTGTGTTTACTGCGCGGTACGGACTGTATTTATGTGTTTTGTGTGGATCTCAGAACAAACAGCGATTATTTCACTGTACAACATTAACTGACTGGTTTGTATAACTCAGACGGAGTGTGTTTACTGCGCGGTACGGACTGTATTTATGTGTTTTGTGTGGATCTCAGAACAAACAGCGATTATTTCACTGTACAACATTAACTGACTGGTTTGTATAACTGAGACGGAGTGTGTTTACTGCGCGGTACGGACTGTATTTATGTGTTTTGTGTGGATCTCAGAACAAACAGCGATTATTTCACTGTACAACATTAACTGACTGGTTTGTATAACTCAGACGGAGTGTGTTTACTGCGCGGTACGGACTGTATTTATGTGTTTTGTGTGGATCTCAGAACAAACAGCGATTATTTCACTGTACAACATTAACTGACTGGTTTGTATAACTGAGACGGAGTGCGTTTACTGCGCGGTACGGACTGTATTTATGTGTTTTGTGTGGATCTCAGAACAAACAGCGATTATTTCACTGTACAGCATTAACTGACTGGTTTGTATAACTGAGACGGAGTGTGTTTACTGCGCGGTACGGACTGTATTTATGTGTTTTGTGTGGATCTCAGAACAAACAGCGATTATTTCACTGTACAACATTAACTGACTGGTTTGTATAACTCAGACGGAGTGTGTTTACTGCGCGGTACGGACTGTATTTATGTGTTTTGTGTGGATCTCAGAACAAACAGCGATTATTTCACTGTACAACATTAACTGACTGGTTTGTATAACTGAGACGGAGTGTGTTTACTGCGCGGTACGGACTGTATTTATGTGTTTTGTGTGGATCTCAGAACAAACAGCGATTATTTCACTGTACAACATTAACTGACTGGTTTGTATAACTGAGACGGAGTGCGTTTACTGCGCGGTACGGACTGTATTTATGTGTTTTGTGTGGATCTCAGAACAAACAGCGATTATTTCACTGTACAACATTAACTGACTGGTTTGTATAACTCAGACGGAGTGTGTTTACTGCGCGGTACGGACTGTATTTATGTGTTTTGTGTGGATCTCAGAACAAACAGCGATTATTTCACTGTACAACATTAACTGACTGGTTTGTATAACTGAGACGGAGTGTGTTTACTGCGCGGTACGGACTGTATTTATGTGTTTTGTGTGGATCTCAGAACAAACAGCGATTATTTCACTGTACAACATTAACTGACTGGTTTGTATAACTGAGACGGAGTGCGTTTACTGCGCGGTACGGACTGTATTTATGTGTTTTGTGTGGATCTCAGAACAAACAGCGATTATTTCACTGTACAGCATTAACTGACTGGTTTGTATAACTGAGACGGAGTGTGTTTACTGCGCGGTACGGACTGTATTTATGTGTTTTGTGTGGATCTCAGAACAAACAGCGATTATTTCACTGTACAACATTAACTGACTGGTTTGTATAACTGAGACGGAGTGTGTTTACTGCGCGGTACGGACTGAATATTTAAAAATAATTCAGGTTAATCTTAGTCTCTAAACGATCTGCCATGGCTCAGGCGGTTAGTTGCCGGGCTTTCACGGCGGAGGCGCGGGTTCGATCCCAGATCAGTCCTCCACGGGAGATTTGTGGTGGACAGGGTGACACTGGGACAGCTTATTTCCCCAGTACTTCAGTTCCCCCTGTCACTATCATTCCACCATTGTTCCATACTCATCTTCATCTACATGTCACTCTTACCAGGACAAACGGGTAAAGCCTGGGAACCTTCCAAAAGCAATGGAGCAGCATTGTGTACAAACGTACTGTCAGTTTCTTAGTCTTTAAACAGTTATCTCTAAAATCACAAGCGTTGCGCAAGAAATTGCATTGAGCACCAAACTCATAATCAACTTTTCTGTACAACTTTTGTGACAAATACTTTTCACTTCAGTGAGCGTTCAGCCATTTACGGTCGAGATGTGCTGACGTAAAATTGAACGGTTCGACAGGTGTTAGTGCAAATGTCTAACTGCATGCAGCACAGTCGTTCTTCAGATGCTAACAGTTCCTCAGCTGGTCAACAAATCCCCCGCCCAGTACCATGCATTCAGACAGCCAACGTACGATATACATGTCACTATTAGCGGTGTGTGATGTGTGTAAGGACAGTCAGAACTACGTAACAGCTTGACACATCGCTCAACTATCGAAGGACTGTCGCCATCTTGATACATCGCTCAACTATCGAAGGACTGTCGCCATCTTGACACATCGCTCAACTATCGAAGGACTGTCGCCATCTTGACACATCGCTCCAACTATCGAAGGACTGTCGCCATCTTGACACATCGCTCAACTATCGAAGGACTGTCGCCATCTTGACACATCGCTCAACTATCGAAGGACTGTCGCCATCTTGACACATCGCTCAACTATCGAAGGACTGTCGCCATCTTGACACATCGCTCAACTATCGAAGGACTGTCGCCATCTTGACACATCGCTCAACTATCGAAGGACTGTCGCCATCTTGACACATCGCTCAACTATCAAAGGACTGTCGGCTAGACATGGCTTCAACGCAGCAGCTTACTCTTTTTTGGTAAAGAACACTTTTACAACTTTTACTAATCACGAGACACGAATAATGTCAAAAAACGGAGAATGAAATGGTCATGTAGCATGATGGGTGAGATGACTGCGCACAGAATTTTAGGCATTTGACAGACGTCGGTTAGGCAGAATAATAATACTAAAATAAATGGCATTGAGGGTGTGGACTGGATTGAGGTGTGGACTGGATTGAGGGTGTGGACTGGATTGAGGGTGTGGACTGGATTGAGGGTGTGGACTGGATTGAGGGTGTGGACTGGATTCAACTAGCCCTTATGAAAGCAGAAATTACACTTATGGTCCCTTAAAAGTCATAGAATTTCTGGGATAGCCACACGACTATCAGTTTCTCAAGAAGAATCTGCTCCATGAATAAAATGCATTTATTTATCAGCCGCGTGTCCGTCCTGTCACAACACGTGTCACAACACGTGTCGCCATAATATTCACCCGCTACTTCACCGAAACCACTGCGCTACAAGCCGGAAGGTCGCGGGTTCGATTCCCGATGGTGTCATTGGAATTTTTCATTGGCATAATCCTATCGGTCACACTATGGCCCTGGGGTCAACTCAGCCTCTAACAGAAATGAGTACCAGGAGTATTTCCTGGGAGGTAAAGGCGGCCGGTGCGTACGGCTGACAACCTTACCACCTTCATGTGCCGATTGTCTAAAAATCTGTGAGCCTCGACCTCCTGGAACCCTAAGGGCCTGTAATGTGATTGCTGTACCTTTACCTTTACCTTATTCCACCGACACCAGGTCACCATAACAACGAAACAGACCAATTTCTTACGTCACTCGGAAACCAAGCTCTATCCTGCGCTGCCAACTGGAGGTAAACATGGAAACCGGTGTGTTACGTCACGCACAAACCAAGCTCTACATTAAGAAATAGTCAAACCGACCAATGCACTACAATCACTAACAAAGTATATCTTGCAATCCCTACATATGTTTCGGCGACTAATTTGCCATCTTCAGGGGACAGACCAAAGAATCGCAGTCATTGAAGGCATCCAACTACGCGTACAGTCAGCATCACAATAAAACACACAGTCACTACGAACCTCACAAAACACCCAACATCACAAAAGCACACAATCACTAACGACACCTCACAAAACACCCAACATCACAATAAACACACAAGTCACTAACGACACCTCACAAAACACCCAACATCACAATAAAAACACACAGTCACTAACGACACCTCACAAAACACCCAACATCACAATAAAAAGCACACAAGTCACTAACGACACCTCACAAAACACCCAACATCACAATAAAAGCACACAAGTCACTAACGACACCTCACAAAACACCCAACATCACAATAAAAGCACACAAGTCACTAACGACACCTCACAAAACACCCAACATCACAATAAAAGCACACAAAGACACTAACGACACCTCACAAAACACCCAACATCACAATAAAAGCACACAAGACACTAACGACACCTCACAAAACACCCAACATCACAATAAAAGCACACAAGACACTAACGACACCTCACAAAACACCAACATTACAATAAAAGCACACAACACTAACGACACTCACAAAACACCCAACATCACAATAAAAGCACACAAGACACTAACGACACCTCACAAAACACCCAACATTACAATAAAAGCTCACAAGACACTAACGACACCTCACAAAACACCCAACATCACAATAAAAGCACACAAGACACTAACGACGCCTCACAAAACACCCAACATCACAATAAAAGCACACAAGACACTAACGACACCTCACAAAACACCCAACATCACAATAAAAGCACACAAGACACTAACGACACCTCACAAAACACCCAACATCACAATAAAAGCACACAAGACACTAACGACACCTCACAAAACACCCAACATCACAATGAAAGCACACAAGACACTATCGACACCTCACAAAACACCCAACATCACAATGAAAGCACACAAGACACTAACGACACCTCACAAAACACCCAACATCACAATGAAAGCACACAAGACACTAACGACACCTCACAAAATACCCAACATCACAATGAAAGCACACAAGACACTAACGACACCTCACAAAACACCCAACATCACAATGAAAGCACACAAGACACTAACGACACCTCACAAAACACCCAACATCACCATAAAAGCACACAAGACACTAACGACACCTCACAAAACACACCAACATCACCATAAAAGCACACAAGACACTAACGACACCTCACAAAACACCCAACATCACAATAAAAGCACACAAGACACTAACGACACCTCACAAAACACCCAACATCACAATAAAAGCACACAAGACACTAACGACACCTCACAAAACACCCAACATCACAATGAAAGCACACAAGACACTAACGACACCTCACAAAACACCCAACATCACAATAAAAGCACACAAGACACTAACGACACCTCACAAAACACCCAACATCACAATAAAAGCATACAAGACACTAACGACACCTCACAAAACACCCAACATCACCATAAAAGCACACAAGACACTAACGACACCTCACAAAACACCCAACATCACCATAAAAGCACACAAGACACTAACGACACCTCACAAAACACCCAACATCACAAGCTACAACACGATATCGACATCGATCTACAACACAACTTATACATAACCAACAGCCAGATAAACTTTTTAGATAAGCCTGTATAGATATTGTAATTATATATATATCTAATCATGTAACAGCATATATCTGTATGTGATAAGTTTTACTGCGATATGTGAAGTGTTGGCTGACAGTGACTTGGACAAACTGTGCTGTTTACTGTTAACATGTGCTTCTGTGAATGTGTGCATTAGTTACATGGTAATGTCGTTAGTGACTTGTGTGCTTTTATTGTGATGCTGACCGTACGCGTAGTTGGATGCCTTGCATAACTGATTCTTTGGTCACCCCCTGAGGATGGCAACTTGGTTGCCGAAACATATGTAGGGGTTGCAAGATATACTTAGTTGATTTGCCTATAACTTATAACAGAATGCACGGTACACATAATATCAAAACAACAAGCTCTATATTAACCGTGGAAACACGGTGACAATGGCAAACTCAGTGTGACTCACTCAGTCACAGACTCACAAAAAGGCATTATGCGAGGTGCATAGCTACTCGTACTGTTGCTGTGATGCAAGCCGTACAGTACAACGTAACAAATACAGCGCGCTCCTTCTGCAGCTCTGTCCAGACTGTCAGTCTGCCAGTGCCAACGTCAAGCTGTCTCTTACAAACAAGTGGCGATACGGTTTGAGACTTAGGAAACGGCGGCGCTATGAACGGCTGGTGTTCAGCTGTCGCGAAAAGCGTCGTAGTTGAGGGGAAACTTCGGTATGCGGGGAACACAACATACTCCTACATTTTGTCCCCACAAATTTTGTTCGAAACAGTTTTTGATGCGCTAAAAGTTTCAAAAGTTACCGTCGAGATATCACGCATGTCGATGACAGTCATCCGTCTTTAGACTTGTAATGACTACAGGAGTTAGCTCAGAGGTTTTCGTGAAAGTCGCCTATATGAAAGTTCATGATAATCCATGCAGCATTTCTGAACTTTTTCTATTCCCACAGACAGACAGACAGACAGGCAGTCAGACAGACAGGCAGTCCTGTTATGAGCTCAAAATAAAGACTGGAAGAACACAAAACCAATGGTGGCCACTATCCACTTTTTCAGTTTTCTCCAAGCCGTCTCAGAGACCACGTCTCAAAATTTAAAAGGGTACAGTTGCCCTTGTACATACCACGGAAGCATACTGAGTTATTGGAGGTATAGAGCCACCCATTCTTAATTTCGGCACTAGTTGGAGATGAGAGGCCAGCTTTACGCCCCGGCCGCCTTAGCCCCGGAGAAAGAGCCCCATGTAACCACCGAAGATGGAGCTGAGTTGGACGTCGTGGAGAAGAGGCGCGTCTCTTGCTGCTGCTGGGAAGCGAACCGAAATTCCTCGGTTGTCCAGTCTGTAGCCTAGACACTACACTGACTGAGCTATCACGTCTCCCCGGCAGTACGAAACATCAATAACCTTGCGGCATTGTGCGGTTGCTAGCGGAATGTAAGGAAATAGATGTGGGTGACGTCATCAGTTCTGTTCCTATGTGCCTTATTATTAATCAGTTAGCTGAGCGGTAGCAGACATGTTCATATTTGTACAGTCCGCTGTGAAAGTCAGGACGTGCCCAGGTAATCAATACGATCAATATGTCGGACTGTCTTGCTTTTGTATGTTTGATCAATGTTGACTCAACAGTTTAATGGCGACGTTGTCACATTAGCTGACACAGCTGGATTTACGAGCGACGTCGGTCCTTTAAAGCAGACATGGGAGGTCTCACAGCTGTAGGCACAGCCACACTAGCACTGTGCATCAGATGACACAGCTGGATTTACGAGCGACGTCGGTCCTTTAAAGCAGACATGGGAGGTCTCACAGCTGTAGGCACAGCCACACTAGCACTGTGCATCAGATGACACAGCTGGATTTACGAGCGACGTCGGTCCTTTAAAGCAGACATGGTAGGTCTCACAGCTGTAGGCACAGCCACACTAGCACTGTGCATCAGATGACACAGCTGGATTTACGAGCGACGTCGGTCCTTTAAAGCAGACATGGTAGGTCTCACAGCTGTAGGCACAGCCACACTAGCACTGTGCATCAGATGACACAGCTGGATTTACGAGCGACGTCGGTCCTTTAAAGCAGACATGGTAGGTCTCACAGCTGTAGGCACAGCCACACTAGCACTGTGCATCAGATGACACAGCTGGATTTACGAGCGACGTCGGTCCTTTAAAGCAGACATGGTAGGTCTCACAGCTGTAGGCACAGCCACACTAGCACTGTGCATCAGATGACACAGCTGGATTTACGAGCGACGTCGGTCCTTTAAAGCAGACATGGTAGGTCTCACAGCTGTAGGCACAGCCACACTAGCACTGTGCATCAGATGACACAGCTGGATTTACGAGCGACGTCGGTCCTTTAAAGCAGACATGGTAGGTCTCACAGCTGTAGGCACAGCCACACTAGCACTGTGCATCAGATGACACAGCTGGATTTACGAGCGACGTCGGTCCTTTAAAGCAGACATGGTAGGTCTCACAGCTGTAGGCACAGCCACACTAGCACTGTGCATCAGATGACACTTGTTGCAATCAGTCGACAATAGTTCGTACTTTCGTGCTGTCTTGTGCCGACAAAAGGCTTGCGAAGGGCGAGCTCTACGCAGCACAGTACACAGGACCAACAGCCTGCTCTGGACTTTCCGAAATGCCAGTTCTATCCAAGCTGACTGTGAACTGCAACACACAGCACAGCATGGCGTCAGAAGACCGCGTTAGCCGTCACATGACGATGCAGTGACCAATGACAGAGAGACACGTGTCTTCATATTGACCAATGGCTGCACGCTTGCCAATATCGAAGCCGAAGTACGATCAGACGTTGCAAATTTTTGTGATTTCAAACAAATAAAAAAAGGAAGTTTTAGAGGAAAATTTGTGGGTGGTAATGTCTTAATGAACGGTAAACTTTTTGTGGGTGGTAATGTCTTAATGAACGGTAAACTTTTTGTGGGTGGTAATGTCTTAATGAACGGTAAACTTTTTGTAATATGCGGGTAAAAATACACTGAAGTAAGTCAGCTTTACATTGAGTAAAGATTCGTTGTTGTACAGTGCTGACATTGTACAGTGCTGACATTATTGTACAGTGCTGACATTGTACAGAGCTGACATTGTACAGTGCTGACATTGTACAGTGCTGACATTGTATTGTACAGTGCTGACATTGTACAGAGCTGACATTTTACAGAGGTGACATTGTACAGAGCTGACATTGTATTGTACAGTGCTGACATTGTATTGTACAGTGCTGACATTGTACAGAGCTGACATTTTACAGAGGTGACATTGTACAGAGCTGACATTGTATTGTACAGTGCTGACATTGTACAGTGCTGACATTGTATTGTACAGTGCTGACATTGTATTGTACAGTGCTGACATTGTACAGAGCTGACATTTTACAGAGGTGACATTGTACAGAGCTGACATTGTATTGTACAGTGTTGACATTGTTCCGGTTTGCCTTAGTTTCTTTGAAAATGGTCCGGCACAGATCAGTCCATACACTGAACAGCTACTGGCTGAAACACCGTGCTTCGACTCCCAGCAGGAACAGACACCTCCTTGCCCCCCTGCTTGCTTCGTGTCGTGGGCACGTGTTTGTCAAACTGGGCACGTGTTAGTCAAACTGGGCACGTGTTAGTCAAACTGGGCACGTGTTAGTCAAACTGGGTACGTGTTAGTCAAACTGGGCACGTGTTAGTCAAACTGGGCACGTGTTAGTCAAACTGGGCACGTGTTAGTCAAACTGGGCACGTGCAGATTTTGAGCGTTGTTGATGAGGTTTGTCACTGAAACTGTGCGCTCCGTTTGGAGTCACAGATAAAAACAGCTGCGTTTATGGTAAGAGTGGACGTAGCGTGGACCTGAAGCACTCAGCGTCAATCTGCAAGGCTCTCGCCGCAGTTTATGGAAATTTTGCTGATTTTTAAGAAAACAAAGCGTTTTGGATTGTTGTGTGCTGCTATCTATTTGTGGTTCATTTACCCTTCAGAGCCTAGTGATTAGTACAGGGCTCCGTCCGAGTCACTTTACCGAGAAGCAACTCGTGATTCCGCCTTGTTATGAAGTGTAATTCCAGTTAACACGATTTAAACCTGTTTTCACGCATTTCTGCTGTGTCGACGTGAATTCCGTTTTGCAGGTACGCGGCGATGTGTGATTCCACGCTTCCGTCGCGGTGTAAATAAGATCTTCGCTCTTCTGAGGTGTTACGCAGAAGAGCGAAGATCTCACGTAGCGATGTCCTGCAATACTGAATCGTAAGCGAAGGCCAGAAGAGCGCCACCATTGTCACAGGTATAACGAACAGAATAGCTGACATGTCGACAGACTGTTGAACAAAATGGCTGACATGTCGACAAACTGTTGAACAAAATGGCTGACATGTCGACAAACTGTTGAACAAAATGGCTGACATGTCGACAAACTGTTGAACAAAATGGCTGACATGTCGACAAACTGTTGAACAAAATGGCTGACATGTCGACAAACTGTTGAACAAAATGGCTGACATGTCGACAAACTGTTGAACAAAATGGCTGACATGTCGACAAACTGTTGAACAAAATGGCTGACATGTCGACAAACTGTTGAACAAAATAGCTGACATGTCGACAAACTGTTGAACAAAATGGCTGACATGTCGACAGACTGTTGTAATACGCTACCCCTACTCTTAAATAAGTTTTTTACGTGTGTTTCTTTTGTCATTTTTTCCACGGTAAGGCGACTTTCCGAACAGACTGTATATCTACCAAGTGCAGTAACATTAAAGTCTATATTCCGCTCACACAGCGTGTTCATTTACTCCATATGAGTCTCACAACAAACAGTCATTCTATCTAGCAACTGGCAATACTATAGTTCTGTACATTTCAGTATTTATATTTTTAGACAGCAGAGAGGACCTAAGGGCACCAGACAGTCCCTGAATGTAACCTTCTGTTAATTTGTTCATGCATGCAATTTGATTTGTTACTGTAGTTCTAAATATTTGAACTTCCCCTCGATGTTACGCCAGTGTTCACATACAGCAATACTCTTTAGTTTTCTTAACATTTGGGATATCACCCAGTCCAGTACTGCCATCAGTTGATGCGTCAAGTTACAGCTGGAGGTGTCAGCACCTCAGCCTTCTGCTGAATGCTGCAGTGCTGACTAGCAATAAATTACACACGGGCACAAATGCCACAGGTGGTGCTGAGAAAAGAGACTTGTTACAGCACCAGACTGCAGTTAATTATACGTATCGATTGGTAATTCGTTTACTTAGCGACATCTATAATAGAACGTCAAATGGAAAGGTCCTTGTGCTTGATAAATGGCAAAGGAAGAGGAAATGAGCTGTCGTGACCTATTTATAGCGAATATTTCAGCTTCATAAGCCGCAGCATGCCGCGCACGGTAACTGGCTGGGTTCTAACTGCTGAGGTCCGAACTCAATCCCAGGACAAGGAGCGTTCTGTAGTCTTTGGTTTATCGCCGCCACTTTCATTCACAGACGCACACACGTGGTGCAGCACCATCAACCTGCTGTTATTATGACCACTGTAGACACGTGGTGCAGCACCATCAACCTGCTGTTATTATGACCACTGTAGACACGTGGTGCAGCACCATCAACCTGCTGTTATTATGACCACTGTAGACACGTGGTGCAGCACCATCAACCTGCTGTTATTATGACCACTGTAGACACGTGGTGCAGCACCATCAACCTGCTGTTATTATGACCACTGTAGACACGTGGTGCAGCACCATCAACCTGCTGTTATTATGATCAATTAGACCAGGCTATGAGCTCGTCTAACAGGGGTTCGATTCCCAGCAGAGGCAAGTATTTGTCTCTTCTCCGAAACGCCCAGACCGGATCTGGGGCCCACGCAGCCTGATATTCAACGGGGTACCGGGTGTAAAGCGATCAGTTACCTCCATCAATTGCGGAGTTTGAGAATCAGTGGAGCCATACCTCATTACGACGGGTAACAAATCTTATGCCGATCGCAGTGGCCGTGCGGTCTAAGGCATGGGTCTGCGGCCGCTCGCTTACTAGGATTGTGGGTTCGAATCCCGCCGGGGGCATGGATGTCTGTCTGTTGTGAGTGTTGTGTGTTGTCAGGTAGAGGTTTGTGCGACGGGCTGATCACTCGTACAGAGGAGTCCTACCGAATGTGGTGTGTCTGAGTGTGATCGTGAAGCCTCGAACAATGAGGCGGCCTAGGCCCATATAGGGCTGTCGAGCCATTGGGGGGAAAAAAATCTTATACTTTGGTCTTTAGAAATGTAATTCATTCCAGTCACATCAAGCAACCCCATGCAGTCACATCAAGCAACCCCATGCAGTCACATCAAGCAACCCCACAAACTGTTATCTTAAACGCATTTTCACGCATCTGCCGAACGAATTCAATATTCTGTAAAAGAGAAAAGAGTTCTGAGTTGGTAACATTGACCAAGGTAATTTCTTTAAACCAGTCAGTGCCCTAACTTAATACATGTGACGACACAAACGCACCTCGATTTCAAAAGCGTTCCGCGATACACAGCGTGTTTATCGTGTGATCAAGTTAGCTCTGCTTCTTAACACATCACTGTGCATGGCACTGGCTGCATACGTCAGGCAGTCAATGCAGTGTGCTGTGCGGTGAACAGTCGACAGTCACTGGCTGCATACGTCAGGCAGTCAATGCAGTGTGCTGTGCGGTGAACAGTCGACAGTCGACAGTCACTGGCTGCATACGTCAGGCAGTCAATGCAGTGTGCTGTGCGGTGAACAGTCGACAGTCGACAGTCACTGGCTGCATACGTCAGGCAGTCAATGCAGTGTGCTGTGCGGTGAACAGTCGACAGTCGACAGTCACTGGCTGCATACGTCAGGCAGTCAATGCAGTGTGCTGTGCGGTGAACAGTCGACAGTCACTGGCTGCATACGTCAGGCAGTCAATGCAGTGTGCTGTGCGGTGAACAGTCGACAGTCACTGGCTGCATACGTCAGGCAGTCAATGCAGTGTGCTGTGCGGTGAACAGTCGACAGTCACTGGCTGCATACGTCAGGCAGTCAATGCAGTGTGCTGTGCGGTGAACAGTCGACAGTCACTGGCTGCATACGTCAGGCAGTCAATGCAGTGTGCTGTGCGGTGAACAGTCGACAGTCACTGACTGCATACGTCAGGCGGTCAGTGCAGTGTGCTGTGCGGTGAACAGTCGACAGTCACTGGCTGCATACGTCAGGCGGTCAGTGCAGTGTGCTGTGCGGTGAACAGTCGACAGTCACTGGCTGCATACGTCAGGCGGTCAGTGCAGTGTGCTGTGCGGTGAACAGTCGACAGTCACTGGCTGCATACGTCAGGCGGTCAATGCAGTGTGCTGTGCGGTGAACAGTCGACAGTCACTGGCTGCATACGTCAGGCGGTCAATGCAGTGTGCTGTGCGGTGAACAGTCGACAGTCGACAGTCACTGGCTGCATACGTCAGGCAGTCAATGCAGTGTGCTGTGCGGTGAACAGTCGACAGTCGACAGTCACTGGCTGCATACGTCAGGCAGTCAATGCAGTGTGCTGTGCGGTGAACAGTCGACAGTCGACAGTCACTGGCTGCATACGTCAGGCAGTCAATGCAGTGTGCTGTGCGGTGAACAGTCGACAGTCACTGGCTGCATACGTCAGGCGGTCAATGCAGTGTGCTGTGCGGTGAACAGTCGACAGACACTGGCTGCATACGTCAGGCGGTCAATGCAGTGTGCTGTGCGGTGAACAGTCGACAGTCGACAGTCACTGGCTGCATACGTCAGGCAGTCAATGCAGTGTGCTGTGCGGTGAACAGTCGACAGTCGACAGTCACTGGCTGCATACGTCAGGCAGTCAATGCAGTGTGCTGTGCGGTGAACAGTCGACAGTCGACAGTCACTGGCTGCATACGTCAGGCAGTCAATGCAGTGTGCTGTGCGGTGAACAGTCGACAGTCGACAGTCACTGGCTGCATACGTCAGGCAGTCAATGCAGTGTGCTGTGCGGTGAACAGTCGACAGTCGACAGTCACTGGCTGCATACGTCAGGCAGTCAATGCAGTGTGCTGTGCGGTGAACAGTCGACAGTCGACAGTCACTGGCTGCATACGTCAGGCGGTCAATGCAGTGTGCTGTGCGGTGAACAGTCGACAGTCACTGGCTGCATACGTCAGGCAGTCAATGCAGTGTGCTGTGCGGTGAACAGTCGACAGTCGACAGTCACTGGCTGCATACGTCAGGCGGTCAATGCAGTGTGCTGTGCGGTGAACAGTCGACAGTCGACCTGGCTGCATACGTCAGGCAGTCAATGCAGTGTGCTGTGCGGTGAACAGTCGACAGTCGACAGTCACTGGCTGCTTTTTTTTTTTTTTTTTTTTTTTTTTTTTTTTTTTTTTTTTTTTTTTTTTTTTTTTTTTTTTTTTTTTTTTTTTTTTTTTTTTTTTTTTTTTTTTTTTTTTTTTTTTTTTTTTTTTTTTTTTTTTTTTTTTTTTTTTTTTTTTTTTTTTTTTTTTTTTTTTTTTTTTTTTTTTTTTTTTTTTTTTTTTTTTTTTTTTTTTTTTTTTTTTTTTTTTTTTTTTTTTTTTTTTTTTTTTTTTCAACCCAGCAGTCAATAGCACTGCGTCAACAGCACCCCACTGGTCTTAACGTCAGGCATCAAGATTCTTCGTAAAGAGAAGATCTGGTGCATACGTATCTAACAGTGTGCTATTCGTGAACGACCACAACGCACTGTTAACGTCGCATCAAGCGTGTTTCGGTGACAGTTGCGTCACATCACTGGCTGCATACGTCAGGCAGTCAATGCAGTGTGCTGTGCGGTGAACAGTCGACAGTCACTGGCTGCATACGTCAGGCAGTCAATGCAGTGTGCTGTGCGGTGAACAGTCGACAGTCGACAGTCACTGGCTGCATACGTCAGGCGTCAATGCAGTGTGCTGTGCGGTGAACATCGGTCGACAGTCACTGGCTGCATACGTCAGGCAGTCAATGCAGTGTGCTGTGCGGTGAACAGTCGACAGTCGACAGTCACTGGCTGCATACGTCAGGCAGTCAATGCAGTGTGCTGTGCGGTGAACAGTCGACAGTCGACAGTCACTGGCTGCATACGTCAGGCAGTCAATGCAGTGTGCTGTGCGGTGAACAGCCCCGACAGTCACTGGCTGCATACGTCAGGCAGTCAATGCAGTGTGCTGTGCGGTGAACAGTCGACAGTCGACAGTCACTGGCTGCATACGTCAGGCAGTCAATGCAGTGTGCTGTGCGGTGAACAGTCGACAGTCGACAGTCACTGGCTGCATACGTCAGGCGGTCAATGCAGTGTGCTGTGCGGTGAACAGTCGACAGTCGACAGTCACTGGCTGCATACGTCAGGCAGTCAATGCAGTGTGCTGTGCGGTGAACAGTCGACAGTCGACAGTCACTGGCTGCATACGTCAGGCGGTCAATGCAGTGTGCTGTGCGATGAACAGTCGACAGTCACTCGCTGCATACGTCAGGCGGTCAATGCAGTGTGCTGTGCGGTGAACAGTCGACAGTCGACAGTCACTGGCTGCATACGTCAGGCGGTCAATGCAGTGTGCTGTGCGATGAACAGTCGACAGTCACTGGCTGCATACGTCAGGCGGTCAATGCAGTGTGCTGTGCGGTGAACAGTCGACAGTCACTGGCTGCATACGTCAGGCGGTCAATGCAGTGTGCTGTGCGGTGAACAGTCGACAGTCGACAGTCACTGGCTGCATACGTCAGGCGGTCAATGCAGTGTGCTGTGCGGTGAACAGTCGACAGTCGACAGTCACTGGCTGCATACGTCAGGCAGTCAATGCAGTGTGCTGTGCGGTGAACAGTCGACAGTCACTGGCTGCATACGTCAGGCAGTCAATGCAGTGTGCTGTGCGATGAACAGTCGACAGTCACTGGCTGCATACGTCAGGCGGTCAATGCAGTGTGCTGTGCGATGAACAGTCGACAGTCACTGGCTGCATACGTCAGGCAGTCAATGCAGTGTGCTGTGCGGTGAACAGTCGACAGTCGACAGTCACTGGCTGCATACGTCAGGCGGTCAATGCAGTGTGCTGTGCGGTGAACAGTCGACAGTCGACAGTCACTGGCTGCATACGTCAGGCAGTCAATGCAGTGTGCTGTGCGATGAACAGTAGACAGTCACTGGCTGCATACGTCAGGCAGTCAATGCAGTGTGCTGTGCGGTGAACAGTCGACAGTCGATAGTCACTGGCTGCATACGTCAGGCAGTCAATGCAGTGTGCTGTGCGGTGAACAGTCGACAGTCGACAGTCACTGGCTGCATACGTCAGGCGGTCAATGCAGTGTGCTGTGCGATGAACAGTCGACAGTCACTGGCTGCATACGTCAGGCGGTCAATGCAGTGTGCTGTGTGATGAACAGTCGACAGTCACTGGCTGCATACGTCAGGCAGTCAATGCAGTGTGCTGTGCGGTGAACAGTCGACAGTCGACAGTCACTGGCTGCATACGTCAGGCGGTCAAAGCAGTGTGCTGTGCGATGAACAGTCGACAGTCACTGGCTGCATACGTCAGGCAGTCAATGCAGTGTGCTGTGCGGTGAACAGTCGACAGTCGACAGTCACTGGCTGCATACGTCAGGCGGTCAATGCAGTGTGCTGTGCGGTGAACAGTCGACAGTCGACAGTCACTGGCTGCATACGTCAGGCGGTCAATGCAGTGTGCTGTGCGGTGAACAGTCGACAGTCACTGGCTGCATACGTCAGGCAGTCAATGCAGTGTGCTGTGCGGTGAACAGTCGACAGTCGACAGTCACTGGCTGCATACGTCAGGCAGTCAATGCAGTGTGCTGTGCGGTGAACAGTCGACAGTCGACAGTCACTGGCTGCATACGTCAGGCGGTCAATGCAGTGTGCTGTGCGATGAACAGTCGACAGTCACTGGCTGCATACGTCAGGCAGTCAATGCAGTGTGCTGTGCGGTGAACAGTCGACAGTCACTGGCTGCATACGTCAGGCGGTCAATGCAGTGTGCTGTGCGGTGAACAGTCGACAGTCACTGGCTGCATACGTCAGGCAGTCAATGCAGTGTGCTGTGCGGTGAACAGTCGACAGTCGACAGTCACTGGCTGCATACGTCAGGCAGTCAATGCAGTGTGCTGTGCGGTGAACAGTCGACAGTCGACAGTCACTGGCTGCATACGTCAGGCGGTCAATGCAGTGTGCTGTGCGATGAACAGTCGACAGTCACTGGCTGCATACGTCAGGCAGTCAATGCAGTGTGCTGTGCGGTGAACAGTCGACAGTCGACAGTCACTGGCTGCATACGTCAGGCAGTCAATGCAGTGTGCTGTGCGATGAACAGTCGACAGTCACTGGCTGCATACGTCAGGCAGTCAATGCAGTGTGCTGTGCGGTGAACAGTCGACAGTCGACAGTCACTGGCTGCATACGTCAGGCGGTCAATGCAGTGTGCTGTGCGATGAACAGTCGACAGTCACTGGCTGCATACGTCAGGCAGTCAATGCAGTGTGCTGTGCGGTGAACAGTCGACAGTCGACAGTCACTGGCTGCATACGTCAGGCGGTCAATGCAGTGTGCTGTGCGATGAACAGTCGACAGTCACTGGCTGCATACGTCAGGCGGTCAATGCAGTGTGCTGTGCGGTGAACAGTCGACAGTCGACACGCGACAAGTGTTTTCAAAGACGGACACAGGCTAGTGGCGCTGCAGGCGGCAGGACGACGCGTGCTGCTGACAGCTTGCATCTTGCACCGCAGACTGTAGCAGGGGCGCACCCAAGGGTGGGCTGCAGTCCCCCAAACCCCCAAAACCGATGCTTAAAAAACACAGATTTTGTACGTATTATGATATCAAAAGTTTTACGTGATTTCCCCTTCAGCCAAAATCAGCCACTGACATCAGCCGATGACAGTACATTGGCGTTTTGAAAATAAATTAATACAATTTAAAAAAACAAGACGCTATGACACTGTGATTGAGTCACGGAGCATGTAGTTATGTTTGTGTGTATATAAATGTAGTTATGTTTGTGTTATATAAATGTAGTTATGTTTGTGTGTATATAAATGTAGTTATGTTTGTGTGTATATAAATGTAGTTATGTTTGTGTGTATATATATGTAGTTATGTTTGTGTGTATATATATGTAGTTATGTTTGTGTGTATATAAATGTAGTTATGTTTGTGTGTATATATATGTAGTTATGTTTGTGTATATATATGTAGTTATGTTTGTGTGTATATAAATGTAGTTATGTTTGTGTGTATATATATGTAGTTATGTTTGTGTGTATATAAATGTAGTTATGTTTGTGTGTATATATATGTAGTTATGTTTGTGTGTATATATATGTAGTTATGTTTGTGTGTATATAAATGTAGTTATGTTTGTGTGTATATATATGTAGTTATGTTTGTGTGTATATAAATGTAGTTATGTTTGTGTGTATATAAATGTAGTTATGTTTGTGTGTATATATATGTAGTTATGTTTGTGTGCATATAAATGTAGTTGCTGACAGTTATGTTGTGCTTACGGCGTGATTTTAATGACATAAATTGTATATAGCCTCAGGGTCAGCTCCACCCAACCCCCCCCCCCCCCCCCCCCCCCCCGTGAAAACCTCTGGATGCGCAGCTGGACTGTAGCGATTTAATTTATGTAAATTATTTACCCCATTTGCCTTATTTAATGTGTTTAATTAAATTTGAAATTTGTTTATACCTACATTTATTGCTTAATTTAATTTATTTCTTTACACAACTTGCCGACTGTACTTACTTCATTTGTTTATTACGTCATTATGTACTTATTTATTCATTTGTTTAATGTACTTAATTAACATAAAACAGGTAAAGCTGTCAATGAAGGCGTATAACGTGAGTGGAGTTTTACCTCCATTCAATCTAACCTCGGTGCTAGATGGAGGTGAATGGTCAACTTCAAGCCCTGGCCGCTTTAGCCTCGGAAAGGGACGGCGGTATCCAGTGAATAGAAGGCTGGATGGTTTGGACGTGACGGAGACGAAGTTTCTTGCCCCTAGCGGGATTCAAACCGCGGACCGTCCAGCCCGTATACAGACCGCTGTGCTGACTTGCAACTTAACTGACGTGACTTTGTGCTTATTTGTGCACGATTTATGTGTAAAGTTATTTAACTTACACACATCAACTGAATTGGCTAGTTTAAACTATTAAACATGCTTAATGCATTTATTTAATGTATTTTAATTTTATTATCTCACCTTATGTAATTTCGTTATGTAATTTATGTAATTTACCGACTTTAAGTCATTTATCTCATATAATTATTTATTCAATGTAGTTTCTCTATTTCTTTCTTATTTTTCAACTTTTGCATAGTCAATTTATTTATTTATATGTATTAATAATGTTTAATTATTTAATTTAATTCCTTTAGTTTGCTTAATTAAGTAACTAAATAATGAATTAAGCTATTTCTTTAACCGAATGAATTAGCTAAACTACTTGTTTATGTTATTTCAGTTATTTAATTTCTCTATTCTAATTTTATTAAAAAATTTTAATGCCTCTATTTCATCTACGTGTTTTAATTAATTAAATGTTTTAAATTAATTGTTCATGTATCTCTAATTAATCAATCAATCAATTAATTTTGTGGCTCAATTTATTTAATTTGATTATTTATTTATTTATGTTTTCAGTCATTTATTGCATTTAGTTTATTTAACGAATCAATTAATTAACTTATATTCGTTTTCCTTTCATTTAATGTATTCAATTCACTGTTAGTTCTACTATCTCCCGCGGCTGGTTCATGGCGACTCACGCAAATGGAAGCAGTGCAGTGAAAAGCAAGTGGGTGCTACATCTACCGGGCATTCTGTGAAACTGTGAGAAGTTTCTGTCACAGATGGCGTACAAAAAATATCTGTGTGCCTTTTCTCGCAGTTTTTATGCGTGAGAAAATTTGTAAAGACAATTTTAATACGCAGTGTATTATTTACACAAATATCGTGTTGCTAAATTTTGACCGGTACGTTACATTCACCTCGCGGTAACTGAGTAAGAGATATAGACTATCGACAGTTATTCCTGCAAACACGATGCATTTTGAAGGTTATGTGCGACATAAGGAGCATTAACATTTAAATGATAAATATATGCATTTATCAAAGTCATTATTGAGCATGTAGCATAAAGTTTATGTACAAAGTAACTTCTGTGGAAATGAAATTTTCTTTTTGTGAAATAATATAAAAAATGTTAATCAACGAGTTGGAATGTTCTAAAAGACAGCGACAAATAAACAATATACTGTGCTTGGAAGCAGAATACGTATCAAGCGACATCCTCACTACAGGCATGATTCAATTTTTTTTGGCCAAGCTGGATGCTTCAGTACTGACTCAAAAACACTTTCCCTTGCCATTTATTTATTCCATCCTCTGCCGCTATAGGAAACAACTTGCTAGCATAAATAGCGACGGAATGGCCAGTATTGGGATTTCATATATTAGGATATAGGGAAACATGTAAAATAAATATGTGTGTGTGTGTGTACACAAACATACAAATAAGGAATTACCGAAACGTGGAAACTCAATGATAGACCAAGCTCCAGTGACAGTTAAAACAGAATTTATAGCAGCTTGCAATGCGCAGAACGTCCCTTTTATCGTGTCCCACAGCAGGACAGCTTTGTCGCATAGGAAGTCTGCATGCACCGGGACTTTCCGTTACAGCTGCCGTCTTCGGGGACACGATAAAAGGAACACCGCTTAGTACACTAAAGAAAAAATGTAAATTTACGACAAAATATTAGCGTGACCAAATGAAGAAAGTTGAAGCATACACGGCATTTATGTAATAATTATTACGTTACACCGATTTGACGACGAGGTAACACGCTGACCAACTAATTAATACGCGCGCAGAGACCGCACGTACCAATTATTAGTGCAGTTAAACAAGGGACACTTCAGGAATACTCGCCACATATCCGAAGACATTCCGGTGATCATTACTCCACTGCAGTCCACCTCTGTGACTGTAATGTCTCAGCCTGTAGCGATTCATCTTCACACAAGTCCCATTGCACTGCCAGCGCCTTCTTTTGTCGCCACTTCAAACATTTCGCATCTTTCAGCTGCAAATACAGACTCACTACCAAATCACAGTAACAATTTCCATTAACTCTGGTGCACAAAACGAGGAGTTAACGCTGAACTCAGTTCCATTCAGGTTCTATCTGTTCACGTCCAGTCATAAAACACACTGCTTTGAGTCAAATGAACCAGCAAGAGATAAGAGAAGTCAAAGCCTTCTCACACAGCTGCGCGGTCGACGTGTGCACGCGCCGTGTTGCTGTGCGTATCGTAAAGATGGGTGCGTATGTAGACAACGTGGGACATATGGACATGTATATACTGCAGTACGGCAGATGGCTGTAAGTGCAAGTGAATGTGGCACAGAGCGTCGGGCATTGGGCGTCCATTTGGATGTACAAACAAGCAAGACAGACAATGTACGTATAAACGTAACATTGACGCGCGTTCGCGTAACCATTGTTTCCGTGGAAAGGCAGCAATTATTACACATTGCGAGTGTGACTGTAGCCTTAGTTATCCAGCATGCAGAGCGCATGCGCTGTATTATATTGTCATCTGTGGCCTGTCTGGCTGTACCATGTTTTTTGACATTATCTCATAAACGGCACGATTTTCGGGGAAAAGTTATTGAACATAAAATGTGTATTTTGATTTTCTCTACAACTTTTGTCTGAAACATTTCTCATTCTAAGAAGAATTCAGCGAGACATTGTCATAAATGTACATAGGTCTTCATGTGAAGTACCGTTATTGTTGTCAGATTGTAATGAAAATTAAATTTTGACACATTTTGGAAAAATACTCAAATACGAAATTTCACTAAAATTCGTCCAGTGGGAGCCGAGCTGCTCCATGCGGACGGACAGATATGACGAAGCTAATAATCGCTTTTGGCAATTCTGCGAACTCGCCTAACAAGAACATCTGACATGACCACCACGTCCATCCCCCGTCTGTCCGTTGCCCGCTAGCAGCGAATAAACCGTTTGTCGGATTTTCACGAAATTCAATTTTTTTAAATTTTACATACAAAAAGGTGTCCACCTAGCGGCAGTTTCGTGACAAGCGCGCAGTGAACGCCACGCTTACTTGACATCAGCACGTGTGATGGTTCTGCCGTTGCTGCAGCGAGACCGACGTTTTGCACATGCTCTGCTTTGTGGCGCAACCTATACACACTGTGCGGGTGCACACCATGACAGCATATAGGGGGCCTAGAGGCACAGCTCCACTTATTGTGAAACTCAGCACTAGGTGGAGACGAGTGGCTTTATCCTCGGGGAAAAGCCCGGTACCAACTTCAGAGGAGGCTGGGTGGGTCCCAGGGCCGGTGGACGTTTCGGAGATAACAATCCCCAGCCCCTCCCAGAATTCGAACTCCAGATCGTAACAACGTAGCCTTGTCACTATATCGACTGAGCTATCCGGGCTCCACCTATATGCGTATGGTAGCAGTGTTTCTTTCAGTAAGTACTGTCCGTATGTGCTTGTCCACATATCAAGCGCAGTTAGTATCGTGCAATGTGACTGCCTTTATAAAGGTTCAGACCGTCTGTTTGGGCACGAGGGCCAAATAAAGAGGAAAGAATGTGTGTGGGCCGCATCATAAATAACACCTATATTTTGTACTTATGTGTCATTAATGATAATACCCTGTTGTCAGTAGTGCCAACACTGGGGCCATAAAACTTAATTGAAATTAATCTTAAAAATGTGACTTAGTCGTACAAAACTTGAAACACAAGCTGTGTTGTCAATCACTTAACATTTAGCCACCACTTTGCCTTGCGGTTCCTAAACCCAAGCAACGACGCCGAGCAGTGCGATAGTTACTCTTATGTGAGATGGAGTTTCTGTTTATATTTTGGTGTTTGGTATAAAAATTATATCATATTGTCAACATTACAACCTCTTTCCAAATAATGTATTTGTATGAATGTGGATAAAACAATTATTCAATTTCAAGTCTTTTAGTTTCTGCAATTAGATCACAGACCATGTGCAGTCCTTCTGCATATGCATTTTTCTCACTGATGGTTTAGAAGTCACGTGGCTGTAACAATACCTGCGGTCCGGGGTACAGTGCGTTAAGGCAACAGCGGCCACTGTCAGCCCAGATCAAACTCTAACGAAGATCACTGTTCCTTTTCCAGAAGAAGTGCTCAATAATATTCGACATAAAGTACTAGCATAAAAAGTCTTGAATTGTCGAACGTTATATGTAAGTGCACCTGATCTGTAACTTCAGGAACGAATGATATCAGAAACTCACACATCAAGAGCTACGTGCAAGAAATATGATCAGCTAGAAGCAATGATGAATCATTTAAAGAAACAGCTAGAAGCCAAACAAGAAATCTTTAAGAGTAAGACAAAAAAAAAAGAGGTAAAATTACAGGCTTCCATCGCTGGCCTAACAAAGACAGTGGAATTTCTGAACCAGACTGTAATCAGTCCATACGCTGAACCAGACTGTAATCAGTCCGTACACTGAACCAGACTGTAATCAGTCCGTACGCTGAACCAGACTGTAATTAGTCCATACGCTGAACCAGACTGTAATTAGTCCATACGCTGAACCAGACTGTAATCAGTCCGTACGCTGAACCAGACTGTAATCAGTCCGTACGCTGAACCAGACTGTAATTAGTCCATACGCTGAACCCTCGTTCAACATTGGTGGTTACGTGCCTGGAAATTACTATGCAGAGCGAACCAACGCAAAATTCAGCCTTTTTTATTTTCACCCATAAGAATTAAATAACAATTAAAATATCTGAGAGAACAGCGTTAATGAAAGTCTGGGCAACATTCAACAAAACTTTGGTCACTACAATCTGTGAACATTAAAGTGAAATAATACTGTTTGGGGCAATGTTAAATGATGACTGTCTATACTGATGTTATTAACAAAAGAAAACTTGTGTGCATGCGAGTACTACAGGAGCCTCAAGTCAATGAACAGCGCATAATGCTCTAATATGTGCCTCTATAAAAGTGTACAGACTCCAGCCCACATTCAGCAATACAAGTCCCATGTATAAAGTATATCCACAGGCACAATCACATATTACAACCACTTCGGATATGGACGGTAATTTTCAAAGATGCTTTCTTGAATAAAACAAAGTGTTCATGGGACGAAGGCAGAACGGTTTTATTGAATAACGCTGTCACTTGCTAAGATTACGTAGTACTGACGGTAGATGAATGAAATATGATAACACAGCAATGGTGGAATGATAATGACAACAGAAAACTGAAGTACTTGGAGAAAAACCTGTCCCAGTGCCACTCTGTCCACCACAAATCTAACATGGGTTGGCCTGGAGACAAACCTGGGCCTCCGCGGTGACAGGCCGGTACTAAACCGCCTTAGTCATGACATGCCCCACACACTGTTCATACATCTGGCATACAGTAAGAAACATTTTACAAATTACACAGTTTCACGATTGTGCACATCACAAAGATACAATTTGAAAGTCTCATTTCTTCATATTATCTTCACCGTGCATTTTTTAACAAATCACAAATTACACACCAACAAAATGCACTATGTTTTCACTTTTTATTCTTTAACCCCTACATGTGTCATTCTACTCAAATTGATAACTAACAAAATTTGCATACACACCATATATAAAAAATAATAATATAATATAACTACAATGCTGATATCTGATCATTATTACACAGGACCTGTTTTACTTAACTGATTACCTATATATAGAGAACCAACTGCCAAAAACAAGCTGATGGTAGCAGATATATCTTAAAAAAAGCATATAGCTTCATTTTATCTTTTTACCACAAAAATAGTGACGAACCTTATTTAAGGATTTTATAATCTGTGTTTTATATATTTAAATACATAAATTGTAAATAACTGTAATCTATAAATGATCTTGTCTTTCGCGTATTCGCACAATGTCCTCACCCGTTTTGGACACATTTGTACATTGTCCGATACCATATACAAATGTGTCCAAAACGGGTGAGGACATTGTGCGAATACGCGAAAGACAAGATGTGAGAATGAGATAATACTGCAATGCACAATGTGCGCACCTTTCAATATTATTTATAAATGATAATGAAACTTGACTACATGTGATATATACATAATAGCAGACATAAACAGTGGATGTAAAGTAAATGTATATTACGAGCCCCCTGAAGATGGCCTTGTAAAGGTTGAAGCATATGTAGGGGTTGAAGAATAAAAAGTGAAAATATAGTGCATTTTGTTGGTGTGTAATTTGTGAGTTGTTAAACAATGCACGGTGAAGATAATACAAAATTTCTTTAGACAATTTTCTGTTGAATTCCAGTGCACTTTGTGCTAGTCATATATATGCGGCTAGTGACAAAACAGTCATGTATACAGATAACTGTATGTGCTAGTCATATATATGCGGCTAGTGACAAAACAGTCATGTATACAGATAACTGTATGTGCTAGTCATATATATGCGGCTAGTGACAAAACAGTCATGTATACAGATAACTGTATGTGCTAGTCATATATATGCGGCTAGTGACAAAACAGTCATGTATACAGATAACTGTATGTGCTAGTCATATATATGCGGCTAGTGACAAAACAGTCATGTATACAGATAACTGTATGTGCTAGTCATATATATGCGGCTAGTGACAAAACAGTCATGTATACAGATAACTGTATGTGCTAGTCATATATATGCGGCTAGTGACAAAACAGTCATGTATACAGATAACTGTATGTGCTAGTCATATATATGCGGCTAGTGACAAAACAGTCATGTATACAGATAACTGTATGTGCTAGTCATATATATGCGGCTAGTGACAAAACAGTCATGTATACAGATAACTGTATGTGCTAGTCATATATATGCGGCTAGTGACAAAAGTCATGTATACAGATAACTGTATGTACTAGTCATATATATGCGGCTAGTGACAAAACAGTCATGTATACAGATAACTGTATGTGCTAGTCATATATATGCGGCTAGTGACAAAACAGTCATGTATACAGATAACTGTATGTGCTAGTCATATATATGCAGCTAGTGACAAAACAGTCATGTATACAGATAACTGTATGTGCTAGTCATATATATGCGGCTAGTGACAAAACAGTCATGTATACAGATAACTGTATGTGCTAGTCATATATATGCGGCTAGTGACAAAACAGTCATGTATATAGATAACTGTATGTGCTAGTCATATATATGCAGCTAGTGACAAAACAGTCATGTATACAGATAACTGTATGTGCTAGTCATATATATGCGGCTAGTGACAAAACAGTCATGTATACAGATAACTGTATGTGCTAGTCATATATATGCGGCTAGTGACAAAACAGTCATGTATACAGATAACTGTATGTGCTAGTCATATATATGCGGCTAGTGACAAAACAGTCATGTATACAGATAACTGTATGTGCTAGTCATATATATGCGGCTAGTGACAAAACAGTCATGTATACAGATAACTGTATGTGCTAGTCATATATATGCGGCTAGTGACAAAACAGTCATGTATATAGATAACTGTATGTGCTAGTCGTATATATGCGGCTAGTGACAAAACAGTCATGTATATAGATAACTGTATGTGCTAGTCGTATATATGCGGCTAGTGACAAAACAGTCATGTATATAGATAACTGTATGTGCTAGTCATATATATGCGGCTAGTGACAAAACAGTCATGTATACAGATAACTGTATGTGCTAGTCGTATATATGCGGCTAGTGACAAAACAGTCATGTATATAGATAACTGTATGTGCTAGTCGTATATATGCGGCTAGTGACAAAACAGTCATGTATATAGATAACTGTATGTGCTAGTCGTATATATGCGGCTAGTGACAAAACAGTCATGTATATAGATAACTGTATGTGCTAGTCATATATATGCGGCTAGTGACAAAACAGTCATGTATATAGATAACTGTATGTGCTAGTCGTATATATGCGGCTAGTGACAAAACAGTCATGTATATAGATAACTGTATGTGCTAGTCGTATATATGCGGCTAGTGACAAAACAGTCATGTATATAGATAACTGTATGTGCTCTCCATCATCTGGTTCAGTTGAAGCCTCAGACCCGTCAACATTTCATTTTGTACCAAGGATCAACAATGAGCTGTTGTGAACAATCCAATGAAGCTCTGAGATCCATAACAAACGGCTAATTCCTTGACCAGCTGAGCAACTATCAATTTTTAAGACTCTTACATCTTTCAATTTGCTCCTTTCAGGTTAGGGAAGCAATGAACAGAGATTCCCCCCCCCCCTCCATCTGCCTAAAAGCTATGACCCCTCTCCATTTATTCCCCCACTCCCAGCAGTTGTCAACAGTTATGTTTTTTTATAATATATGTACCGTGCGTTTGTCACAAGTTTCAGTCCAACCAACCAATGCACAAGAATTATTAACACAGTATATTTGTAACCCCTACATACGTTTCGGCAATCTAGTTGCCATCCTCAGGGGGCGCAACACACAATCACAAATATCTATGCCATCCAGACACGCACACACTCGGCATTATAATGAAAGCACACATGCCGCTCGTAATATTAAAATGAATTGACGTATCAGTTCATTTGACTTAAACTTAAAAGTTCTACTGTTCGTTGCTCAACAGGCTGTCTCTGCATGTTACTGTGATCAGCTGACTGCAGGTGGTGTAGGACAGCAGGTGACCAACTGTCAGCTCTGCTACCTGTGTTCATTCTTTCCCTGATATGAACATACAGGGTCATTATTTTATATGACCAATATCACATAATTTCCTGTCGACTCACTTATCATATAAACCCTAGCCGCTGAGTGATCTACCCACATGTGTATTGCAATAGCAGTGGGAAGTGACAAACAATTTTAGTCAGATAAAATATTGACCCTGTAGTTATCAGAAATCAACCACTTTACAATTAACTGCAGTCATTGTTACATTCCTCATTTAAAAGACCCTGAAACTAAAGGGCATTGTTATGTCTGACAACTCACATAACTACTTAACTCAGTTTCACGAGACGGCAGGCAGCACCGTGCTCACCACTATTCCAATTTGCCATGATGTGGGGTCCACGCAATTTAGTTCAATGTACTGCAGTTACTATTTTTTTTCTACTCATCATTTTTAAAGGTGCTGAAAATGGTTTCATTCAGCTAGCAAAACATCTGTCACATCTAACAAACACACTGCTCATTGAACGTCAAAATTTTACAAGTTCGGTGTGCCGAATGAGGACTAGCAACAGTTGTCAGATAAAATAATGCCGTATTTTATAAACATTTTCACCATGTACTTCAACGTATCAATAAATAAACCAACAGGGTACACTCGCTATATTCCATTCATTTCCTATCGATCCAACATGTTTCTGCCTAAATGGCTATCGTCAGGGACCAACACAATACACAACATGTACGATCATGAAATCTCTCGAATGTATTGTAGCGATCCCTGATGAAGGCCATCTAGGCAGAAAAAATGCTGGATCGATAGTAAATGAGTGGCATATAGTGTACCCCTTTGTTTTTTGGATAATGTCCCTATATTACTGCATTAAATATGATATACATACTTAGTTCATTTAAATATGCTTTAATGGCATTAAATATTTACCTGCAATAATGAGGCCAAAACCCACCAAGCGCTGTAGAACCAGCCAAGAAGAAGAACTACCTGGAATGCAACTTACATGTACTACCATGTTACTATTGGCGTTGTTGGGCACACAAGTATGTGGATGCCTTAAGAGACGTCTAAACTTCCAGAAGAGGATTTGTTGAATTTAAAAGTACACAATTTGATGGAAAATCTTCACTGAGAGTGCTGCGTAACTCACCACGAGCCTTTGTTATGACATACATCATCAATGACACCCCAATCACAATCTGGAAATGACAACTCCAGTTACAAATACGTACTCTCAATCAACATGAACATAACCTAACACATGCACACAACAGCAAGGCCATCACATCAGGTCAAACATGGCTGCCTATAAAAATCAAAGAATCATATCATGTCACTCTCACAATTCTGACTGACTTTATCCCAATGCATTAATTCAATGGACACATACATCTATATACTGACAATATATTACATAAAAAAGTGAGGCATAGTCACAACACACTACTGCCTACTGACATCATCACAATTTACCTTAATTTGTTATTAACTAACTAACTAACTAACTAACTCCATGGAACAGAGTCCTTCTTGAGAAGCTAACAGGTCGTCAGCTAGTCAAGAAATTCCCCGTGTTTTATGGAACCCGAAGGTTCATTACCGCACTCACAACAGCCTGCCACCTGTCTCTATCCTGAGCCATATCAATCCAGTCCATGCCCCCCCATCCCACTTCTTGAAGATCCATTTTAATATTATCCTCCCATCTACGCCTGGGTCTTCCAAGTGGTCTCCTTCCCTCAGGTCTCCCCACCAAAACCCTGTATGCACCTCTCCCCTCACCCATATATGCTACATGCCCCGCCCACCTCATTCTTCTCGATTTGATCACCCGAATAATATTTGGTGATCAGTACAGATCATTAAGTTCCTCGTTATGTTAATCTGTTATTACTTTATGAATTTTAGGTTTGTTATACAAATTATAAGCACCATGCATTGGTATCAAAAGTCTTCAAATTCAAGTTTAAAAATGTTCTGCATTCATGACTTGACAGACAATTACCACTGTCCATTCTCCTCGTCAGTGCAACATCATGACGTACCTGCATATATATACACTGTCTTTCAAATTTGG
The DNA here is from genome assembly GCA_021186555.1 of Reticulitermes speratus. NCBI lineage: Eukaryota > Metazoa > Arthropoda > Insecta > Blattodea > Rhinotermitidae > Reticulitermes > Reticulitermes speratus. The sequence goes on from JAJKFL010000042.1 coordinate 3,253,599, forward strand.
CCAGAGGTTAAACATGGTCGTTTATGTACAGTCGACAGATATAACAAGTCTGCCTACGACTGGAGGCACACCAAATGAATTGAGTTTGAACGAAAAGATGCTCTAAAGGCAAACCCACTTGTTTTGCATGGCATTCTTCTGTCACACTGCACCTTCAAGTCGAGTCGAGTCATGTGAAGCTGAGGGTCTGCCTGTGCAGCATCTTAACAAGTCAGACTAAAATTCAGCTCAACTGGGCTCAATTTGATTACTGTACCTGCATCCTAACACAATTTGGTTACTGTACCTGCATCCTAACACAATTTGATTACTGTACCTGCATCCTAACACAATTTGATTACTGTACCTGCATCCTAACACAATTTGATTACTGTACCTGCATCCTAACACAATTTGATTACTGTACCTGCATCCTAACACAATTTGATTACTGTACCTGCATCCTAACACAATTTGGTTACTGTACCTGCATCCTAACACAACTTGGTTACTGTACCTGCATCCTAACACAATTTGATTACTGTACCTGCATCCTAACACAATTTGATTACTGTACCTGCATCCTAACACAATTTGATTACTGTACCTGCATCCTAACACAATTTGATTACTGTACCTGCATCCTAACACAATTTGATTACTGTACCTGCATCCTAACACAATTTGATTACTGTACCTGCATCCTAACACAATTTGATTACTGTACCTGCATCCTAACACAATTTGATTACTGTACCTGCATCCTAACACAATTTGATTACTGTACCTGCATCCTAACACAATTTGGTTACTGTACCTGCATCCTAACACAACTTGGTTACTGTACCTGCATCCTAACACAATTTGGTTACTGTACCTGCATCCTAACACAATTTGGTTACTGTACCTGCATCCTAACACAACTTGGTTACTGTACCTGCATCCTAACACAATTTGATTACTGTACCTGCATCCTAACACAATTTGATTACTGTACCTGCATCCTAACACAATTTGATTACTGTACCTGCATCCTAACACAATTTGATTACTGTACCTGCATCCTAACACAATTTGGTTACTGTACCTGCATCCTAACACAATTTGGTTACTGTACCTGCATCCTAACACAATTTGGTTACTGTACCTGCATCCTAACACAACTTGGTTACTGTACCTGCATCCTAACACAATTTGGTTACTGTACCTGCATCCTAACACAACTTGGTTACTGTACCTGCATCCTAACACAAACGATAACTATTTTATAAAGGTGCACAGTTCCAGAAACTGACCAGAATTTTCAGTTTGTAATTCAATCTCTCTATAACATACACATGGATAAGAAACAATGGTAGACCAACATAAAAAGTCTGGGATGTGACAATACCATTACTTCACACACGTGCAGTATTATTTTCTGCTAACCTGAAAGAACACGATGATACCAGTAGCTGCTGTTGATTTATTTGAAAGAACTTCTTCCATGGATCGAAGGGTGCTGCCCAAATACACATTAATGATTTGTGCTGGGAAAAGCCCAAAAACTGTTGCAACTAAGTATTCCTTTGTACTGATATTACTAACCTGTAAAAAGTATTAACTCAATATCATCACAACCACACTGTGTTAGCTACTGCAACAAGAAGAGTACTGTAGTGCATTCACTTATCAACTTCTCAAGTGCAGCATGATAGTGCACTATACATCAAACAATATACAAATACTTTATGTGACAAGATTAACTTACAGCAAAAATTGTATTCTGAAGTCCAAATGGTATTGGTGTTAAACGGGCAAACATTGCAACTTTAAATGCACGCGGTCCTGATACAACCATTAAAATAGCATGCAATTTGTCATTATTACAAGTTCTTGCAAATGCAAACTTGGCACCAAAAGTTCTCATAGTAAAATGTGCAATGGCAACCCCAAGATTTCCGGTAATGACAACTGTCATAAGGCCTCGAGGAACTCCAAATAAATACCCAGACGCAATTACTAAAAGAGTGTAACCCCATGTAAAAGGAAACGATACTAATGTAAACATCCCTAGAAACATAACACAGATTAACCAGTGTTCTTGAGCTTCTACCCATAATAACACAGCTTTTATGTAGTCCCTGCATTCATACAGAAGTAGGACAATGCATAACAAAGCTGTTGCTATCAGTAAACAACTGCAGAAGTTGAATTTTATGGACAAATAACCTCTGATTAACCTAAGAGTTGATACACTTTCTTCTATGTCAGCCATTGTTTTCAATTTTACCGCGTATTGTCAAACTTCGCATTGTTCTGCTATATAGTCATATTTTTCTTGTCATAATCGTGCCATCTGAAATCCTTTAGGTCTAAATACAGGCACGCTTATTATTTGTTTGAACACGCCAATCCTCTTTATTTACCTAGCGGCCATACTGGAAATCGATTATAATCGTGAAACGATACGAGATCAAAACGAGACTAGGCACAGAATCGATACATCGTATGACAACATTCTGAAATCCTCAAAAGATGACATACGTAGTCACCTCCTTGTCACCCCTGTCCACATCTCACCCTTCCTTACGTAGATTAACTATTCTTTTTCATAGAGTTGAAATACGCCTTTGTTTTAACTTCGGATGTCTGGGATTCAGGTACCTGCCACCATCTGTCGTGCAGCACACACAGTACGAACAGCATATGGCATTACAACTAAAGAAAATTAGTAATTACACAATTAATTATTTCAGTCCATAATTTACACTACTACTGATTCCGACAGTGTTAAAAGTACCTGAAATAACATTGAAAGTTTTGCACTGCAGTGACGTTCGTAATTTTAACATACAAAAATGGTTCATAGTACGAACTTAATACGGAATATTTAGATGCTTTTAGGCTATGGCATATGCGTTGAGTTGCATTTTAACCACGTTAGCCCGGCCCATTCGGTTAACACGAAAGCTCCGTCACTACTGGAACACAGTTTGAACACATTTATAAAACGAAACGTGTCTTGTTATTGCTGCTTTTATGCACACTCGTGTACACAATCTGTTGCAGCAATGGCGGACCGTTAAGCGTGTGCATGCTGCAGCTTCTTATTTCGTCTCACAGATGTCGTTTGTCACTTCCTATCGCTCGCGTATCCAATTAACGTAACCTACTTAACAGAACGCCCTCCACGCGAGACGACATAGCGGCGGGAAGTGACAAACGCTAGTTGTTTATATAAATAAGGACCCTGTAGACCTGGATCAAATAATCCAATAAGAATAAATGAATACTTTGACAAAATGGCATTCTCTTCCTTTACAAGCACAGACATTGTTGTGTTGCTACTTCTGATCATACCGTTACCAACATTATCATGATAAGTAACATATATGAGAATTCGTGTGGCTCAGCACAGCTAGATACAACATGCAGCATTCATGCGAAATTCCTGTGCCGTTGAGGTTAGGCTGCCGACGTTTCGGGTGGGGTCAAGTAGCGGGAAGTGAAGTGTACTTCTACTCGGATTTTCAGCCCACCGACACGGCAACAACACCCCAGAAGACGTGAATCTTAAATAAAATTTATTGCGAAATAAAGTTTAAGTACAGCTACGCCCAAGTTTTCCGAAATTTTACACGAATCCTTAATAATTACAGAATTCCACATGTGTCCTTTTTACTTAATCCACTTATGTGTTAACACCACACTTCGTTTTCTAGAAGCATGTTTGTCGGTGTGCGGGCGTTCACGCTGAAAACAAAAGACAGTTGGATGTATAATTATTACAGTATAACAATCACAAGTGTACAGTTACATTGAGGTCGAGAAGGCAGATGATTTTTACAAGGAATTGTGCAACTTTAAGGTAACCAACACTGCCCTGCCATGTTGAGCAACATATTCTCTGCTTTAAGTCAAATTTTTGGTTGCTTCGACGAACTTCAAGTCCGCACTGCAGTTCTGTAACAGTGCATTGACATCTACAGCAAACGAAAGGCGTCGTGTTGAGGCACGTATTGTCTACTGACACGTATTGACTACTGACACTCTCCTTCGTTCTGGTAACAATACGCCGGAGCGACAGCGTCCGCCTTGATCCCTCTGGTGACCAGACGCTGCCGATGTCTGTAGAACCGCGCCTCTGCACTTGAGCTCTTGCTGTCCGGGTCTGTCCACAGCCTCTCTGCCATGGCGGCTGTCCGAGGCCACACTTTCATGTCCAGCGACTGGTTGTCCACAAGTTCCGACCACATGCACGCCTCACCTCCCAGCACGCCGGCCTTGCGCGGTATCTTGTTGTCATAGACCACTCTCCAGTTGTGGTACGCGGTTGAGCCCCAGAAACCGTGGTCCAAGTACCACGTGTCTTTGGTTGAGTAAATGACTTTGTAACCTTTGGCTAGAAGTTCTGTAGGCACGCTGCTAGAAGCCGGAACCCATGTCTGTATTATATACCTGTGTAACATAAGACCACTATGTCTGTATTATATACCTGTGTAACATAAGACCACTATGTCTGTATTATATACCTGTGTAACATAAGACCACTATGTCTGTATTATATACCTGTGTAACATAAGACCACTATGTCTGTATTATATACCTGTGTAACATAAGACCACTATGTCTGTATTATATACCTGTGTAACATAAGACCACTATGTCTGTATTATATACCTGTGTAACATAAGACCACTATGTCTGTATTATATACCTGTGTAACATAAGACCACTATGTCTGTATTATATACCTGTGTAACATAAGACCACTATGTCTGTATTATATACCTGTGTAACATAAGACCACTATGTCTGTATTATATACCTGTGTAACATAAGACCGCTATGTCTGTATTATATACCTGTGTAACATAAGACCACTATGTCTGTATTATATACCTGTGTAACATAAGACCGCTATGTCTGTATTATATACCTGTGTAACATAAGACCACTATGTCTGTATTATATACCTGTGTAACATAAGACCACTATGTCTGTATTATATACCTGTGTAACATAAGACCACTATGTCTGTATTATATACCTGTGTAACATAAGACCACTATGTCTGTATTATATACCTGTGTAACATAAGACCACTATGTCTGTATTATATACCTGTGTAACATAAGACCACTATGTCTGTATTATATACCTGTGTAACATAAGACCACTATGTCTGTATTATATACCTGTGTAACATAAGACCGCTATGTCTGTATTATATACCTGTGTAACATAAGACCACTATGACTGTATTATATACCTGTGTAACATAAGACCACTATGTCTGTATTATATACCTGTGTAACATAAGACCACTATGTCTGTATTATGTACCTGTGTAACATAAGACCACTATGTCTGTATTATATACCTGTGTAACATAAGACCACTATGTATGTATTATATACCTGTGTAACACAAGACCACTATGTCTGTATTATATACCTGTGTAACATAAGAAAACTATATTCTATTTGAACCAGAGATATAATTAAATTCAATAAAGGACAAGGTTAACTTGAATTGCATCTGAAGGTTCAGTTCAAACCGAGGAGGATGTATGTCTTTGACAGGTCTAGTTGATAGGAGGTATATCCTTTGACAGGTCTAGTTGATAGGAGGTATATCCTTTGACAGGTCTAGTTGATAGGAGGTATATCCTTTGACAGGTCTAGTTGATAGGATGTATGTCCTTCGATAGGTCTAGTTGATAGGAGGCATGTCCTTTGACAGGTCTAGTTGATAGGAGGTATGTCAGTTGACATGTCTAGTTGATATGAGGTAAGTCCTTTGACAGGACTAGTTGATAGGAGGCAAGTCATTTGACATGTCTAGTTGATAGGAGGTAAGTCTTTTGACAGGCCTAGTTGATAGGAGGTATGTCCTTTGACGGGTATCGTTGATAGGAGACATGTCCTTTGACAGGTCTAGTTGATAGGAGGCATGTCCTTTGACAGGTCTAGTTGATAAGAGTCATGTCCTTTGACAGGTCTAGTTGATAGGAGGCATGTCCTTTGACAGGTCTAGTTGATAGGAGACATGTCCTTCGATAGGTCTAGTTGATAGGAGGCATGTCCTTTGACAGGTCTAGTTGATAGGAGGAATGTCCTTTGACAGGTCTAGTTGATAGCAGGTATGTCCTTTGACAGGTCTAGTTGATAGGAGGTCCTCACCTTTCCTTGCTGAGGTAGCTCCCGATGATGTCCGGCTCGGTGAGATGGCTGGACCAGAGAATGATGGGAGTGTTGGAGTTTCCCACTTCTTCGTCGAACGTTCGCAGAGCGGTGGACTGGTAGTCCGCCCACAACTGCAGGAAGTCATCTTGTGTGCGCCCATGACCTCTGGCAGCCATCCAGTCCACAATTTCAGCTGAAGAATTCCAGCATGGAAAATAAACCTGCCAACATCCACAGCAGTTCAGACCGTCAAACGTTACACACATTGTGCAGTTACTGGACTGACTGTTCACAAGAAACTGGGGCGTTTGGACTGAATATTCATACAAAGTTGTAGCAGAAAATTCTACTTACATTTCTGCATTTGTTACTTTAAAATGGCGCACACGGAAGAAACTGGTTTCAAGCAGTTATTTTCATGCGAAGTGGAAATAGAGTTGCATGGAGCTAGCGTTTTGATTACCGACAAGAAAATGGAAAAATGCATGCACTGATTTTCAGACAAAAGATTGCACTTATGGTATATAATACTAATGAGAAACCTACATGATGAGCCTTTAACTTTACGGAGACTAAAATTAACGCAATTAAAGTTACAGACCGCGCAGTAAACACACTCCGTCTCAGTTATACAAACCAGTCAGTTAATGTTGTACAGTGAAATAATCGCTGTTTGTTCTGAGATCCACACAAAACACATAAATCCAGTCCGTACCGCGCAGTAAACACACTCAGTCTCAGTTATACAAACCAGTCAGTTAATGTTGTACAGTGAAATAATCGCTGTTTGTTCTGAGATCCACACAAAACACATAAATACAGTCCGTACCGCGCAGTAAACACACTCAGTCTCAGTTATACAAACCAGTCAGTTAATGTTGTACAGTGAAATAATCGCTGTTTGTTCTGAGATCCACACAAAACACATAAATACAGTCCGTACCGCGCAGTAAACACACTCCGTCTCAGCTATACAAACCAGTCAGTTAATGCTGTACAGTGAAATAATCGCTGTTTGTTCTGAGATCCACACAAAACACATAAATACAGTCCGTACCGCGCAGTAAACACACTCCGTCTCAGTTATACAAACCAGTCAGTTAATGTTGTACAGTGAAATAATCGCTGTTTGTTCTGAGATCCACACAAAACACATAAATCCAGTCCGTACCGCGTAGTAAACACACTCCGTCTCAGTTATACAAACCAGTCAGTTAATGTTGTACAGTGAAATAATCGCTGTTTGTTCTGAGATCCACACAAAACACATAAATCCAGTCCGTACCGCGTAGTAAACACACTCCGTCTCAGTTATACAAACCAGTCAGTTAATGTTGTACAGTGAAATAATCGCTGTTTGTTCTGAGATCCACACAAAACACATAAATACATTCCGTACCGCGCAGTAAACACACTTCGTCTCAGTTATACAAACCAGTCAGTTAATGTTGTACAGTGAAATAATCGCTGTTTGTTCTGAGATCCACACAAAACACATAAATACAGTCCGTACCGCGCAGTAAACACACTCCGTCTCAGTTATACAAACCTGTCAGTTAATGCTGTACAGTGAAATAATCGCTGTTTGTTCTGAGATCCACACAAAACACATAAATACGCTGTGTGGGCAGAACGTAGAATTTGTGAATGTTAAACCTGGTGGTACATATAGTGACCACTGGGCTGTAAAGGTGTACTCAGCGCTCTCTGCATCTTAGTACCTCGTCTCCGCCCATGTGCAACGCCTCGCCCAGTGGCAGTACGTCCAAAATGTCCCTGTAGAGGTCGCGCAGAACGCGGTACAGGTTGGGGTTCGTGGGGTTCAGCTGCCCGCACGGCGGCTGTATGCAGTACTTGCGCCACGGCTGCTGGTTCACGCACACCGCCAGCTGTCCCAAGCCAGCAGCTTCGCCCCACTGCCAGCCGTTACCGGCGTGAGACGGAGCGTCCACTTCCATGATTACGCGTACTCCACGCAGACGTGCGTACTCCAGTAGCTGCTCAACATCCTGTGGCGAGTACACCTGGCGAGAAGAGTAGGCCCCGAACCTGCGTCTCGAGATCAAAGAATACAGCGTCGTGTAGACGGACTTGCTTATTCCAGTCTTAACAACTTCAGTCACAGAAATCAAAACCAACAACATGCATCGCCCCTGTAGGCTCCAAGTATTAGAGTGGCAAGTGTGTAAGGACTAATACTTGCAGCTGCTTGACAATGCCCCACAGGTGCCGAAACATGTAGCAGGTTAATCATGGAAAATTAGCGGGTTGTCCTTAAAACGGTGCATTTTGTTGGTTTTGATTTTTGTGATTCAGTATAGGATGCACTGCAAAAGGCGACGCTACAAGACGACGTCTCAACTTGTTTATTGGCAAAACTGGCGGTCCATATTGTTTTATTTTGGGTTATGGCACCGTGCAGTCTGGTAATCTAATCTGTTACACCCATTTTCTACCTCGAAACGTTAGACCATCACGACAGATGACGTCACACCCAACAGGACCGCTAAAAACTACTTTTCGTGTATTCATAATCAACTTTCATATACATTTTCAGAAAATCTGAACTAAGATCTGCCTTCTTCGATGAAGACTTTTCAGTACGCGTAAATCATATCAGCTGGGCCCCGAGAGTGGGTGCTGCGTGAAGCGTCACACGTAGCCATAGCTCAAAGACTGAGTGCTGCGTGAAGCGTCACACGTAGCCATAGCTCAAAGACTGAGTGCTGCGTGAAGCGTCACACGTAGCCATAGCTCAAAGACTGAGTGCTGCGTGAAGCGTCACACGTAGCCATAGCTCAAAGACTGAGTGCTGCGTGAAGCGTCACACGTAGCCATAGCTCAAAGACTGAGTGCTGCGTGAAGCGTCACACGTAGCCATAGCTCAAAGACACTGTGCAGGAGGAACAGTTACAACAAAGACCGCAGCCAACAGTTTATACGAACACGCTGTTTGCCAAGTTCGATCTGTTTGGTGCCGACGGCTGTAGCTGTGCCTCGCCACGTCGACTTGCTTTGCAGTCTTGTGTCTGCAGATGTGATTGGCTAGCATATAAGTGCGACTGTGCCCACCTGGCGAGCTGCGGGACACGGGGCGATTCCAGCGGGAAGCTCTGGGAGTCAGTTGCGTGCCAATGCAGCACGTTCAGCTTGGACGCCGCCATGGCGTCTAGCGTGCGCTTCATGGCGTGCAAGGGCAAGAAGTTGCGAGCGGTGTCCAGCATGAGGCCCCTGTGGCGGAAGACGGGGCCGTCGCTCAGTCGCACGTTGCCGGCCATGACCAGCACGTGCTTGCGCGGCGCGTTGCGACCTCTGCCGGCGACCCCGACCCGTGCAACCAGCTGACTCAGTGTCTCCAAGCCATGTCGAGCGCCGTACACCGTCTCAGCATGGATGTTGACCGCGACGCTGCTCTCTGGCCGGGGGCAGACAGACGGCGCCACATTACTCCGGTACATATGCGAAACGCGAGAATGTATGGAGTCTGCTATCCTCACGACTTACTTTTCAGCACACAGCCCATTGCTAACTCCATGAAGCAGAATCCATGAGAAGCTGATAGTTCCTCAGCTGGCCAAGAAATTTGCGGCAATTTATGCAACCCCTATGTTCATTACCGTGTCCACAACAGCCTTCTATTTGTCTCTATACTGCGTCAGATGAATCCAATCCAAATCATCCCATCCTATTTCCTTACTATCCAGGTCAACACTGTCCTCCCATCTACGTCGAGGTCTTCCAAGTGACCTCGTTTCTTCAGGCTTCCATACCACAACCATTTATGGACTCTTTCCTTCCCCCAAATGTGCCACATAATTTGGAAGAATTGGACTTTCATGGATGATAATACTAAATGGCTCTCAATGAAATGGGCTGTCAGAATTGTCGAAAAGTTCAAAATTTACTTCGAAAATATTAACGCCAGTGTCGGGTTGAGCGCGACAGAGAGCCCGTAAGTCTTTAGCAAACTTGGTAATTAAGGGAAATGGAGGCTGTATGTGACGACGTGTAACATGTTCATTTGTACTTCTGCACAGAAAGTAATCTCTCGTAAGGCGTGCATGTTGCTGTGGTCTTTATTTCGTTAACAATTCCCTCGGATGGCAGGAAGTAATTCCGAGCTTCAAGAGACTTCAGAACTGACAGCAACAGTAAAAAATTTGCTGACGTATATCTAAATTTAATTAATTTGATTTCGTGGTATTTTCCGGGAGGTACGGAAGAAAACCACAAAGGACACCAACTAATCCTGTAAGGTAAACCAATCCGTGTACAGGCTTGGACAGGCCTGGACAGGCCTGGACAGGCCCTGAGGTCACCACGAGGTTCAGGCCGCCAGATTTCTAGACAATCGGCACATAAAGGTGGCCCAATACACCGGCCGCCTTTACTCCCCAAAAAATATTCCTGGTAATGTCTGTTAGAGGCTGAAAAATTCCAATGACACCAACGGGAATCGAACCCGCGACCTTCCGGCTTGTAGCGCAGTGCGTCAACCAACTGCGCCACCGCCCAGCTATCCTGTGAAGACCACAATTAATCTACGTAATGCACAAAGACTCAGTTCGTACCTCACAGAGAACGCAGCGTGCTTCCGTCGATAAGAGCATCCTGTTAATGCTGCTTAGCGAGATAATCGCCGTGTCTTGTGCGAAACTACGAAATGCGTGAGCAAAATGCAAAGCTTTTAAATGTTAAACCTGGCGATAGGTACAACAACTTGGAAAGGTTAAGCCCGTTCGAGACCTCCCGAACAAACTGCAGTGTTACCAACCTAAAGAGTTAGACACGATGTCGACTGTGTACGTTTCGTCAGTGCTCCAGTTGAGGGTGAGATCCTCTGACCTGGTGACCAGGTGGATGTGCACGTCGGTGTCCGGCTCGACGGAACAGTTGGTGCCACACTCCACTAGCAGGTTGTCCAGGAACAGCTGAGTGCAGGCAGCCATGAACTCCATCGGTCCGCGGTTAGACGCCACCACTTCCTGTAGGTCAAACCGGATCCTACTGGGATGGAAGGTCACGACTTGCTCTCCGATTGTTGTGGGGCCCGTAGGGCGGGGCCATAGAGCCCCATACTGGCCACACGTCAGACGGCAAGCCGACTGGGAACTCCTGGTGATGTTTGCGACGCCCCTGCTTGAAGAATACGCGTAGGAAACTGGGTAGTCCGCCTTGATGCATCTGCCGGACTTACAGGTCCAGGACCATTGCCAACTGAGGAAAAGAACAAAGAATGTCCCATAAATGAAAGTTAATACAAAATATAGCGCCGTGCCGTGCCGACTGATCAAATAGTTAAAAGAGTCCGATCGCAATTTTATGGCACCAGTGTGCGCCGGTAGCTTACTTACACTTTGGAGCACGGCGGATCAGAGCTGGGACAGATGTAGGAAAAGAATATGCCTGCAGCATATTCATCTCTCTTTCTAAAAATATGGGTTTGTGTTTTTACCTCCGTGCAAGCTTTCTGTTGTATATTACCTTTCCAACGCACTTCCATACATTGTTCGTTATTTCCGTCCAGTACTACGGACAACTGTGTGACTTCCTAGCTTAAACAAAGCCGTGGTATTTTTTTTTACTGAAGGGCCCTGCAGCAGAAGCTACGGACGCACCGCAGCCTTGAGGCTTATTGTGCAACCCTGTGATGAAGATGATGAGGCTGTCCCAGTGCCACTTTGTCCACCACAAATCTACATGGACCGACCCGGGATCGAATGCGGGCCTCCGCGACTAACCGCCTGAGCCATGGCACGGCCCAAGCCGTGGTATAGTGTTGGTATTCCGTGGAGAGCAATGTTCTTGTTCTGTTAACCGCGAAGACATTCGTTCTGTATCTGCTTGCAACCAACTAGCGGCGCGCCTCTACACCCTACTGCAAATAAGTCCCGGTATAGCGGCTGTAATCAGTTCTCTGCGCAGTGCCGTAAGATTGCGATCGGACTCTACTGACGTTTGAAGGAGAGTAGCGCTTTAATCTTTAGGGTCAAGCTGTCCACCTTTATGAGCTTCTGGAGGAGGTACCAGCTCCTTGGTGTTAGCACCCAGAAGCAAGATCTGTTACTGTCATGAATGGCAGTAGTGTGTGGTAGTACTGCTGTCAGTGGCTCTGGCGGTGTGTTAAGATGTGTCAGTAAATATCATGGCCTTGTGTAACTTCACATCAGCAGTGGCGGCTTGTTATTTTCTGGCGGAGAAGATGGCAGCACTGAAGTACGAATTGTCTAACGCTCCAAAAGCACAGCAACATAAATATACGTCAGGCAGTTTATAGCTCATGGCGGCCGGATATGCAGTCAGTATCTGGTGGCCTGTCTGTCCACAGAAGTATGCAGTGACATATACAGTCAGTATCTGGTGGCCTGTCTGTCCACAGAAGTATGCAGTGACATATACAGTCAGTATCTGGTGGCCTGTCTGTCCACAGAAGTATGCAGTGACATATACAGTCAGTACCTGGTGGCCTGTCTGTCCACAGAAGTATGCAGTGACATATACAGTCAGTATCTGGTGGCCTGTCTGTCCACAGAAGTATGCAATGACATATACAGTCAGTACCTGGTGGCCTGTCTGTCCACAGAAGTATGCAGTGACATATACAGTCAGTATCTGGTGTCCTGTCTGTCCACAGAAGTATGCAGTGACATATACAGTCAGTATCTGGTGGCCTGTATGTCCACAGAAGTATGAAAGTGACATATACAGTCAGTATCTGGTGCCTGTCTGTCCACAGAAGTATGCAGTGACATATACAGTCAGTATCTGGTGTCCTGTCTGTCCACAGAAGTATGCAGTGACATATACAGTCAGTACTGGTGTGCCTGTCTGTCCACAGAAGTATGCAGTGACATATACAGTCAGTATCTGGTGGCCTGTCTGTCCACAGAAGTATGCAGTGACATATACAGTCAGTATCTGGTGCATGTCTGTCCACAGAAGTATGCAGTGACATATACAGTCAGTACTGGTGGCCTGTCTGTCCACAGAAGTATGCAGATGACATATACAGTCAGTATCTGGTGCCTGTCTGTCCACAGAAGTATGCAGTGACATATACAGTCAGTATCTGGTGCCTGTCTGTCCACAGAAGTATGCAATGACATATACAGTCAGTATCTGGTGTCCTGTCTGTCCACAGAAGTATGCAAGTGACATATACAGTCAGTATCTGGTGGTCCTGTCTGTCCACAGAAGTATGCAGTGACATATAAAAAAAAAAAAAAAAAAAAAAAAAAAAAAAAAAAAAAAAAAAAAAAAAAAGTGGCCTGTCTGTCCACACAAGTATGCAGTGACATATACAGTCCGTATTGGTGTCACTGTCTGTCCACAGAAGTATTGCAGATGACATATACAGTCGTATGGGAGCCTGTCTGTCCACAGAGTATGCAATGACATATCAGTCAGTATCTGGTGGCCTTGTGTTGCCACCAGAAAGTTATGCAAGTGGACATATATCAGTCAGTATCGGTGTCCTGTTGTACATCAGAAGTATGCATGTGACATATTACATCAGTACTGGGGCCTGTCTGTCACAATAGTATGCAATGGACATACAGTCAGTATCTGGTGTCTGTCTGTCCACAGAAGTATGCAGTGACATATACAGTCAGTATCTGGTGCCGTCTGTCCACAGAAGTATGCAGTGACATATACAGTCAGTATCTGGTGGCCTGTCTGTCCACAGAAGTATGCAGTGACATATACAGTCAGTACTGGTGGCCTGTCTGTCCACAGAAGTATGCAGTGACATATACAGTCAGTATCTGGTGTCTGTCTGTCCACAGAAGTATGCAGTGACATATACAGTCAGTATCCTGGTGCCTTCTGTCCACAGAAGTATGCAGTGACATATACAGTCAGTATCTGGGGCCTGTCTGTCCACAGAAGTATGCAATGACATATACAGTCAGTACTGGTGGCCTGTCTGTCCACAGAAGTATGCAGTGACATAACAGTCAGTATCTGGTGTCCTGTCTGTCCACAGAAGTATGCAGTGACATATACAGTCAGTATCTGGTGGCCTGTCTGTCCACAGAAGTATGCAGTGACATATACAGTCAGTATCTGGTGGCCTGTCTGTCCACAGAAGTATGCATGACATATACAGTCAGTATCTGGTGGCCTGTCTGTCCACAGAAGTATGCAGTGACATATACAGTCAGTATCTGGTGGCCTGTCTGTCCACAGAAGTATGCATGACATATACAGTCAGTATCTGGGCCTGTCTGTCCACAGAAGTATGAAATGACATATACAGTCAGTATCTGGTGGCCTGTCTGTCCACAGAAGTATGCAGTGAATATACAGTCAGTATCTGGTGTCCTGTCTGTCCACAGAAGTATGCAATGACATATACAGTCAGTATCTGTGTCCTGTCTGTCCACAGAAGTATGCAGTGACATATACAGTCAGTATCTGGTGGCCTGTCTGTCCACAGAAGTATGCAATGACATATACAGTCAGTATCTGGTCCTGTCTGTCCACAGAAGTATGCAGTGACATATACAGTCAGTATCTGGTGCCTGTCTGTCCACAGAAGTATGCATGACATATACAGTCAGTATCTGGTGCCTGTCTGTCCACAGAAGTATGCAGTGACATATACAGTCAGTATCTGGTGGCCTGTCTGTCCACAGAAGTATGCAGTGACATATACAGTCAGTATCTGGTGCCTGTCTGTCCACAGAAGTATGCATGACATATACAGTCAGTATCTGGTGGCCTGTCTGTCCACAGAAGTATGCATGACATATACAGTCAGTATCTGGTGTCCTGTCTGTCCACAGAAGTATGCAGTGACATATACATCAGTATCTGGTGTCCTGTCTGTCCACAGAAGTATGCAGTGACATATACAGTCAGTATCTGGTGGCCTGTCTGTCCACAGAAGTATGCAATGACATATACAGTCAGTATCTGGTGCCTGTCTGTCCACAGAAGTATGCAGTGACATATACAGTCAGTATCTGGTGCCTGTCTGTCCACAGAAGTATGCAGTGACATATACAGTCAGTACCTGGTGGCCTGTCTGTCCACAGAAGTATGCAATGACATATACAGTCAGTACTGGTGCCTGTCTGTCCACAGAAGTATGCAGTGACATATACAGTCAGTATCTGGTGGCCTGTCTGTCCACAGAAGTATGCAGTGACATATACAGTCAGTATCTGGTGGCCTGTCTGTCCACAGAAGTATGCAATGACATATACAGTCAGTATCTGGTGTCCTGTCTGTCCACAGAAGTATGCAGTGACATATACAGTCAGTATCTGGTGGCCTGTCTGTCCACAGAAGTATGCAGTGACATATACAGTCAGTATCTGGTGGCCTGTCTGTCCACAGAAGTATGCAGTGACATATACAGTCAGTATCTGGTGGCCTGTCTGTCCACAGAAGTATGCATATTTACCTCACTCAACGCCCGTAGTGTATCTGTATGAGTGACTGAGTGAGTCACACTCCCGTTTTCATGGTTCCCAGTGACTTCACACTTCGGTTTCCATCGTCACATCTACTATCGTAATCTTCAGGCTTCCGCCGCGATGTAAATGAGATCTTCGCTCTTCTGGGATGTTACGCGGCGTAGGGTGATAATTATTTACCGACGTTTCGGGACGACCTATCAGTCCCATTTTCAAGCGTCAAGCAATCCAAGAAGAATGCTTGACACTTGATATTTGGACCGATAGGTTGTCCCGAAACGTCGGTAAATAACTACCAACATACGCTGCGTAACATCGCAGAAGAGCGAAGATGTTAACTAGTATCGTACTTTGCATATCAATGTGTTCGCCAATATTAGTGTGCAGATATCGCAACGTTATGCTAAACGGCTCAGATCATGACAGACACTTGACAGGCCTACCAACTGCACACTGCAGTCTGCCACACGTAAGGCAGTCAAGCGTACCAACACCACAATCACGGCTCTTGTAACTGCACAGTGCTACTTGCACTTCCGTCACAAGTTACGTAACTAACAGTAGCTTGTCTCACCCTGCACGACTGTCCTCGGCCCCACAGAGACAGACAGCGGCACTCAGCAGCTGCAGCAGCAAGATGGCGTTCATGACAGCTGGGGTGACGGCCTGGCGACACACAACACCGCGGTGTGAGCAGCACTTACGTGCACTTCTGACAGTGGCTGAGATCTGACAACACATGCCTGACGGACAAACAAGCGTGTAAAAGCGAAGCACAATTTCTCTAACCTACAGAGCTGTCACTACATCTGCAACCAGTAGCAGAAGCCCTGGCCACACAAGCTTTATTTCCAAAACGGGCTTGTATGTTTTGAAAATAAATTCCTCAGTTAACGTGAAAAATAACTTGACACAGTCCAGCATCCTGCTAAGGAGGTCAACTGGGTACTAACCTCTAGCCTCGATGACGAAAAGAGACCCACTTTCTGAAACACACTATTCAACCATTTAAAGACTGACATTAATCTAAAATATATACTCAGTCCGTACCGCGCAGTAAACACACTCCGTCTCAGTTATACAAACCAGTCAGTTAATGTTGTACAGTGAAATAATCGCTGTTTGTTCTGAGATCCACACAAAACACATAAATACAGTCCGTACCGCGCAGTAAACACACTCCGTCTCAGTTATACAAACCAGTCAGTTAATGTTGTACAGTGAAATAATCGCTGTTTGTTCTGAGATCCACACAAAACACATAAATACAGTCCGTACCGCGCAGTAAACACACTCCGTCTCACTTATACAAACCAGTCAGTTAATGTTGTACAGTGAAATAATCGCTGTTTGTTCTGAGATCCACACAAAACACATAAATACAGTCCGTACCGCGCAGTAAACACACTCCGTCTCACTTATACAAACCAGTCAGTTAATGTTGTACAGTGAAATAATCGCTGTTTGTTCTGAGATCCACACAAAACACATAAATACAGTCCGTACCGCGCAGTAAACACACTCCGTCTCAGTTATACAAACCAGTCAGTTAATGTTGTACAGTGAAATAATCGCTGTTTGTTCTGAGATCCACACAAAACACATAAATACAGTCCGTACCGCGCAGTAAACACACTCCGTCTCAGTTATACAAACCAGTCAGTTAATGTTGTACAGTGAAATAATCGCTGTTTGTTCTGAGATCCACACAAAACACATAAATACAGTCCGTACCGCGCAGTAAACACACTCCGTCTCACTTATACAAACCAGTCAGTTAATGTTGTACAGTGAAATAATCGCTGTTTGTTCTGAGATCCACACAAAACACATAAATACAGTCCGTACCGCGCAGTAAACACACTCCGTCTCACTTATACAAACCAGTCAGTTAATGTTGTACAGTGAAATAATCGCTGTTTGTTCTGAGATCCACACAAAACACATAAATACAGTCCGTACCGCGCAGTAAACACACTCCGTCTCACTTATACAAACCAGTCAGTTAATGTTGTACAGTGAAATAATCGCTGTTTGTTCTGAGATCCACACAAAACACATAAATACAGTCCGTACCGCGCAGTAAACACACTCCGTCTCAGTTATACAAACCAGTCAGTTAATGCTGTACAGTGAAATAATCGCTGTTTGTTCTGAGATCCACACAAAACACATAAATACAGTCCGTACCGCGCAGTAAACACACTCCGTCTCACTTATACAAACCAGTCAGTTAATGTTGTACAGTGAAATAATCGCTGTTTGTTCTGAGATCCACACAAAACACATAAATACAGTCCGTACCGCGCAGTAAACACACTCCGTCTCAGTTATACAAACCAGTCAGTTAATGCTGTACAGTGAAATAATCGCTGTTTGTTCTGAGATCCACACAAAACACATAAATACAGTCCGTACCGCGCAGTAAACACACTCCGTCTCACTTATACAAACCAGTCAGTTAATGTTGTACAGTGAAATAATCGCTGTTTGTTCTGAGATCTACACAAAACACATAAATGCACTGTGTGGGCAGAACGTAGAATTTGTGAATGTTAAACATGGCGGTACATATAGTGACCACCGGGCTGTATATGGTTAAAGAACCAAAGACGACCCACATTGTCCAAAAAAATAGTCATGATTGTACGAACACCTCACTCTGTTGACAAGTAAAGACAACAGATCTACACCCCAGCAGTTGTGTCAACGCTCACACTTGTGCCAACGCTCACATTTGTGCCAACGCTCACATTTATGTCAACGGTCACATTTGTGCCAACGATCACATTTGTGCCAACTGTCACATTTTTGCCAACGGTCACATTTGTGCCAACGCTCACATTTGTGCCAACGCTCACATTTATGCCAACGGTCACATTTGTGCCAACGATCACATTTGTGCCAACTCATATTTTTGCCAACGGTCACATTTGTGCCAACGCTCACATTTGTGCCAACCTCACATTTGTGCCAACGGTCACATTTGTGCCAACGATCACATTTGTGCCAACTGTTACATTTTTACCAACGGTCACATTTGTGCCAACCTCACATTTGTGCCAACCTCACATTTGTGCCAACGCTCACCTTTGTTCCTCGTTGCTCTCCTATCATTCAGATGAAGGACTTCCAGTTAGATAAAATCTCGTTGCAATGCGCAGCTAACCCCCCTTCCCCTCCGAGAACAATTAGGCAAGCGCAGTGGCCCATGTAACTCCATAAACACAGAGAGGGACGTAGAGGTTCAGCTCCACTGATTTGTAACCTAGAAACGTGACCTTCACACCGCGGCCGCTCTATCCCTCCGCAGAACTGTCACAATAAAGCACGACGTGACACTGACGTGACTGGCGACGGTGCGAGCAGTCTGTTTCTGTTCAACGACGCTTGCAACAGCTGAGGTTAAATAACGTCGAATGATTGGACAGACGTTTAGAAAGTCCCTGTAACAATGTCGACATTTACAGCTGAAATGCCAGCCTCACGTTCCTGCTGTCTCTCCAGCGCACAGTTGTCGCAGTACGTTGCGCTATCACACGCATGTCAACTCTGTCGCAGTACGTTGCGCTATCACACGCATGTCAACTGTCGCAGTACGTTGCGCTATCACACGCATGTCAACTCTGTCACAGTACGTTGCGCTATCACACGCATGTCAACTCTGTCGCAGTACGTTGCGCTATCACACGCATGTCAACTGTCGCAGTACGTTGCGCTATCACACGCATGTCAACTCTGTCACAGTACGTTGCGCTATCACACGCATGTCAACTCTGTCACAGTACGTTGCGCTATCACACGCATGTCAACTGTCGCAGTACGTTGCGCTATCACACGCATGTCAACTCTGTCACAGTACGTTGCGCTATCACACGCATGTCAACTCTGTCGCAGTACGTTGCGCTATCACACGCATGTCAACTGTCGCAGTACGTTGCGCTATCACACGCATGTCAACTCTGTCACAGTACGTTGCGCTATCACACGCATGTCAACTCTGTCGCAGTACGTTGCGCTATCACACGCATGTCAACTGTCACAGTACGTTGCGCTATCACACGCATGTCAACTCTGTCGCAGTACGTTGCGCTATCACACGCATGTCAACTGTCGCAGTACGTTGCGCTATCACACGCATGTCAACTCTGTCACAGTACGTTGCGCTATCACACGCATGTCAACTCTGTCGCAGTACGTTGTGCTATCACACGCATGTCAACTGTCGCAGTACGTTGCGCTATCACACGCATGTCAACTCTGTCACAGTACGTTGCGCTATCACACGCATGTCAACTCTGTCGCAGTACGTTGCGCTATCACACGCATGTCAACTGTCGCAGTACGTTGCGCTATCACACGCATGTCAACTGTCGCAGTACGTTGCGCTATCACACGCATGTCAACTCTGTCACAGTACGTTGCGCTATCACACGCATGCCAACTCTGTCGCAGTACGTTGCGCTATCACACGCATGTCAACTCTTCAAAATCAGGTTTAAAGCTCAACAAGACAATGTACGTACAAAATTACGTTGAGGCGCGTTCGCGTAACTATTGTTGCCATGGATAAGCAACAACACGATTCCTTTCTATTTCTGCTGACACACGTGTAGCTGTCAATAGTGTGAAATAGTTCGGAGTTGTCACGGAAAGGCAACAATGGGTTCCATTTGCACTGTTGTCGAGCTACGAAGTATTTCGTGCAGCAGTCAACAATAACAATTCCGTGTTCATTTCCTAGCAACATCAAGGTGACTAATGACTGACATTACGTACATAACATTACGTACATAACATTACGTACATAACATTACGTACATAACATTACGTACATACATTACGTACATAACATTACGTACATAACATTACGTACATAACCACAGTCGACCACAACAGTCTTTTATACGATATCTGTTACCTCACAATTTCTATTGGCAGGCAGCACAATTACACAAATCACCGTACAGGCAGCACAATTACACAAATCATACGTACAGGCAGCACAATTACACAAATCATACGTACAGGCAGCACAATGACACAAATCATACGTACAGGCAGCACAATTACACAAATCATTACGTACAGCAGCACAATGACACAAATCATACGTTACAGGCGCACAATGAACACAAATCATACGTACAGGCAGCACAATTACACAAATCATACGTACAGGCAGACAATGACACAAATCATACGTACAGGCAGCACAATTACACAAATCATACGTACAGGCAGCACAATTACACAAATCATACGTACAGGCAGCACAATGACACAAATCATACGTACAGGCAGCACAATGACACAAATCATACGTACAGGCAGCACAATTACACAAATCATACGTACAGGCAGCACAATGACACAAATCATACGTACAGGCAGCACAATTACACAAATCATACGTACAGGCAGCACAATTACACAAATCATACGTACAGGCAGCACAATGACACAAATCATACGTACAGGCAGCACAATTACACAAATCATACGTACAGGCAGCACAATTACACAAATCATACGTACAGGCAGCACAATTACACAAATCATACGTACAGGCAGCACAATGACACAATCATACGTACAGGCAGCACAATTACACAAATCATACGTACAGGCAGCACAATTACACAAATCATACGTACAGGCAGCACAATTACACAAATCATACGTACAGGCAGCACAATTACACAAATCATACGTACAGGCAGCACAATTACACAAATCATACGTACAGGCAGCACAATTACACAAATCATACGTACAGGCAGCACAATGACACAAATCATACGTACAGGCAGCACAATGACACAAATCATACGTACAGGCAGCACAATTACACAAATCATACGTACAGGCAGCACAATTACACAAATCATACGTACAGGCAGCACAATTACACAAATCATACGTACAGGCAGCACAATTACACAAATCATACGTACAGGCAGCACAATTACACAAATCATACGTACAGGCAGCACAATTACACAAATCATACGTACAGGCAGCACAATGACACAAATCATACGTACAGGCAGCACAATTACAAAATCATAGTACAGCAATACACAATTACCACAAATCACTCAACGTACAGGCAGCACAATTACACAAATCATACAGTACAGGCAGAAACAAATCAACACAAGACATACAAATCACACCACAATTACACAAATCAACACACAATTACACAAACAATCACACAATTACACAAATCACACAATTACACAAATCACACAATTACACAAATCACACAATTACACAAATCACACAATTACACAAATCACACAATTACACAAATCACACAATTACACAAATCACACAATTACACAAATCACACAATTACACAAATCACACAATTACACAAATCACACAATTTACACAACACACAATTACACACAATCACATCACAATTACACAAATCACACAATTACACAAATCACACAATTACACAAATCACACAATTACACAAATCACACAATTACACAAACACAATACACAATCACACAATTACACAAATCACCACAATTACACAAATCACACAATTACACAAATCACACAATTACACAATCACACAATACACAAATCACACAATTACACAAATCACACAATTACAAAATCACACAATTACACAAATCACACAATTACACAAATCACACAATTACACAAATCACACAAATTAACAATCACACATTACACAAATCACACAATTACACAAATCACAATTACAAATCACACAATTACACAAATCACACAATTACAACACTAATCACACATTCATTCAACACAATCAACATTACACAAATCACACAATTCACACAAAACAAGTTACCAAGTCTCGCTACATCAGGCCTTTAGACGTACAGTTGGCTACACAGAATCGTAATTACACACAGATCGTAATTGACACACAGATCATAAATGACACACAGATCGTAATTGACACATCAGATCGTAATGACACACAGATCGTAAGTGACACACAAGTCGTTGCGCAGTTCTCAGTTTTTGTACGTGTCGCAGTTTAAAAATTTTATGACAACAGATTAAATTAATCGTTATGAAGCAATAGTGTTAAATATTAACAGTGTGTCTGTATGACTAGCCGTAGTTATATTAACAGTGTTGTCTGTTGCATTTCCAGTATTTTTAATTGTGTGTCTGTATGCATTTCGTAACAGATTAATTAACAGTGTGTGAGCTGTATGCTTGCGTAGTTATATTAACAGTGTGTGTCTGTATGCTTGCCGTAGTTATATTAACAGTGTGTGTCTGTATGCTTGCCGTAGTTATATTAACATTGTGTGTCTGTATGCTTGCCGTAGTTATATTAACAGTGTGTGTCTGTATGCTTGCCGTAGTTATATTAACAGTGTGTGTCTGTATGCTTGCCGTAGTTATATTAACAGTGTGTGTCTGTATGCTTGCCGTAGTTATATTAACAGTGTGTGTCTGTATGCTTGCCGTAGTTATATTAACATTGTGTGTCTGTATGCTTGCCGTAGTTATATTAACAGTGTGTGTCTGTATGCTTGCCGTAGTTATATTAACAGTGTGTGTCTGTATGCTTGCCGTAGTTATATTAACAGTGCGTGTCTGTATGCTTGCCGTAGTTATATTAACATTGTGTGTCTGTATGCTTGCCGTAGTTATATTAACAGTGTGTGTCTGTATGCTTGCCGTAGTTATATTAACAGTGTGTGTCTCTATGCTTGCCGTAGTTATATTAACAGTGTGTGACTGTATGCTTGCCGTAGTTATATTAACAGTGTGTGTCTGTATGCTTGCCGTAGTTATCCAGCACACAAATCGCATCTTTTCACGCCGTATTATATTGTCGTCTTTGTCCTGTCTGGCTCCGTCATATGTTTGCATATTATCTCATAAATGGCACAATTTTCGGAAACAAATTATGGAATATAAAATTTGTGTTTCGATTTTCTCAACAAGTTTTGTCTAAAATATTTCTCACTATAACAAGAATTCAGCTAGATATTATCATAAATGTACATATGTCTTCATGTAAAGTACCGTTATTATTGTCAGATTTTAATGAAACTTGAATTTTCCGCAACAGATTTTTTCTCAAATATCAAATCTCATTAAAATTAGTCCAGTGGGAGCCGACTTGCTTCATGCGGGAAGACGGACGGACAGACATGACGAAGCTAATAGTCGTTTTCTGCAATTTTTTCGGACACGCCTAAAAATTCTACGTTCTGCGCACACAATGTATTTATGTGTTTTTTGTGGATCTGAGAACAAACAGCGATTATTTCACTGTACAGCAATAACTGACTGGTTTGTATAACTGAGACGGAGTGTGTTTACTGTGCGTTACGGACTGTATTTATGTGTTTTGTGTGGATCTCAGAACAAACAGCGATTATTTCACTGTACAGCAATAACTGACTGGTTTGTATAACTGAGACGGAGAGTAGTAATAGTGCCACTTGGGCCGATGATTGAGCCGACAGGAAGCGAATGTAAACAAACCCCCTACCCACAGGTCAACGACCTTGTAGGATGTAAACAAACCCCCACCCCACACGTGAATGGCCTTGTAGGATGTAAACAAACCCCCATCCCATCTATTAGTGATACTTTCAGATGTACACCTCTAGGTCAACGACCTTTAGGATGTAAATAAGCCCTGCCTTAATTTTTGGTTGTTACGATAAACTCCCTATCCCACAGGTTAATGACCTTTGTAGGACGTAAACAAACCCTCACTCCACGCGTATCGTGAAAACACGTCAATAACTGTTAGAAGATATTTATGTCCACTGTTATGTCGAGACAGACTGCTTAAGTCTGTCTCGACATAACAGTGGACATAAATATCTTCTAACAGTTATTGACGTGTTTTCACGATACGCGTGGAGTTTGCCGTTAAAAGACAAAACAGGGGCTTCTGTTACAACAGCATTGAAAACTTTATTTAAAAATAGACAACCGCTTACATTACAGTCAGATAAAGGAACCGAGTTTGTAAATGCAACAGTTCAAAAGTATCTGAAGAATCAAGGGATAAGTTTTCATACAACACATAATCCAGACATTAAAGCTGCCGTAATTGAAAGATTTAATAGGACACTGAAAAGTAAAATGTACAAGTATTTTACAAAACATAACACATATAGGTACATTAATATTCTACAAAAGCTTTTAGAGGGATACAACAATACTATTCATTCAACTATAGGAATGGCTCCAAGAAATGTCAACCCTTCCAACATTTACGCTGTGTGGCAGAGATTACGTAGCCAGAGTGCAGTTATTCCCCAAGGACAAGTTAAATTTAGAGTTGGTGACTTTGTGCGTATAACAAAAGAAAAGCTGAAATTTGCCAAAGGCTATGAGCAGACGTATTCCACAGAAATATTTAGGGTTGTCAAGGTTATTCGCCGCATTCCTCAACCTGTGTACGAAGTTGAAGACTTACGCAGTCAGCCTATTGAGGGTCAGTTTTACAACTATGAGCTCGTCAAGGTTACATTGTCTCCAGATACAGAATTTCAAATAGATAAAATACTGCGTTCGCGTACAAAGGGCGGCATTAAACAGCATCTTGTCAAGTGGAGAGGGTACCACGAGAAATTCAGCTCTTGGGTAAACGCTTCCGATATTAAAAGAATATAATGGAATCATTTTTCGTGGTGTTACCGTCAGACAGTTCAGAAAGTTATTTTCCTCTCAATACGATAGCTAATTTTAGAACAAAGCTAGCCACCCCTATTCAACTCGAACCCAACAAGTGGGAAGTCGGTTTAGTCGAAATATCGTATCCGAGAGGTTATAAAAAGCAACCCCTACACAATATCGTACGTTTAGATACGATGGATATCAAGTTTCCAGTAAAGAATTACGAAAATCTGTATGAATTGTTTGTAACACTAAAGCGACATTTCAAATCGCCTGAAGATAAAGAAAATTTTGTTATTAAATTTAACGAGTATCTAAATAAACATGCACCGTTAGATGGCTACACTACAAACATTCTAGGCGTCTGCTATGGACAAAATTCACTAAAGGTAGGCGAAAATATAATATCTCACTTTCCAGTTCGTGTGTATAACGGTCTTGAAGATTTGGCTGCGACAATTATGGCTCCTGCTAATTGTAGTGCCAACAAAGTATCACTACCCGAAACGGATAATTTAAACTTTGCTGCGCCAGAGCCAATATACGTATACACCGATATTATTAAACCGAATTTAGTAGGCGATTCTTACG
Organism: Reticulitermes speratus; assembly: GCA_021186555.1. Classification (NCBI taxonomy): domain Eukaryota; kingdom Metazoa; phylum Arthropoda; class Insecta; order Blattodea; family Rhinotermitidae; genus Reticulitermes; species Reticulitermes speratus. Next base: position 3,279,427 of record JAJKFL010000042.1, read on the forward strand.
TCAGAATGCTGACTCCTTTACACTTTCCATCTGCTGATGGCTATCATAGGTTCCATTTCCCATTGTACAGACCAGTGGAACAATCATTCATAGAGTCAATAGCCATCCGTCTTGTTACAAAGTCTGGAGAAGATGTTACTTTTGACGATAGTGATATTCCATGCTTAATAACATTACACTTTAAAAACAAATCCTCAGTGCAATAATACTCAGTTCATAGGGTGCCATGGATCAATATACACGGTATTACATTAATCAAAGCGGTGGTGGTGGTGATATAGGTCCGGTATATAGGGCAAGTTTCAGAGTGCAGAGGGGTAATGGTATTGGGTCATTCTTCAGGGGGCTATTTCGTTTTGTTAAGCCTTTGTTGTATTCAGGAGCTAAGGCTGTAGGTAGGGAAGCATTAAAGACGGGCTCAAATATCTTTACTGATTTACTTAATAAGCAACAGGGGCAACAAGTTGGTGATATTCTTAAATCACGTTTCGGTGAAGCAAAGGACAATCTTGAAGACAAAATTAAGAAAATGACTGGTTCTGGCTTGTGTTTAAAAAGGAAGCGAAAGTCGAAAAAGGTTCATTTACAAAGTAAACGTGCAAAGGTGAAGGATATATTTTCAAAAGAATAATTATGGAGTGTTTGAAATCGGGTCTCGATATCTTTCTCAAGCGTAGCATCCAAACGTCCATCTTAAACAGTCACACCGTTACATACAAACCTATTGCCCCTGCAGATAATCCTTGTCAGTTAGAATTTCATTGCTCTGGTCATAGTGATTTCTACATCGATTTGAATTCTGTGCGTCTACTTTTGCGCGTTAAACTTGTAAAAACTGACGGAACAGATTTCACGAGTACTGAGCCAAATGCAGTAGGGTGTGTCAATAACCTGTTACATTCATTGTTTAGTGCACTAAGTGTGTCATTAAACGGAAAGCCAGTAACTCTTCACGAGACAAATTACCATTATAAGTCCTACATTGAAAAGTTGTTAAATTATGGAAAAGACGCTTCAGGGACACATCTGCTCTCGAGTTTTTGGTTTCTCGATTCAGCAGCATCAAATGGATCGTTGGGGGCAGATAAGGAAAACAAGGGTTACGTCACAAGATTAAATTATCTCAGTGAGAGTCAAACAATTGAACTCTATGGAAGACTTCACGCCGACTTATTCAATTCAGATAAAATGCTAATTAACGGCGTCGATATGAATATTAAATTGACACGTGCGCCTGAGGCCTTTTACCTCTTGGGAAATTCAGACGACGTCAAAGTTCGTATTAAAATCTTGGATGCAACTCTTTTTGTCACTCAGATCGAGCTGAAACCTCCTCTGCTTCTAGCTCACGCTAATGTCTTGGGTATGAAGAGAAAGGCACATTATCCTCTTACACATACTCAGATTAAAACCTTCACAGCGAGTGCTGGGGCCCAGCAGGTCTCTATTGATAATGCATTCCTTGGACCGATCCCTGAAAGGTTACTTGTTGCAATTGTTAAAAACACCGCATTTGTAGGTTCTGCTAGTACAAATCCTTTCCAGTTTCACCATTATGACATGACCTATCTTGTTTTGTATGTAAATGGAGTTCAGTACCCTTCCGAGTCCCTAACAATGGACTGCTCTTCCGCTTTCGGGGTTACCAGGGCTTACGAAACACTTTTCTCAAGTACCGGTATTCATCACGACGACCGTGGTCACATGATTACCATGGAAATGTTCACAAAAGGTTTTTTCATATTAGGCTTCGACTTAACTCCTGACAGAGAGGCTGACGAAGAACACGTTAGTCTACCTCGTCAAGGAAACGTGCGCATTGAAGCACGCTTTAAAAAGCCATTACCTGAACCTGTAACATGTATTCTGTATGCCGAATTTCCTGGCCACATTGAGATTGATAATTCCCGAAACGTCACAGTAGAATGAATACCATTCAAATTAACAAAGTGTTAACTAAACATGTTAAATATTTTCAAGGAGTATATCCTATTGATCTATTACCATCCACAATTATAAAGCCCTCCATAATTATTATAAACCTTGACAAACATTACATGCCCGGTTCGCATTGGGTAGCTCTCTGCATTTCTGAATCGGGATATGCCGATTATTTTGATTCTTATGGATTCCCGCCATTCAAACATGAAATAATAGTCTATCTACAACGCCACTCAGTATCATGGAAGTTTAACCGCCACAGACTACAGGGATTGACTTCGAATGTCTGCGGACATTTCTGCTGCCTATACGCTTTCCACAGAGCTAAGGGACACTCAATGACGTCATTTGTGAACATGTTCACACCTGCCAACTACACCTGCAACGATATAAAGGCAGTGCGCATGTTTCGTCGTCATTTTGGCAATTGCCCTGCTTGCGGAAGCCTGGAGGAAAAGGAGCAGCAGACGTGCAAATCACAGCTATAAATAAAGGTACGTACAACATTACTTAATCAGTTAGCAATGGCTCTCTTAGTGATAGATTTCACCTACTTTCAAGGGAGGGATGGTGAAATAGTAGTTAAAGAGTTGGCAGCTGCCGATTCTCACAGTGACAGGGTCTCATCATATGTCTTTAAGAGACCGTACGCTTGGGAAGAAGTGCCTGCGTTTACGGCAAGACTTAACCAGGACATTAATCACGGGTGTAATTGGAATGATGGTGATATATTGTACTCTGAGTTGGAGACTGTTTTGCATCGAGAGGCATCATCAGCTGTTGCTATATATTGCTATGGACCTAAAAAATCAGCATTTATTAGTAATCTTATCGATCGCACAGTAATCGATATTGCTCAACTAGGATGTCCGCGGGCTGCAGACATAACTTTTCCTGGCATAAGCTGTACCTTCCCGTGCCATAAAGGGTTAAACAATGTTTGTGCAATGAGATCAGCGCATTCGATGGCCCAATGGCTGCACTTCCACATTCTTAGTCTTCAGTATACAGTATGCCCGATTCAACCTGGTTGTCATTAATGTTTTCCAGATGTGGTCGTTACTTGAACGTGTATATTTCCTGAACAAGCAGAGGACCAAGTACGTCTCACTCTTTCTGGATGAAAACCTGACGCCTCAAGTGAAGATTACAAGTTCTTCGCGTAATGTGGTGTTAAATCAAATCCAGTGGTTTATTTTGGTGACATTCAAGGATGCTATTGCAAAAAATGAAGTGCATGAACTTGGTGATACACGTCATACCCTATCTATGTACTGTGGACGGTATATACGCATAATGTCTGAGGACATTCAAGTGTTTTTGAGTAAATCTGAGTGGTCATATCTCATGGAGTTGGCTGGTTCTTGTATAGACCGGCAAATACACAAACTTTATCAACTGCACGACGAAATGATTGAATGGCGAAATTCATGTCTGGAGGCTAAAAACTTCTGTACACCACCACAGACAAATGCTATTGACTTTGAAACATTGTACGACGAAATAATGTATAAAACATTCCATTAATAAAAAATGCAAGAGACACCATTGTGAACATGTGAAAAAAGAAAAAAAATTGTGTACATGTGAAACTTATTTTTGTATTTTAAGAGTAAACTCTACATTGTTTTGCGCAACCCTGTAACAACATATATTACTAAACGGTTGCAGTAAGATTGTATAAAGTAAATCATTAGTAAATAAAAAATTGTGTATATGTTTAATTAAATGATGTATGTATTTATTTACTATCCTTTTATCCTACCAAGCAAAAGAAAAAAATTTAGAAACAATTATTCCTTTCCCTCACTGTGTTAAAGAAATAGCACATTTACTTATTAGCAGCTTACATTAAAATTCGTAAGTTAGTTAAAAATTTAGAATTGTAGTGTAGCGCATTTACAAACTAGCAGCTTACGTCGTAGTATAAATGTTATTTAAAAGTTCAAAATTTTAAATAGTACTTTTACAAATTATCATTTAAAATTTATAAATTAAAAATAACACATTTACTTATTAATAGCTTACTTAAAATTAACGCGATTACCAAAAAAAAATGCGCGGACGTAATAGAGAACACCATCCTACTAAAACATGTCTGAACATGTTCACATTCCTTTGCTATTTGGTGAGTCATCAAAATATAGTGACCTTGTTTATCACTTCGCTACCCTTAAAATGTACGTATTCTCATAGCATGTGAAAGGCACGCGGTGGCATATTTAGCTAGACATTGTGCTACAAGTCGTGATTCATTAATAAAATTCTTCTCACCGCACTATGGTTGTTGCGGTTGACTCAGCCCCTAACAGAAATGAGTACCAGGGATATCTGCTAGTGGAAAAGGCGACCAGTGCACCTTCATGTACCAATTGTCTAGACGTCTGGGAACCCTAAGGGTCTGTCCAGGCCATTAATTTGCAGGTAACCTACATAAGTTTCCACCGTCCTTTCTTGCTTCTTGTATTTTTCAAGGTCTCTACTTAATGTCACTGCATGCATATTCCATTCTTAGCTCTCTACATTATACCCGTAAATTGTAACATTTTATTTTTAAAACGTGTATTAATAATACATAATTTATTGAAAACATTTATTCCTTTCCCTCACTGTGTTAAAGTCCTGCAACTACCACCTGCGTGCTGGCGACGCTCTGTCTACCCACTTAGGGTATCTTGACACAAGTGTAATTCTATTATTAAATGCATTATGCGTCTGGCGACCTACTTTCTAATATTTACTATTTGCGTTTGTAAACAGACTTTCTAGTCTCAATGAGTCATAGTAAACTATCAGTCTACCTACTTTCTAATTTTAAAAATAGCATATGACTTTAGGCATTTTCATTCCAAGCAACACCAAAACCATACCCTCCAGTTCATCAGTCGCTTAGTAAACCAACGCTGTTCATAACATAAGTAAGTAAATACAAGTTCAGTTACGTAATAACAGCTAAAAAACAGTTTAATATTTAAAATTAGCGCATTTACAAAACTACCGTATGTCTAAATAAAAAAAATAAAATAGTAGCTTACGCTCAAACGTTTAGTTACTGATAATTTATTTAACTACTTTGTGCAAAAAACCTTTAATTATATTTAATTAACCACATATTTATTAAACAGTAATTAATTAGGGTGGGGGATTGTTTACATAAAAAATCACTCATCTATAGGGTGAGGGTTTGTTTACGTCCTACAAAGGTCATTAACCTGTGGGATAGGGAGTTTATCGTAACAACCAAAAATTAAGGCAGGGCTTATTTACATCCTAAAGGTCGTTGACCTAGAGGTGTACATCTGAAAGTATCACTAATAGATGGGATGGGGGTTTGTTTACATCCTACAAGGCCATTCACGTGTGGGGTGGGGGTTTGTTTACATCCTACAAGGTCGTTGACCTGTGGGTAGGGGGTTTGTTTACATTCGCTTCCTGTCGGCTCAATCATCGGCCCAAGTGGCACTATTACTACTACGGAGTGTGTTTACTGCGCGGTACGGACTGTATTTATGTGTTTTGTGTGGATCTCAGAACAAACAGCGATTATTTCACTGTACAACATTAACTGACTGGTTTGTATAACTGAGACGGTGTGTTTACTGCGCGGTACGGACTGTATTTATGTGTTTTGTGTGGATCTCAGAACAAACAGCGATTATTTCACTGTACAACATTAACTGACTGGTTTGTATAACTGAGACGGAGTGTGTTTACTGCGCGGTACGGACTGTATTTATGTGTTTTGTGTGGATCTCAGAACAAACAGCGATTATTTCACTGTACAACATTAACTGACTGGTTTGTATAACTGAGACGGAGTGTGTTTACTGCGCGGTACGGACTGAATGTACCGCCATGTTTAACATTCACAAATTGTACGTTCTGTCCACACAGTGTATTTATGTGTTTTGTGTGGATCTCAGAACAAACAGCGATTATTTCACTGTACAGCATTAACTGACTGGTTTGTATAACTGAGACGGAGTGTGTTTACTGCGCGGTACGGACTGAAACTTTATATAAAATACATGTCAATTTTCATCCTTAAGCTTCAGTTCCCCCTGTCAGTATCATTCCACCAACGCTCCCCACTCGTCTTCATCTACATGTTGCTCTTATTAAAAAGACAAAGGGCGAAGCCTAGCAACCTTACAAAAGCAATGTTGTTTTGGAAATCGCGGAGCGCTGTGTAGAAAAGTACAGTCACTTATTGTCTACAAGCGCCAGTTAGACCATCTTAATGTAATATCGTTACGTATGTAGCGACTGAGGAAGCACAATGTTATATAACAATAAGCTTAGTACTCACGCTCTGACAAAGCTGCGGTGTGTGCTACACGACGGGTGAACAACCCGGTACTGCAGGCCGCATCCTCCCACGCACGCACCTGGCTGTCGACCCCGGTCAAGAGCACGAGGCTAAGAGGAGGCACAGTAGGCAAGCTGGTCGGTCTCTCTTACACCTCCGAGCACACTACTAGCCAGCCGGACTCCATCCTAACTTCTACAGGGACTTAAACACTCCGCGCATGCGTACTGCTCAGCGGATGTGGGTTTCCTTTCGCGATAATCATAATGTTATGACATGAATATGGAATGACGCTGTCGTTTGTAGATTATGTAGCGTCGGTGGTGGCTGAATGGATGAGCATGGAGCACTGGTGGCGTGTAGTGACGGGATAAACCCGAGGTAATCAGAGGAAAACCTGTCCCAGTGCCACTTTTTCCACCACGAATCCCACCTAGACTGACCTGGGATTGAAGATGGGTCTCCGCGGTGAGAAGCCGGCGACTGACCGCCATATTCATAAAAGAACACGGTCCTGTGTGTTGCTAAACTGAACACGTGACATCACAACTAGCCGATCGCAGTGGCCGTGCGGTCTAAGGCGTGGGTCTGCGGCCGCTAGCTTGCTGGGATTGCGGGTTCGAATCCCGCCGAGGGCATGGATGTCTGTCTGTTGTGAGTGTTGTGTGTTGTCAGGTAGAGTTCTCTGCGACGGGCTGATCACTCGTCCAGAGGAGTCCTACCGAGTGTGGTGTGTCTGAGTGTGATCGTGAAGCGTCGAAAAATGAGGCGGACTAGGCCCCAAGGGGCTGTCGAGCCATTGAAAAAAAATCACAATTTGGAACTCCGGCCACAGTCAAAATTGACACAGTTAGCATTGACACAGTCAGCATTGACACAGTCAGCATTGACACACGTCGGTCAGCGCAGTGCAGCAAAACCACAACGCAAATAGAAATATTAAACCTTTTAAAAATGGCTAACTTAAAATATTCGAAACTAAACTAACTAAAAGATGTGCGTTCAGCACGTTCAGCACGTTCAGCACGTTCAGCACGTTCAGCACGTTCAGCACGTTCAGTTACGTGCAATCTGAGTGTGTTGCCTTCCGGTCTGACACCTGAACAAGACAGACAATGGATTTAAAACGTGACATTGAGGCGCGTTCGCGTAACCATTGTTGTAGTGGAAACGCAACAATGCGTTCTGTGTGATTGTTGAGGTACATGTTACTGTCAGAAATATAACAATACTGAGGGTTGCAGAAAAATGCTTTTATGGCGAACTTACATCGCCGGCAACAATAGAAGTACTTCGGTCTTCAGGCACAGTGCCGACATTTGGTCTGACAGTAACCAAATTTTTGAGTTTCTCGACAGATTTTCATAAAACTCCGCAATGTCGAATTTCACGAAAATCCATCCAGTTGGATCCGCTCTGATACATGCGAACGGACAGACGGACATGGCAAACATAATATACGCTATATTTTACAACCAACTAAATGCACATTTAATTAAGAACCATTTATGCTTTCTCTAAAATTATCTGCAAACCCCTACATACAGTTTACAAGACACGCACACAGTACGCACTACACACGCAGCAACACACAGAACCACGTTTCTACACTTCAAATAACAAACGACTGCAGTAACAACATACTTACAGTTTATTTCGCGTAAGTTTTACAATTTTAACAGTTTATCCATTTTATTACTGAACATGGACATGGCAAACTTAACTGACTGACAGCACGTGCACGTAACAAGGACATAACTGGACATGGACATGGCAAACTTAACTGACTGACAGCACGTGCACGTAACAAGCGACATAACTGGACATGGACATGGCAAACTTAACTGACTGACAGCACGTGCACGTAACAAGCGACATAACTGGACATGGACATGGCAAACTTAACTGACTGACAGCACGTGCACGTAACAAGCGACATAACTGGACATGGACATGGCAAACTTAACTGACTGACAGCACGTGCACGTAACAAGTGACATAACTGGACATGGACATGGCAAACTTAACTGACTGACAGCACGTGCACGTAACAAGCGACATAACTGAACATGGACATGGCAAACTTAACTGACTGACAGCACGTGCACGTAACAAGCGACATAACTGAACATGGACATGGCAAACTTAACTGACTGACAGCATGTGCACGTAACAAGCGACATAACTGGACATGGACATGGCAAACTTAACTGACTGACAGCATGTGCACGTAACAAGCGACATAACTGAACATGGACATGGCAAACTTAACTGACTGACAGCACGTGCACGTAACAAGCGACATAACTGAACATGGACATGGCAAACTTAACTGACTGACAGCACGTGCACGTAACAAGCGACATAACTGGACATGGACATGGCAAACTTAACTGACTGACAGCACGTGCAAGTAACAAACGACATAACTGAACATGGACATGGCAAACTTAACTGACTGAGAGCACGTGCACGTAACAAGCGACATAACTGAACATGGACATGGCAAACTTAACTGACTGACAGCACGTGCACGTAACAAGCGACATAACTGAACATGGACATGGCAAACTTAACTGACTGACAGCACGTGCACGTAACAAGCGACATAACTGGACATGGACATGGCAAACTTAACTGACTGACAGCACGTGCAAGTAACAAACGACATAACTGAACATGGACATGGCAAACTTAACTGGTTTTAAATAAATAAATACAACTTACTTCAAATTAGAGGTAAAAGTATTAAAATAATCGTCAATAAAGGAAATACACAAACAGAACAACAAATGTCAAACTGTGTCCTGTATACAAAACGACATGTTGCCTCTGAGCTAAACATTTTTATGTAACACAATGTCTGATAACTTCAAACACTTCCTCTAGAAAGTCAAACATTTCTCTTCTTCTCTACGTAAACATGCAAAAACTTTCAGGGCCTAAAGATGACTGAGAAACAGGGGCATAATGTCTTTGTGACTATCACACACGTCTTTGTGACTAAATAATACACACGTCTGTGACTAAATCACACACATGTCTTTGTGACTATCACACACACGTTTTTGTGACTAAATAATACACACATCTGTGACAATCACACACATGTATTTGTGACTAAATCACATACATGTATTTGTGACTAAATCACACACGTGTCTTTGTGAATGTATCACAGTTTTGTGACTAAATAACACACACGTCTTTGTGACTAAATCACACACGTCTTTGTGACCGTATCACAGTTTTTGTGACTAAATAACACACACGTCTTTGTGACTAAATCACACACATGTCTTTGTGACTGTATCACAGTTTTGTGACTAAATAACACACAAGTCTTTGTGACTAAATCACACACATACATTTGTGACTAAATCTCACATATATTTGTGACTGAATTACACATACATTTGTGACTAAATTACAAATATGCATTTGTTACTAAATCACACATGTATTTGTGACTAAATAACACACATGCATCGGTGACTAAATCACACACATACATTTTTGACTAAATCACACATGCATTTGTGACTGAATTACACATGCATTTGTGACTAAATTACAAATATATATTTGTGACTAAATCATACATGTATTTGTGACTAAATAACAGACATGCATCTGTGACTAAATTACACACATACATTTGTGACTAAATCACACACATGTCTGTGTGACTAAATCACACACATGTCTGTGTGACTAAATCACACACGTCTTTGTGACTGTATCACACACATGTATATACAGCGCTCTCTTCGCGGTTGGAAGTGCTTCCTTCTTCAAAAAGCTCAGTGCCACTAAGGCACAGTCTGCACACAACATTCAGGCCTACCGCACAGTACGTGCTCAGTCACGTCCACAGCAGTGCAGATTTCTACACGTGACGCACGTAACCAAGCCTGCAGCATTCACATTCTTCAGCGACTACAAAGCTTTACTTTCCTCCGCTTAACATTCCTCACGCAAGGTCGGTCCCATTTATCGCCACTTGCTCTGAAACTTCGTTTCGTCCAATCAGTAACGAAATGGCGGAGCAAGCCTCCGAAAGTTTCGTTACAGTTGACTGTCGACTGCCGTGCTGCAGACAGAGCCTCGGCCTTTAGCTCAATAAAGGTGTGGCTGAACGGACAAAATGGCGTCTCACTGTTACGGCTGTCTCTAAGATTCGCATATACATTCAGCGAGTTACACGTGTAATTGCAAGTAAATATTCTGCTGTGGTTGTTTGATTATAACCAAAACTGGAATGGCCCGACAAATCGAGTGAACTCCCACAATATCAAATTTAATAAAAATTGGTTCCAGGAATTGTCACTTGCGGACAGACGGACAGACAGGTGTGGCGAGCTTAATAGGTGGAGCTTTGTAACATATTTTGCGAAAGCTGCCGAAATTAACCACAAAACGTTTGGTGTACAAGCATGTGTGTACAAGCATGTGTGTACAAGCATGTGTGTACAAGCATGTGTGTACAAGCATGTGTGTACAAGCATGTGTGTACAAGCATGTGTGAACAAGCATGTGTGTACAAGCATGTGTGAACAAGCATGTGTGTACAAGCATGTGTGTACAAGCATGTGTGTACAAGCATGTGTGTACAAGCATGTGTGTACAAGCATGTGTGTACAAGCATGTGTGAACAAGCATGTGTGTACAAGCATGTGTGTACAAGCATGTGTGTACAAGCATGTGTGTACAAGCATGTGTGTACAAGCATGTGTGTACAAGCATGTGTGTACAAGCATGTGTGTACAAGCATGTGTGTACAAGCATGTGTGTGTTTCATGGCAAGGCAGCTGAAGCTTCAGGTTCCATAGAAGTGCCAGCAAATGCATGACCAGATGAGCTACTAACAGCTTGTTAAGGATGCCTCTGTTGACGTTGGTGACTACGATCTCGCAGTTTCTACTGGACACACCTCACAGAGTAGCTGGAAACAAAGTGAAGCTGAAGTTGTGACTGTCCACTTCATGAAGGCGTATAGGGGAGTACAGCTATAGCGCCACTCATTCTTCACCTTGGCACTAGATGGAGGTGAGTGGTCAAATTCAAGAACCGGCCACCTTAACCCCTGTACCCAAAGAACAGGAGGCTGGGTGGGTCACAGAGAGGATCTGGACCTTTTGAACAGGGGGAGATGTCTTGCCTCTGCCGTGATTCGAACCCCGTACCGTCCGTCAAACAACGTAGTCACACTCACACCTGCAGCACTAAGTGTACAGACAGTGTAGCAGGTAGCGCTCAGCTACGTCCTCGTAGGAATGTGTTACAGACTGCGAGGTGATTCGATCAAGAGGCTGGCCTCTGGAGGACACTGGAACTCAGCACCGCACCAACAAAAGAAACAGGAATACCAACCACAACGTTTGGTTCCTCAAGCCTCAGTAATTAACAAACCACGAGGCAGCTTTAAGGAAATGTTTTTCACACCGCTGGACCAGTGAGATGTATACCACGAAACGTGGCTTGCGGGTATTTTTCTCTTCAAGTAAGTCTGTTTTTCCTGAACAGTTACTTCCAATAGTATATCCGTCTATTATTTATCTTGACGAATGCGACAGACAGAAACAGCCGGCAGGTTATTTGGACGTCACGTGACACATCAGAAATATCAGCAGCTGAGTTTCTTTGACATTTAACCTTTTAAAGACTAATACATATAACCACTCAGTCCGTACCGCGCAGTAAACACACTCCGTCTCAGTTATACAAACCAGTCAGTTAATGTTGTACAGTGAAATAATCGCTGTTTGTTCTGAGATCCACACAAAACACATAAATACAGTCCGTACCGCGCAGTAAACACACTCCGTCTCAGTTATACAAACCAGTCAGTTAATGTTGTACAGTGAAATAATCGCTGTTTGTTCTGAGATCCACACAAAACACATAAATACAGTCCGTACCGCGCAGTAAACACACTCCGTCTCAGTTATACAAACCAGTCAGTTAATGTTGTACAGTGAAATAATCGCTGTTTGTTCTGAGATCCACACAAAACACATAAATACAGTCCGTACCGCGCAGTAAACACACTCCGTCTCAGTTATACAAACCAGTCAGTTAATGCTGTACAGTGAAATAATCGCTGTTTGTTCTGAGATCCACACAAAACACATAAATACAGTCCGTACCGCGCAGTAAACACACTCCGTCTCAGTTATACAAACCAGTCAGTTAATGTTGTACAGTGAAATAATCGCTGTTTGTTCTGAGATCCATACAAGATAGACATACATGTTAACAAATGTTGAATCTGGTGGTACATATAGTGACAGCAGCTGACGTTAGTTCCTAAGATGGCGGATCATAATCAGATATTTCAGTTACCATACTGAAAGAAAGAGAAAGACTTGAAATGTCGTACACGATGTCTTGTGTTGTTTTACAGAACTAACAACAGATGTCAGACCTCCGCTTTAATAAAGGTCACATAACCACAAACACACATAAAAGTCCAGACCCTCGCTGGCAGTATTTCCTGAAACCTTTCACCTTCTGCAGTCCGTTATGTAACTACATAAATAGCAGCCAAAATCCCGTTTTACACGCGGGTCCTTCTGTTGAAATAAACTGCATGTACACTGATGTGACGATAGTGCTTGTTGCTTGCCACCAAGGACATTGCTTGATGCTTGCACGAGTAAATACACGTGTGTTAAATGCCGTAGTGGAGACAAGAAATTAGGTGAAACGTGAAGTTGTCCCTGTGTAGAGGTAAAGCTAAAGCAATGCCATTACAGACCTGGACAGGCCCTTAGGGCTCCAGGAGGTTGAGGCTCCCAGATTTATAGACATTCGGCACATGAAGGTGGTAAGGTTGTCAGCCCTAAGCACCGGCCGCCTTTACCCCCCAGAAAATATTCCTGGCACTCATTTCTGTTAGATGCTAAGTCGACCCCAGGACCATAGTGTGACCGAAAGTATTATGCCAATGGAAAATTCCAATGACACTATCGGGAATCGAACCCGCGACCGTCCAGCTTGTAGAGTAGTGCCTCAACCAACAGCGCCACCGCGTGCCCCGAAGTTGACTTATAAGCCTGGGGTCGAAGGCAGTGTACGTTTCTCCGAAACGTCGAGAAGAAATCCAAGCACACGACGCAAAGACCCAGAAGACCTGGTTTCTTAACAATCAGGCGGTGCAAACCTCAGATGACAGTGACAGTGACAGTGACAGTGACAGTGACAGTGACAGAGACAGTGACAGTGTTGTTACGGATGTGTTTGTGTTGTTACGAATGTGTTTGTGTTGTTACGAATGTGTTTGTGTTGTTACGAATGTGTTTGTGTTGTTACGAATGTGTTTGTGTTGTTACGAATGTGTTTGTGTTGTTACGAATGTGTTTGTGTTGTTACGATTGTGTTTCTTTCTGATTATTTTATCCTTTTCGTTTGTTGTGCTTTGCTGCTGCAGGATTGCCGTCCTGTCACACATTGTCGTCCTGTCACACATTGCCGTCCTGTCACACATTGCCGTCCTGTCACAAATTGCCGTCCTGTCACACATTGCCGTCCTGTCACACATTGCCGTCCTGTCACACATTGCCGTCCTGTCACAAATTGCCGTCCTGTCACACATTGCCGTCCTGTCACACATTGCCGTCCTGTCACAAATTGCCGTCCTGTCACAAATTGCCGTCCTGTCACACATTGCCGTCCTGTCACACATTGCCGTCCTGTCACACATTGCCGTCCTGTCACACATTGCCGTCCTGTCACACATTGCCGTCCTGTCACACATTGCCGTCCTGTCACAAATTGCCGTCCTGTCACACATTGCCGTCCTGTCACACATTGCCGTCCTGTCACAAATTGCCGTCCTGTCACACATTGCCGTCCTGTCACACATTGCCGTCCTGTCACACATTGCCGTCCTGTCACACATTGCCGTCCTGTCACAAATTGCCGTCCTGTCACACATTGCCGTCCTGTCACACATTGCCGTCCTGTCACAAATTGCCGTCCTGTCACACATTGCCGTCCTGTCACACATTGCCGTCCTGTCACACATTGCCGTCCTGTCACACATTGCCGTCCTGTCACACATTGCCGTCCTGTCACAAATTGCCGTCCTGTCACACATTGCCGTCCTGTCACACATTGCCGTCCTGTCACACATTGCCGTCCTGTCACACATTGCCGTCCTGTCACACATTGCCGTCCTGTCACAAATTGCCGTCCTGTCACACATTGCCGTCCTGTCACACATTGCCGTCCTGTCACAAATTGCCGTCCTGTCACACATTGCCGTCCTGTCACACATTGCCGTCCTGTCACACATTGCCGTCCTGTCACACATTGCCGTCCTGTCACACATTGCCGTCCTGTCACACATTGCCGTCCTGTCACACATTGCCGTCCTGTCACACATTGCCGTCCTGTCAGACAATGACACTATACAAGTGTTTACACGTCTCTCACAAACATTACTCTGATATTTATTTCAGGCTTCCGCCGCGATGTTAATGTGATCTGCGCTCTTCTGAGATGTTACGCTACGTCGTGTGGCAATATCCCAGGACAGCGCAGATCACATTTACTCTGATGGCTTCGGTCACTGTGGACGTTTCCGAAACGCACAGAAAACGCTTGGTGGCGCGTGCGCAGTTTGCCTGCTGACGGCTAGCAAGTATCTGGTCTGTGCGGTCTGTTCTGTCTGTCCGGCATCGCAGGAACGGCCCGGGCGGTCGCCGGCACACACATTGTGTTCCGACTGTCACAGCTATGTCACAGTTCACATCCGGCTGTCCAACAGGAAGCAGCAGGACTGACACTTCAACGTGACAACTGCTATATCAGGCGCTGACACTGACACTTCAACGTGACAACTGCTATATCAGGCGCTGACACTGACACTTCAACGTGACAACTGCTATATCAGGCGCTGACACTGACACTTCAACGTGACAACTGCTATATCAGGCGCTGACACTGACACTTCAAAGTGACAACTGCTATATCAGGCGCTGACACTGACACTTCAACGTGACAACTGCTATATCAGGCGCTGACACTGACACTTCAACGTGACAACTGCTATATCAGGCGCTGACACTGACACTTCAACGTGACAACTGCTATATCAGGCGCTGACACTGACACTTCAACGTGACAACTGCTATATCAGGCGCTGACACTGACACTTCAACGTGACAACTGCTATATCAGGCGCTGACACTGACACTTCAACGTGACAACTGCTATATCAGGCGCTGACACTGACACTTCAACGTGACAACTGCTATATCAGGCGCTGACACTGACACTTCAACGTGACAACTGCTATATCAGGCGCTGACACTGACACTTCAACGTGACAACT
Organism: Reticulitermes speratus; assembly: GCA_021186555.1. Taxonomy (NCBI): domain Eukaryota; kingdom Metazoa; phylum Arthropoda; class Insecta; order Blattodea; family Rhinotermitidae; genus Reticulitermes; species Reticulitermes speratus. The sequence goes on from JAJKFL010000042.1 coordinate 3,295,017, forward strand.
GCTATATCAGGCGCTGACACTGACACTTCAAAGTGACAACTGCTATATCAGGCGCTGACACTGACACTTCAACGTGACAACTGCTATATCAGGCGCTGACACTGACACTTCAAAGTGACAACTGCTATATCAGGCGCTGACACTGACACTTCAACGTGACAACTGCTATATCAGGCGCTGACACTGACACTTCAACGTGACAACTGCTATATCAGGCGCTGACACTGACACTTCAACGTGACAACTGCTATATCAGGCGCTGACACTGACACTTCAACGTGACAACTGCTATATCAGGCGCTGACACTGACACTTCAACGTGACAACTGCTATATCAGGCGCTGACACTGACACTTCAAAGTGACAACTGCTATATCAGGCGCTGACACTGACACTTCAACGTGACAACTGCTATATCAGGCGCTGACACTGACACTTCAACGTGACAACTGCTATATCAGGCGCTGACACTGACACTTCAAAGTGACAACTGCTATATCAGGCGCTGACACTGACACTTCAAAGTGACAACTGCTATATCAGGCGCTGACACTGACACTTCAACGTGACAACTGCTATATCAGGCGCTGACACTGACACTTCAACGTAACAACTGCTACATTAGTGTTCATAACAGCCCGCCACTTGTCCCTGTACATTAGTGTTCATAACAGCCCGCCACTTGTCCCTGTACATTAGTGTTCATAACAGCCCGCCACTTGTCCCTGTACATTAGTGTTCATAACAGCCCGCCACTTGTCCCTGTACATTAGTGTTCATAACAGCCCGCCACTTGTCCCTGTACATTAGTGTTCATAACAGCCCGCCACTTGTCCCTGTCTTTAGCCAGAAGAATCTAATCCTCCTACTCTACTGCTTCGACATCCACTGAAATATTCTCCCGTCTAAGCCTAGGTCTTCCAAGTGGTCTCTTTCCTTCAGGTTTACCATCTAAACCCATCTATATATTTACCCTCGCCGCATACGTGCTACATACCCCGCCCATCTCTTCCTCCTTGATCGGATTACGGGGTTCTCGAGCTGTCTGGCCAGGGTTGGAGGGTTCGACGGCTATCGTGAGGCCTTCCACAGGAAAGTTTGCTTTGTGTGCACGTACTGTACGTGCATAACAATCAACGTGCGCCCACAACATTTCCAAGGTCAACTGTTGAGCGCTAAAATCAGCCATTTTATTGTGCAGGTTCGAAATAAAGAACAGAACAGTGTTGGTATAGTTTATTTAACGACAACTTATCAAATGTATAGTTACATGCCGTCTAAATTTACCTTCAAAGCAAAATGGTTGCTATATGCACCACTTGCTTCAACTCTGCCTTCAGTTCCCCCAACAATATTCGTACTCTAAATATGCAATTCACACGATTCTCAAAATAATGTCGAGTGCTTCTCTAAACATACTTGTAATGAAGACTCAGTGTGTTTTCTATGGTGTAGGAACTGAAATCATAGTAATATGGAAACGGTGTCCCTTTTATGGTGTCCCACAGCATGGCAGCTTCGCCCTACAGACAGCCCGCATCTGCTGGACATCCCGTGACAGCTGCAGCATTCGGGGACACGCTAAAAGGAACACTGTGCGTAACATCAGGCTTGAAGTGTTGATAGGAGACAGCGTTGTGATTATTGTTACGGATTGAGACAATACAGGAACACAGGCACGGACAGTGCGTGTATGTACGTGTGTGCGTGTACAAGCGTGTACGTGCGTATACGTACGTGTATGTACGTGTATGTACGCGTGTATACGTGTATGTACGTTTATGTACGTGTATGTGCGTGTACGTGCGTGTACGTACGTGTATGTGCGTGTATGTGCGTGTATGCGTGTATGTACGTGTACAAGCGTGTACGTACGTGTATGTACGTGTGTATACGTTTATGTACGTGTATGTGCGTGTACGTGCGTGTACGTACGTGTATGTGCGTGTATGTGCGTGTATGTACGTGTATGCGTGTATGTACGTGTACAAGCGTGTACGTACGTGTATGTACGTGTGTATACGTTTATGTACGTGTATGTGCGTGTACGTGCGTGTACGTACGTGTACGTGCGTGTATGTACGTGTATGTGTGTATGTGCGTGTACGTACGTATACGTGCGTGTACGTACGTGTATGTAAGTGTATGTGCGTGTACGTGCGTGTACGTACGTGTATGTGCGTGTATGTACGTGTATGTGCGTGTATGTACATGTATGCGTGTATGTACGTGTACGAGCGTGTACGTACGTGTATGTACGTGTGTATACGTTTCTGTACGTGTATGTGCGTGTACGTACGTGTATGTGCGTGTATGTGTGTATGTGCGTGTACGTACGTATACGTGCGTGTACGTACGTGTATGTAAGTGTATGTGCGTGTACGTACGTGTACGTGCGTGTACATACGTGTATGTGCGTGTATGTACGTGTATGTGTGTAAGTGCGTGTATGTGTGTAAGTGCGTGTATGTACGTGTATGTAAATGTACGTGCGTGTACGTACGTGTATGTGCGTGTATGTACGTGTATGTACTGTATGTACGTGTGTATGCGTGTACGTGCGTGTACGTGTGTGTATGTACGTACGTGTATGTACCTGTATGTACTGTATGTACGTGTATGTATGTGTATGTACGTGTATGTGCGTGTACGTACGTGTGTATACGTGTATGTGCGTGTACGTGCGTGTACGTACGTGTATGTGTGTATGTGCGTGTATGTACGTGTATTCAGTGCGTTGCAGAGTTTTCAGAGAAACTGAAGGGAAGTCTTAGGAGAAGGCAATCCGCATGCAGGACATTCCAGTTACGTGTGAGAGTGCTCAGACGTCAGCTGAGCCCTCAACAGATCTTCGTACATTTACATCAGTTATCAGTGGTAAGTCCACTGCTCACACTCACGCTGCAGTCTCAGGCAGCGACATAAAGACAAACATGAAGGCCCTAGCCTTCTGTAATGTGACGCCGTACAGTCGGGTGTAGAGTTGCCGACGTTTCTGAGGAACCTGCTGCTTTCATTTCTATGAAAATGGACGCAGCAGGTTGCTCCACAACTCTGCAAACTTCGTCGCACAATCCAGCGCCCCAGACACGCGCCTTAGCTCTAAGTGTCGGCCTTGTTCTCACTGCCGCTGACCTCGGCAGCAGGTGCTGATCGCGAGGTGCCGCGCTGGTCTTCAGCTGTCGCCACGCCACACGCGGTGTCATCTCTGCTCACCGGGCTGGCCGGTTTGCTGTTCGCGGGAGACGCCGGACTGGCACTGCGGTCACTGGCGTTGCTGGCAGGCAGCGTGTCGGGAGGCCGGGGAGCGAGCCCCGACACGGTACAAGAACACACTTTGGCCGACGCCGGCGGCCCGAATTGTGTGGCGGCGGCTAGCGCAGTCGTATGCTGCTTGTCGCATAGCTGCAGTCTGCAATCATCATTGGCATTCACGTGTCTTGAGGTAAAGACGGGCGGAACAGCAAATGTTACAGCTACGTCAGTGACCACATTACTTGCTAGTTGCGCGGGTAAGAGGAGAAGCACTGCGCACGCGCCAACAGGCGTTTTATGTGCATTTCGGGAACGTCTGCAGTGACTGACGCTATGAATGTACTGCCAACACAGTAAATGCTGTAACACTGGGGATCGAATCCCGGTGGGGGCGAGATTTTCCGCAGCCGTCTAGACCGGCCCTGGGGCCTATCCAGCCTCTTGTACAATGGGTACCGCGTCTCTTTCCCGTGGGTAAAGCGGCCGGGGCGTGGAGTTGACCACCCACCCCCATCTATCGCCGAGGTTAAAGAAAGACTAGAGCTATACCTCTACTACCGCTCTGTGCCTTCATGACCTGTTATAGGGAGAACTTTACGTTTTACTGGGGTGAGCCTAGCAGTGACCACGCCGTGTACAACTAGCAAGACGTCTGGTCACTCCTCACAACTAGCAAGACGTCTGGTCACTCCTCACAACTAGCAAGACGTCTGGTCACTCCTCACAACTAGCAAGACGTCTGGTCACTCCTCACAACTAGCAAGACGTCTGGTCACTCCTCACAACTAGCAAGACGTCTGGTCACTCCTCACAACTAGCAAGACGTCTGGTCACTCCTCACAACTAGCAAGACGTCTCGTCACTCCTCACAACTAGCAAGACGTCTGGTCACTCCTCACAACTAGCAAGACGTCTCGTCACTCCTCACAACTAGCAAGACGTCTGGTCACTCCTCACAACTAGCAAGACGTCTCGTCACTCCTCACAACTAGCAAGACGTCTGGTCACTCCTCACAACTAGCAAGACGTCTGGTCACTCCTCACAACTAGCAAGACGTCTGGTCACTCCTCACAACTAGCAAGACGTCTGGTCACTCCTCACAACTAGCAAGACGTCTCGTCACTCCTCACAACTAGCAAGACGTCTGGTCACTCCTCACAACTAGCAAGACGTCTGGTCACTCATCACAACTAGCAAGACGTCTGGTCACTCTTCACAACTAGCAAGACGTCTCGTCACTCCTCACAACTAGCAAGACGTCTCGTCACTCCTCACAACTAGCAAGACGTCTCGTCACTCCTCACAACTAGCAAGACGTCTCGTCACTCCGCACAACTAGCAAGACGTCTCTTCACTCCTCACAACTAGCAAGACGTCTGGTCACTCCAAACAACTAGCAAGACGTCTCGTCACTCCTCACAACTAGCAAGACGTCTGGTCATTCCTCACAACTAGCAAGACGTCTGGTCACTCATCACAACTAGCAAGACGTCTGGTCACTCCTCACAACTAGCAAGACGTCTCGTCACTCCTCACAACTAGCAAGACGTCTGGTCACTCCTCACAACTAGCAAGACGTCTGGTCACTCCTCACAACTAGCAAGACGTCTCGTCACTCCTCACAACTAGCAAGACGTCTCGTCACTCCGCACAACTAGCAAGACGTCTCGTCACTCCTCACAACTAGCAAGACGTCTCGTCACTCCGCACAACTAGCAAGACGTCTCGTCACTCCTCACAACTAGCAAGACGTCTCGTCACTCCTCACAACTAGCAAGGCGTCTCATCACTCCGCACAACTAGCAAGACGTCTCGTCACTCCGCACAAGTAGCAAGACGTCTCGTCACTCCTCACAACTAGGAATACGTCTCGTCACTCCGCACAAGTAGCAAGACGTCTCGTCATTCCTCACAACTATCAAGACGTCTCGTCACTCCGCACAACTAGCAAGACGTCTCGTCACTCCGCATAACTAGCAAGACGTCTCGTCACTCCTCACAACTAGCAAGACGTCTCGTCACTCCTCACAACTAGCAAGACGTCTCGTCACTCCTCACAACTAGCAAGACGTCTCGTCACTCCGTACAACCTCGTTGCCATTATGCGACTGCAAACCTGTTTTAAATTTTATGACTTTCACCGTGCATTTTCAGTTCACTGTTCACATAACCAACTAAATTCACTTTCACTATCAACTTTAATAGTTTACAAATTTCCCCTACATATGTTTCGGTCTACACATAGACCATCATCAGGCGGTACACAAACTACAGTTTATTTACATTGTGGACAGTCCACAAGACAGGCAGACAGTCCACAAGACAGTCAGACAGTCCACAAGACAGTCAGACAGTCCACAAGACAGTCAGACAGTTCACAAGACAGTCAGACAGTCCACAAGACAGTCAGACAGTCCACAATACAGTCAGACAGTCCACAAGACAGCAGACAGTCCACAAGACAGCAGACAGTCCACAAGACAGTCAGACAGTCCACAAGACAGTCAGACAGTCCACAAGACAGTCAGACAGTCCACAAGACAGTCAGACAGTCCACAAGACAGTCAGACAGTCCACAAGACAGTCAGACAGTCCACAAGACAGTCAGACAGTCCACAAGACAGCAGACAGTCCACAAGACAGCAGACAGTCCACAAGACAGTCAGACAGTGCACAAGACAGCAGACAGTCCACAAGACAGTCAGACAGTCCACAAGACAGTCAGACAGTCCACAAGACAGTCAGACAGTCCACAAGACAGTCAGACAGTCCACAAGACAGTCAGACAGTCCACAAGACAGCAGACAGTCCACAAGACAGTCAGACAGTCCACAAGACAGTCAGACAGTCCACAAGACAGTCAGACAGTCCACAAGACAGCAGACAGTCCACAAGACAGTCAGACAGTCCACAAGACAGCAGACAGTTCGCACAAGTCACAACAAACAAAACAGCACATTATAAATACGAACTTCAAATATGCAAAACCACGAAAACACAACTGGCCAAAAGTGCATGAAACATGACATCCATTTGACGTTTTGTAACCTTTTAGAAACAGCATTGACGAGCCTTTTGAAGAACTTAGACACAGTGTGTCACGTGTGCGGCACAAACTGCTTTGAACACGTGTTTTTTAAATACGTGTTTTTAGAAGGTGTTTTAGAAAGTGACTACAACCAACACAAAAAACTGAATTGAACTAGACTGCATATAGCGACAGATTGAACACATGGATGTAAATACAGTGTAGTTTGTTTACCCCTGATGATGGTCTATGTGTAGACCGAAACATATGTAGGGGAAAATTTGTAAACTATTAAAGTTGATAGTGCAAGTGCATTTAGTTGGTTATGTGAACAGTGAAGGCAAACCTGCTTCAGTGTGAACCTAACGATGCAGCCTCGATAGCTCAGTCGGTACAGCAGGACAACCACAGAGCATTAATTCGAGTGCCGGACGGGCTCAAGGGGCCAACCCAGCCTCCTACTCAGCGGGTAAAGTGGCCGGGGCGTGAAGCTAACCACTCACCTCCATACAATGTTAAGGTTAACAATGACTAGAGCTATACCTCCACTCCCCCATATACCTTCCTGGCGTGCAAAGGGAAAGTTTATCTCCAACTGTATCGGGGTCATGCAGCTTACCGCTTGCTTCTAGCTGCCAGTTCGACGTACCTTCTGAACAGCCTCCTTGAACCAACACACACGTTGCAAATCTGATTGTTGTTCATCTAGTCAAGACAACCCGCGCATTTTACACAACACGGAATTTCATCAGCTTGTTCACAAAAGCAGACCTCCATCAATTACCAACTTCATTCTCCCATCTACGCCTAAGTCTTCCAATTGGGCTCTTTGCTTGAGAATGTTTGACTCAGATTTTCCCATGAGTCCTTGATGTACTCTGCGTGCTACGTTCCCGTCCATCTCAGTGTCCTCGGTTTCATCAGCCTGTCAGTATGTGGGGACATAGACACGTTGTAATGCACCGCGTTGTGTCGCCTTGTCATTCCCTCCCTTTGCGGTTCAAGTATTTTCTACTCAGCATTTTGCTGTCAAGATTTCATATATCCCCGCCATTTTGACGGCGAGGCTTACTATTCTAATCTGAAGATGGAGGCAGCAAATTTCTCCGAAACGCTGGGTTCTCTTTACCAAATTACAAATCGCCACACCCCAACAGACTCTTAACCCCTCTTTACCCTGCCAATAACAAACACGCAAGCTAAACAATTTTCGGCAGTCACTTGAACATGGGAGCATAACTCTCGAAACGTCGTCTGTATGCTATGAAATGTACTTCAGACAATGTCATTACCCGTGAATCAACCTGTAGCTGTCGCTGCAACTGGAGGAGATCTTCAGGACTGACGCAGCAGCGTCTGGCTCCTGCTGTGGAAGTCCTGGGTGCGATGCCCGACCTAAAAAATACATAAGCTTGAATTAATTTATCAGCAGTCGACCCAACTGAGCAAAGACTGTGTTGTTACAGGTTAGTCGCAGAGCACAACCAAAGCCAGCTTGTACCAATCCGCAGTAATATTACGGTGCATCGCGCGACTGTGGTCGAACCGCAACTCTGGTAACCAACTGCACCACTGGACAGGCCCACGAGTCATTGTTATGAAGCCACTCGTGTTAATCAGCATTCCCACTACTGGTTTTTTGACAAACATTTGTCACTTGTGGATATTTGCCACGCCGTGGGAACGGTGCACTTGTGCAAATATTGACCACTTGTCTGTTCACCACCGACCGTCGCAAAATGTTACAAAATCAAAGGAATCACCAGTGTTTGTCTACTTACCAAGTTGAGACTTGTTGTTGCGTTCCCATGACTCGTTTATATTTGACAAGCTGACAAGTGATTTGGGTGGGTAATCAGCATTACTCGGTATGTAAAGTGGCCAAGTGCACGAGTCGTGGGAACGCCACCACAATGAAAAGATAAACATTTGACAAGCGTACCCGAAATTTGCAACTAGAAAATATCGAATTACAAATCTCCACCGCACACACGAAGAATTCGATTGGGTGACACTACAGAAAGCTCCACACATTGGCACTTGCAGACACACGCCGTAACAAAAGCACGGCCTTCATAAGCCGATTGTCACGAACTGCCAAGTGCTGCACAGCATTGTGCAACGTGTCAATGACATCTGACAATACGTGCGGACAGTATGAATGTCAGTTCATTTATGCCCGTCAGTAAACAATGGCTTTCACTTCTACGATTTTCAAAACACTCAGTCACTTCATAAATTGTTGTAAACGTCACCAGTACTAAATTGTGTCCAAATCGAACAAAAAATATACAACGTTCGGGCAAAATTTCGTTTACTGCCTAAATTACACGATTTTTAGGAAACTCAAAATGTCTTAATATAAGTTCTGTACATGTGGATATGCTACACTGCTTTGCACGCGGACAGGTCAAGACGTACGGAACAGCAGGCTACTGTAAACATTAATTTTAGCCCCCAAGTAAAGTAGGGCTCTCAGTGACACGAGTTCCACCAAATTGACACTTTCTGTAAAGAACTCCTGACCGGAATGTCACGGACGTTGATGTGACGTCACAGTGTGCATGTCATGCCGACGGTGACGTCACACGTGTGACGTTAGGCCTTCTGAACAACAGACGTTCGCTTGGCTCTACGTCACACAACACGAGATTCTTATGGCCGTGACACAGTGCAGTAAAGTGCCGACGTTTCAGAGTCACCTGCTGTCTGTGCCATCAGTGACAACTCACCCAGAAGCAGCGGCGGGGCGCCCAGTCCGAGGCACCGCATCCTCCAGGCGTCCTGCAGCAGCTGCAGACGAGCTTGCTTCCTCCACTTGGCGCGTCTGTTTTGAAACCAGACCTGACGGGGCAGAGTGCGTGTATAGTTGTATGGGAACAGTGAAGTGGTCACTAGAGGGACGAAGGACAACTGGGAAGGAAAACGAAACATAGAAAGAAGGAAAGATAGAGGGGAGAGAAACAACAGAAAAAGAAACAGCGAAACAGAGAAAAAAGGGAGGAAAATAAACAGCGAAAGAAGTAAAAAGAGAAAGAAGGAAAGCGTGAACCAAACAAACAGCTAAAGAAAAGACTGCAGGAGACAAGAACTGCTGTACAGACAGCACTGTTGTACTGAGTTACAGCGCGGTGTGTTCAGACAAGAACTGCTGTACAGACAGCACTGTTGTACTGAGTTACAGCGCGGTGTGTTCAGACAAGAACTGCTGTACAGACAGCACTGTTGTACTGAGTTACAGCGCGGTGTGTTCAGACAAGAACTGCTGTACAGACAGCACTGTTGTACTGAGTTACAGCGCGGTGTGTTCAGACAAGAACTGCTGTACAGACAGCACTGTTGTACTGAGTTACAGCGCGGTGTGTTCAGACAAGAACTGCTGTACAGACAGCACTGTTGTACTGAGTTACAGCGCGGTGTGTTCAGACAAGAACTGCTGTACAGACAGCACTGTTGTACTGAGTTACAGCGCGGTGTGTTCAGACAAGAACTGCTGTACAGACAGCACTGTTGTACTGAGTTACAGCGCGGTGTGTTCAGACAAGAACTGCTGTACAGACAGCACTGTTGTACTGAGTTACAACGCGGTGTGTTCAGACAAGAACTGCTGTACAGACAGCACTGTTGTACTGAGTTACAGCGCGGTGTGTTCAGACAAGAACTGCTGTACAGACAGCACTGTTGTACTGAGTTACAGCGCGGTGTGTTCAGACAAGAACTGCTGTACAGACAGCACTGTTGTACTGAGTTACAGCGCGGTGTGTTCAGACAAGAACTGCTGTACAGACAGCACTGTTGTACTGAGTTACAGCGCGGTGTGTTCAGACAAGAACTGCTGTACAGACAGCACTGTTGTACTGAGTTACAGCGCGGTGTGTTCAGATAAGAACTGCTGTACAGACAGCACTGTTGTACTGAGTTACAGCGCGGTGTGTTCAGACAAGAACTGCTGTACAGACAGCACTGTTGTACTGAGTTACAGCGCGGTGTGTTCAGACAAGAACTGCTGTACAGACAGCACTGTTGTACTGAGTTACAGCGCGGTGTGTTCAGACAAGAACTGCTGTACAGACAGCACTGTTGTACTGAGTTACAGCGCGGTGTGTTCAGACAAGAACTGCTGTACAGACAGCACTGTTGTACTGAGTTACAGCGCGGTGTGTTCAGACAAGAACTGCTGTACAGACAGCACTGTTGTACTGAGTTACAGCGCGGTGTGTTCAGACAAGAACTGCTGTACAGACAGCACTGTTGTACTGAGTTACAGCGCGGTGTGTTCAGACAACGACAGTGGTACTAGCTTAAATAGCTGCAACAACAGACAGCAGCAAAGCACTTGTTACGTCACTCTTAACACTGCATCACAATATAATAGTGACGTTATACCTGCTCTGTACACTTGTTACGTCACTCCTAACACCTGCATCACAACATAACAACAACAGTGACGTCATACCTGCTCTGTACACTTGTTACGTCACTCCTAACACCTGCATCACAACATAACAACAATAGTGACGTCATATCTGCTCTGTACACTTGTTACGTCACTCCTAACACCTGCATCACAACATAACAACAACAGTGACGTCATACCTGCTCTGTACACTTGTTACGTCACTCCTAACACCTGCATCACAACATAACAACAATAGTGACGTCATATCTGCTCTGTACACTTGTTACGTCACTCCTAACACCTGCATCACAACATAACAACAACAGTGACGTCATATCTGCTCTGTAAACTTGTTACGTCACTCCTAACACCTGCATCACAACATAACAACAATAGTGACGTCATATCTGCTCTGTACACTTGTTACGTCACTCCTAACACCTGCATCACAACATAACAACAACAGTGACGTCATATCTGCTCTGTACACTTGTTACGTCACTCATAGCACCTGCATCACAACATAACAACAATAATTACGTCATACCTGCGCTGTACACTTGTTACGTCACTCCTAACACCTGCATTAAAACATAACAACAATAGTGACGTCATACCTGCACCCGCGCCTCCGACAAGTTGATGCGTAGCGCTACTTCCTCGCGGAGGAACACGTCGGGGTAATGCGTCTTCTGGAACAGCGACTCCAGCTCCTGCAGCTGCTGTGGAGTGAACGTCGTTCGATTGCGACGCTGCAAACGGCGTTCACACAAGCACGTGATCAGCACAGTGACAGTCACACTCACACTCACACTCACACACTCATAGCACTTCGTGACAACGTGACATTCAGTCAGTAAAGACATTACCATCGCCATTTTCAGAGCCCGTCAGCAGTCCCAGTCCTGTGCCAGACGAATCCACTCAACACCCCACCCTACTTTCTAAAGCCCCATTTTAATATTGTCCCACGACCTATGTGTCAGTTCTCCTTTCTTTCCGACCAAAACTTTTATGAATTCCTCATCTTTCTATACCATCCGCCCATCATATCCTCCTTTATTTCATCACAGAGTCCTTCTTGAGAAGCTTACAGTTCCTTAACTAGTCAATAAATTCCTCACATTTTACGCAACCCGCAGGTTCATCACCGTCTTCACAACAGCCCGCCACCTGCCCCTATCCTCAGCCGTACCAACTCAAACTACGCTACACCACGCCACGTCATCGTACTTAAGATCCATTTTAATACTATTCTATCTACATCTAGGTCTTCCAAGTCTTTCTTTCCTACAGGTTTGCCCATCAAAACCCGGTATGCATTTCCCTTCTACCCCGGTAGCCGTCAGTCTAGCTATTACACTGTAATGGTTACAATAGGCCAGTGTAATAGCTACACTAACGTGTTGGGTTTATATTCCTTGTTCTAAAACTCCCTGACGATGGCACCACGGTGCCGAAACATGTAGGAGTTTAATACTTGTTATGAATTGTAGTTTAGTAAATGCATTTGTCGGTCCAAGTATTAATTGTAAGAATATGCACGGTGCGAGTAACATAAAATTCGGCGAAATTATTGATTAGCTGAGGAACTATCAGCTTCTGACAAAGGACTCTGCACCGCAAAGTTAGGTATTTTGCTTCGCTGTGTACCGTAATGACACACATAACACGTATATACAGCTGTAGCTACACTGTGTACAGACACTGCAAGGAACAGCACGCCAGTGTCTTACAGTGTCTGTAACACGTATATACAGCTGTAGCTACACTGTGTACAGACACTGCAAGGAACAGCACGCCAGTGTCTTACACTGTCTGTAACACGTATATACAGCTGTAGCTACACTGTGTACAGACACTGCAAGGAACAGCACGCCAGTGTCTTACACTGTCTGTAACACGTATATACAGCTGTAGCTACACTGTGTACAGACACTGCAAGGAACAGCACGCCAGTGTCTTACACTGTCTGTAACACGTATATACAGCTGTAGCTACACTGTGTACAGACACTGCAAGGAACAGCACGCCAGTGTCTTACACTGTCTGTAACACATATATACAGCTGTAGCTACACTGTGTACAGACACTGCAAGGAACAGCACGCCAGTGTCTTACACTGTCTGTAACACGTATATACAGCTGTAGCTACACTGTGTACAGACACTGCAAGGAACAGCACGCCAGTGTCTTACACTGTCTGTAACACGTATATACAGCTGTAGCTACACTGTGTACAGACACTGCAAGGAACAGCACGCCAGTGTCTTACACTGTCTGTAACACGTATATACAGCTGTAGCTACACTGTGTACAGACACTGCAAGGAACAGCACGCCAGTGTCTTACACTGTCTGTAACACTTATATACAGCTGTAGCTACACTGTTTTAGTGCCATAAATAATCTCATCATTAAATCTCTAAACCTGAGTGGTTACTGTAAGTGCCAGGAAGTCACGTGACTAAACACGAACGCGAGTTGTCATAATTCCTATTCTCAAAATTCCGCCACGTTTGAAACTTCAGACGCCACCAAACCCCCACACCCCCGACGCCACATTTGAGCCTTACCTGTCGCCGCCGTCCAAACATGTACTCCGACAGAAGGTCTCCGGGTAGCGGCGACAAGAACGGACCTGCCATGGCAACTATCGGCGTCGTTCTGCTGGGACGCACACCCTTTACGTCGGGGTGTAGCGTCTCGCCCCGCCCACCAAAACTCCTGCCATTGGTCCGACGCTAGAAAGGCGTCGGACACACCACCAATAACTGGGAGCCATGGGCCGGACAGTCAGGGCGTCTAATTACGTCAGAGCGTTTGTGGGAAGAAGACGGAGCACCCTGCGGCAGCGGAGACGGGTTGGCGTCAAGTCGATAGGTTCATGGCGCTAAGGGGGGAATTACAGTTTTGTTAGTTTAACGACGCTGCATCGCTTTCCTAAAATCTTATACCATCGGGGACAGACGAATGAGCAGAGAGCAATAGTGGCATGATACTGACAGGGCAGAGCAATAGTGGCATGATACTGATAGGGCTGTTCAATAGTGGCATGATACTGACAGGGCATGGCAATAGTGGCATGATACTGACAGGACAGAGCAATAGTGGGATGATACTGGCAGGGCAGAGCAATAGTGGCATGATACTGATAGGGCTGTTCAATAGTGGCATGATACTGACAGGGCATTGCAATAGTGGCATGATACTGACAGGGCAGAGCAATAGTGGCATGATACTGATAGGGCTGTTCAATAGTGGCATGATACTGACAGGGCATTGCAATAGTGGCATGATACTGACAGGACAGAGCAATAGTGGGATGATACTGGCAGGGCAGAGCAATAGTGGCATGATACTGACAGGGCAGTTCAATAGTGGCACGATACTGACAGGGCAGAGCAATAGTGGCATGATACTGACAGGGCAGTTCAATAGTGGCATGATACTGACAGGGCATTGCAATAGTGGCATGATACTGACAGGGCAGTGCAATAGTGGCATTATACTGACAGGGCAGAGCAATAGTGGCATGATATTGACAGAGCAGTTCAACAGTGGCATGATACTGACAGGGCAGAGCAATAGTGGCATGATACTGACAGGGCAGTTCAATAGTGGCACGACACTGACAGGGCATTTCAATAGTGGCACGATACTGACAGGGCAGAGCAATAGTGGCATGATACTGACAGGACAGTTCAATAGTGGTACGATACTGGCAGGGCAGTTCAATAGTGGCACAATACTGACAGGGCAGAGCAATAGTGGCATGATACTTACAGGGCAGTTCAATAGTGGCATGATACTGACAAGGCAGTTCAATAGTGGCACGATACTGACAGGGCAGAGCAATAGTGGCATGATACTGACAGGGCAGTTCAATAGTGGCACGATACTGACAGGGCAGAGCAATAGTGGCATGATACTGACAGGGCAGTTCAATAGTGGCACGATACTGACAGGGCAGTTTAATAGTGGCACGATACTGACAGGGCAGAGCAATATTGGCATGATACTGACAGGGCAGTTCAATAGTGGCACGATACTGACAGGGCAGAGCAATAGTGACATGATACTGACAGGGCAGTTCAATGGTGGCATGATACTGACAGGGCATTGCAATAGTGGCATGATACTGACAGGGCAGAGCAATAGTGGCATGATACTGACAGGGCAGTTCAATAGTGGCATGATACTGACAGGGCAGAGCAATAGTGGCATGATACTGACAGAGCAGTTCAATAGTGGCATGATACTGACAGGGCAGTTCAATAGTGGTATGATACTGACAGGGCAGAGCAATAGTGGCATGATACTGACAGGGCAGTTCAATAGTGGCATGACACTGACAGGGCAGTTCAATAGTGGCATGATACTGACAGGGCAGAGCAATAGTGGCATGATACTGACAGGACAGTGTGCAGTGTACAGTGTGTGCAGTGTACAGTAATACAGTGTGTGCAGTGTGTACAGTGTACAGTATACAGTGTGTACAGTGTGTACAGTGTACATTATAGAGTGTGTACAGTGTACAGTATACAGTGTGTACAGTGTACAGTATACAGTGTGTACAGTGTACAGTATTCAGTGTGTACAGTATACAGTGTGTACAGTCTACAGTATACAGTGTTTACAGTGTACAGTATACAGTGTGTACAGTATACAGTGTGTACAGTCTACAGTATACAGTGTTTACAGTGTACAGTATACAGTGTGTGCAGTGTACAGTGTGTACAGTGTACAATGTACAGTACAGTCTCGGTAAAGCGACAGGGAGCACACGGCAGGCAGTTGTGTCCAGTGACAACGGCAACACTTACTGTGCACTGTGGACAGTAGAACACTGCAGTGCTGCACTTACTGTGCACTGTGGACAGTAGAACACTGCAGTGCTGCACTTACTGTGCACTGTGGACAGTAGAACACTGCAGTGCTGCACTTACTGTGCACTGTGGACAGTAGAACACTGCAGTGCTGCACTTACTGTGCACTGTGGACAGTAGAACACTGCAGTGCTGCACTTACTGTGCACTGTGGACAGTAGAACACTGCAGTGCTGCACTTACTGTGCACTGTGGACAGTAGAACACTGCAGTGCTGCACTTACTGTGCACTGTGGACAGTAGAACACTGCAGTGCTGCACTTACTGTGCACTGTGGACAGTAGAACACTGCAGTGCTGCACTTACTGTGCACTGTGGACAGTAGAACACTGCAGTGCTGCACTTACTGTGCACTGTGGACAGTAGAACACTGCAGTGCTGCACTTACTGTGCACTGTGGACAGTAGAACACTGCAGTGCTGCACTTACTGTGCACTGTGGACAGTAGAACACTGCAGTGCTGCACTTACTGTGCACTGTGGACAGTAGAACACTGCAGTGCTGCACTTACTGTGCACTGTGGACAGTAGAACACTGCAGTGCTGCACTTACTGTGCACTGTGGACAGTAGAACACTGCAGTGCTGCACTTACTGTGCACTGTGGACAGTAGAACACTGCAGTGCTGCACTTACTGTGCACTGTGGACAGTAGAACACTGCAGTGCTGCACTTACTGTGCACTGTGGACAGTAGAACACTGCAGTGCTGCACTTACTGTGCACTGTGGACAGTAGAACACTGCAGTGCTGCACTTACTGTGCACTGTGGACAGTAGAACACTGCAGTGCTGCACTTACTGTGCACTGTTGACAGTAGAACACTGCAGTGCTGCACTTACTGTGCACTGTGGACAGTAGAACACTGCAGTGCTGCACTTACTGTGCACTGTGGACAGTAGAACACTGCAGTGCTGCACTTACTGTGCACTGTGGACAGTAGAACACTGCAGTGCTGCACTTACTGTGCACTGTGGACAGTAGAACACTGCAGTGCTGCACTTACTGTGCACTGTGGACAGTAGAACACTGCAGTGCTGCACTTACTGTGCACTGTGGACAGTAGAACACTGCAGTTCTGCACTTACTGTGCACTGTGGACAGTAGAACACTCAGTGCTGCACTTACTGTGCACTGTGGACAGTAGAACACTGCAGTGCTGCACTTACTGTGCACTGTGGACAGTAGAACACTGCAGTGCTGCACTTACTGTGCACTGTGGACAGTAGAACACTCAGTGCTGCACTTACTGTGCACTGTGGACAGTAGAACACTGCAGTGCTGCACTTACTGTGCACTGTGGACAGTAGAACACTGCAGTGCTGCACTTACTGTGCACTGTGGACAGTAGAACACTGCAGTGCTGCACTTACTGTGCACTGTGGACAGTAGAACACTCAGTGCTGCACTTACTGTGCACTGTGGACAGTAGAACACTGCAGTGCTGCACTTACTGCGAACAACATGTTGGGAAAACATTTCGTAGGATGTACTAAATGTGACTAAGTGCGGAATGGAGTAAATTACATAACGGAAAACTTCGTGACCTTCACTCTAATCAGAGAATTGTTGCGACAGGCTAAACCTTTTCCTCGGACATGAAACATGATGTGCATACAGAATTTTGTTAGGTGGTAACCTGTTCAAAAGTGGCTACTTGAAGATATGGAGACATAATGTTAAAATGGAATAAGACTGTAAGTATGTGAACTGGATGTAACTTACTCAAAATATTCGACGGCTGTTTTTTGGGGAGGGGGGGGGGGGGGGGGGGGGGGGGGGTTGTTACATGCACATAGCGATGAGCAATGTCCTACCGCGCAAGTCAATGTCACTTGTCAATGGGCCAGTGTTTAGTATGCGCTGCATTTAAACTTGTGCCACTGTGCAGTGACGTCACAATGTGGCGACTGGCGATAAAGATACAGTGCTCCTTGAGCAGTACACAAACACATACGAAGTGAAGGTATAGCTCCACTCATTCTTAACCTCGGCACTAGCAACGAGTCGTACTCTAAATTTGATTATTCAGATACGATTAGAATGGTAAATATTTAACGACATTGTATCAACTTGGCTTCATAGTACCCCGTTTACAGCTAAGACTACTGTCATTACCTACTGACGTGTGTCAGTGCAGACAAAATGTTTGTAGGAAAAAGTGGTAAAACACACTGCAGGCTGAGAGTGATCTTTCGGAAAGAGATTGTAGGACTAAACTGGCTCACAGGAGGGTATAATTGCAGATTTTATGAGGCTGAACTATCACAGTCGTATTTCATAAACAATAGCAATTCGGTAGGCGCTGAAGACTGACTGGCTGACTGACAGGCAGGGGAACTTGTTTAGCGTTGGAAAGAGATGTGATAGCTCAGTCAGTATAGTGACTCGCTACGGGCTGGACGGTCCGGGGATCGAATTCCGGTGGGGGCGAGATTTTCAGCACAGGTTCAGACCGGCCCTGGGGCCTACCCAGCCTCCTACATAATGGGTACCGGGTCATTCCCGGGGGTAAATTGGCCGGGGCGTGGAGTTGACCACCCACCCCCATCTAGAGCCGAGGTTAAAGAAAGAGTAGAGCTATGTATCTACTACCTCTCTGGGACTTCATGACCTGTTATAGGGAGAACTTTACCTCTACACACGTTTCGGCAATCAAGTTGCCATCCTCAGGGGGCGCATCAAAGAATCACCAACATGTACGGCATCCAGATACACATACATTTGGCATTACAACGGAAGTACACAGCCGCTCATAATATTAAAATGAATTGATGTCTGCAGTCATAAAACTAAATGTTAACAGTAACAACACAACGTGTCTAAGACAGCGATGTAAGCTGATACTTCACATAACACAGCAACAATTGTGATACACAGATATTGTTACGTGATTAGACTTAGACGACTAAAATATATGAAAGTTTTTTTAAGAAGGGGGGTTTTACTGTCTGTTGGCCATGTATACAGTCATACAGTTTTACTGTCTGTTGGCCATGTATACAGTCATACAGTTTTACTGTCTGTTGGCCATGTATACAGTCATACAGTTTTACTGTCTGTTGGCCATGTATACAGTCATACAGTTTTACTGTCTGTTGGCCATGTATACAGTCATACAGTTTTACTGTCTGTTGGCCATGTATACAGTCATACAGTTTTACTGTCTGTTGGCCATGTATACAGTCATACAGTTTTACTGTCTGTTGGCCATGTATACAGTCATACAGTTTTACTGTCTGTTGGCCATGTATACAGTCATACAGTTTTACTGTCTGTTGGCCATGTATACAGTCATACAGTTTTACTGTCTGTTGGCCATGTATACAGTCATACAGTTTTACTGTCTGTTGGCCATGTATACAGTCATACAGTTTTACTGTCTGTTGGCCATGTATACAGTCATACAGTTTTACTGTCTGTTGGCCATGTATACAGTCATACAGTTTTACTGTCTGTTGGCCATGTATACAGTCATACAGTTTTACTGTCTGTTGGCCATGTATACAGTCATACAGTTTTACTGTCTGTTGGCCATGTATACAGTCATACAGTTTTACTGTCTGTTGGCCATGTATACAGTCATACAGTTTTACTGTCTGTTGGCCATGTATACAGTGATACAGTTTTACTGTCTGTTGGCCATGTATACAGTCATACAGTTTTACTGTCTGCTGGCCATGTATACAGTCATACAGTTTTACTGTCTGTTGGCCATGTATAAAGTCATACAGTTTTACTGTCTGTTGGCCATGTATACAGTCATACAGTTTTACTGTCTGTTGGCCATGTATACAGTCATACAGTTTTACTGTCTGTTGGCCATGTATACAGTCATACAGTTTTACTGTCTGTTGGCCATGTATACAGTCATACAGTTTTACTGTCTGTTGGCCATGTATACAGTCATACAGTTTTACTGTCTGTTGGCCATGTATACAGTCATACAGTTTTACTGTCTGTTGGCCATGTATACAGTGATACAGTTTTACTGTCTGTTGGCCATGTATACAGTCATACAGTTTTACTGTCTGTTGGCCATGTATACAGTCATACAGTTTTACTGTCTGTTGGCCATGTATACAGTCATACAGTTTTACTGTCTGTTGGCCATGTATACAGTCATACAGTTTTACTGTCTGTTGGCCATGTATACAGTCATACAGTTTTACTGTCTGTTGGCCATGTATACAGTCATACAGTTTTACTGTCTGCTGGCCATGTATACAGTCATACAGTTTTACTGTCTGTTGGCCATGTATACAGTCATACAGTCGCTGTACGTCGATCTCGTTCTGTGGCTTGGGACGTTGTGTGTCCGCTGTGTATCGGACATTGCTTGTTTACATGTGGAAGGCCAAGGCAGCACAGTGGACCCAGGAACCAACAGAGATAGCCTACAATTTTAACCTTTACACATCTTATACTTTTAATATGTACCTTTATTGTTAATTTGTAATTGTGTAATTTATAATCTAAAAGTCCCTGATGATGATCCCAAGAAGGGATCGAAACATGACGGGCTAGTTCACTGTGACTGTATTGTATAACATAACAAGGTACAATAGAGTGTATTTGTTGGTTAAGGTGCTGTGCTGTGTGTGTGTGTTTGACAGCTGAACTCTGTTCTGCTCACCCTGTAGAACTGTCACACATCTGACAGCTTAACGTAACAAGCAAGTGTCTGTCATGAAGTTTCAGCAACTCTGTTCTGCTCACCCTGTAGAACTGTCACACATCTGACAGCTTAACGTAACAAGCAAGTGTCTGTCATGAAGTTTCAGCAACTCTGTTCTGCTCACCCTGTAGAACTGTCACACATCTGACAACTTAACGTAACAAGCAAGTGTCTGTCATGAAGTTTCAGCAAATCCTGTCACAACGTACTATAATGGCGTACGATTATTTTGGTATTCGATTGCGTAATGGCTTTTTTTTTAAATGCAAGTTTTATGTAGAGTCGAAAAGAGGGAGAAACACATAAACACAAGACGGAAATGTCATAAAGTGTCATAAAGTGTCATAAAGTGTCATCTTGTAGGAACTAAATGTAATCGCGAATTTAATTTATCCTTATACGTCTTACAAGAATTCTATCAGTCATACTTAACAAAGCTATGACAAACCCGCTCTGTGATGAGCTGATCCCTCGTCCAGAGGAGTCCTACCGAGTGTAGTGTGTCCAAAACAAAAAAGATTGTGATCGTGAAGCCTCGAAAAATGAGGCGGCCTAGGCCCCCAAGGGGCTGTCGAGCCATTGGAAAAAAAAAATGACCACAAGTCTGCATGACGTTCGATTTATTAGCAGGAAACTTGTGAATATTACCAGAGACACGTTCAGCTGTGCTTAACCACGTCACTATGTTGGCATCTAGCATTTCAGCACAAGCAATAGCAGTTACTGGCGCAAGAATACATTACACAGGTGCACATTACACACCGCACATGTGCACATTACACACCGCACATGTGCACATTACACACCGCACAGGTGCACATTACACACCGCACATGTGCACATTACACACCGCACAGGTGCACATTACACACCGCACATGTGCACATTACACACCGCACAGGTGCACATTACACACCGCACATGTGCACATTACACACCGCACAGGTGCACATTACACACCGCACAGGTGCACATTACACACCGCACATGTGCACATTACACACCGCACAGGTGCACATTACACACCGCACATGTGCACATTACACACCGCACAGGTGCACATTACACACCGCACATGTGCACATTACACACCGCACATGTGCACATTACACACCGCACAGGTGCACATTACACACCGCACATGTGCACATTACACACCGCACAGGTGCACATTACACACCGCACATGTGCACATTACACACCGCACATGTGCACATTACACACCGCACATGTGCACATTACACACCGCACAGGTGCACATTACACACCGCACATGTGCACATTACACACCGCACAGGTGCACATTACACACCGCACATGTGCACATTACACACCGCACATGTGCACATTACACACCGCACATGTGCACATTACACACCGCACATGTGCACATTACACACCGCACAGGTGCACATTACACACCGCACATGTGCACATTACACACCGCACAGGTGCACATTACACACCGCACAGGTGCACATTACACACCGCACAGGTGCACATTACATACCGCACAGGTGCACATTACACACCGCACATGTGCACATTACACACCGCACATGTGCACATTACACACCGCACATGTGCACATTACACACCGCACATGTGCACATTACACACCGCACAGGTGCACATTACACACCGCACATGTGCACATTACACACCGCACAGGTGCACATTACACACCGCACAGGTGCACATTACACACCGCACAGGTGCACATTACACACCGCACAGGTGCACATTACACACCGCACAGGTGCACATTACACACCGCACAGGTGCACATTACACACCGCACATGTGCACATTACACACCGCACAGGTGCACATTACACACCGCACAGGTGCACATTACACACCGCACATGTGCACATTACACACCGCACAGGTGCACACTTACACACCGCACAGGTGCACATTACACACCGCACATGTGCACATTACACACCGCACAGGTGCACATTACACACCGCACATGTGCACATTACACACCGCACAGTGCACATTACACACCGCACAGGTGCACATTACACACCGCACATGTGCACTAAAAATCCATTACACACCGCACATGTGCACATTACACACCGCACATGTGCACATTACACACCGCACATGTGCACATTACACACCGCACAGGTGCACATTACACACCGCACAGGTGCACATTACACACCGCACATGTGCACATTACACACCGCACAGGTGCACATTACACACCGCACAGGTGCACATTACACACCGCACATGTGCACATTACACACCGCACATGTGCACATTACACACCGCACAGGTGCACATTACACACCGCACAGGTGCACATTACACACCGCACATGTGCACATTACACACCGCACATGTGCACATTACACACCGCACAGGTGCACATTACACACCGCACAGGTGCACATTACACACCGCACATGTGCACATTACACACCGCACAGGTGCACATTACACACCGCACAGGTGCACATTACACAGGTGCACATTACACACCGCACATGTGCACATTACACACCGCACAGGTGCACATTACAGAAATACCTTAACAAGTACAAGTAAAGTTGTCCTTGGATTTGACTAAACACACTAAGACGTAGGGGGGAAGCAGGTGTAGCTCCACCATTGCTTAACCTTCCACATTAGATGGAGGTTAGTGGTCAGCTTCACACACCAGATACTTTATCGCTGAAAAAGAAGTCCCGGTGTGGATCGGGCAGGAGTCGGTCTGCAATCTGTAACGACAAGAGAAATTGTGTCTCCCTTTGGACATCAAACTCCGATTCTCCGGTCAGCCAGTCTGCAGACAAGTCACTACATTGACTGAGCTGCATTTCTGCTCAGACTTGCGCGATCATACATTGTGTAACACGAACTAATTGCATTACTGTCACTTAATGATGAGAACAGCCTTGACCTTGACAGTGTAAGTACGTGTCTCTGATATCAGGCCTAACCTTTTGGAGAAACTATGTAGGTCCTGACTAGCACAACACGCAGACTTGCAACATGACCGCACCGCAGCTCAGCACACGTGCTGTTAACAGCAATACATCGGTTACCCCCGTCATAACCATCTAACTAAATGACGCCCCTTCCGCCAACGCTGCCAAGGTCACGGCTGTTCTCGTCACTAAACACCTGCACTGTCATGACACGCTTGACAAGACGACCTACCTGTTGGATGGCAGTCGAGGTGACCCAAGCAGGCGCGATCGCTAGGCGGACATTTTGTGTGCCACTGAGGAAGGCTTTTCTCCGAATTCTCCGGTTTCCCCTGCTTGTACACACTTCCGTGGGCCGCGATAGCTCAGTCGGTATAGCGACTTGCTACGGGCTGGACGGTCCGGGGATCGAATGCGGTGGGGGCGAGATTTTCAGCAGTCGTCCAGACCGGCCCTGGGGCCCACCCAGCCTCCTATAAAATGGGTACCGGGTCTCTCCCGGGGGTAAAGCGGCCGGGGCGTGGAGTTAACCACCCACCCCCATCTACCGCTGAGGTTAAAGAAAGAGTAGAGCTATACCTCTACTACCCCTCTGGACCTTCATGGCCCGATCTAGGGAGACCTTTACCTTTACCTCATACACACTTCTGGTCACACATCGTCAGCACGAACAGCAGCAAGTCACAACCTGCAATCTTCCCGAGCTACGAACTCGCGTATGCAATGGAAACACAGGGATACAGCGGCCTGAGCGTGTAGCTGACAACGTACCTTCATCTAGAGCCGAGTTTAAGAATGCACGAAGCTCCACCTCCACTCATCCATACGTCTTTATCTGTGGTGCTTAATTGAGCACAGTGAGGAGTTGGGCCACTGTTGTGTGTTGGGTGGAGTGCTTTATACTGACAGCAGGCTTTATACTGACAGCAGGCTGTATACTGACAGCAGGCTTCATACTGACAGCAGGCTTCATACTGACAGCAGGCTTCATACTGACAGCAGGCTTTATACTGACAGCAGGATTCATACTGACAGCAGGATTCATACTGACAGCAGGCTTCATACTGACAGCAGGCTTCATACTGACAGCAGGATTCATACTGACAGCAGGCTCTATACTGACAGCAGGCTTCATACTGACAGCAGGCTTCATACTGACAGCAGGCTTCATACTGACAGCAGGCTTCATACTGACAGCAGGCTTCATACTGACAGCAGGCTTCATACTGACAGCAGGCTTCATACTGACAGCAGGCTTCATACTGACAGCAGGCTTTATACTGACAGCAGGCTTTATACTGACAGCAGGCTTCATACTGACAGCAGGCTCTATACTGACAGCAGGCTTCATACTGACAGCAGGCTTCATACTGACAGCAGGCTTCATACTGGACAGCAAGGGCTTCATACTGACAGCAGGCTTCATACTGACAGCAGGCTTCATACTGACAGCAGGCTTCATACTGACAGCAGGCTTCATACTGACAGCAGGCTTCATACTGACAGCAGGCTTCATACTGACAGCAGGCTTCATACTGACAGCAGGCTTCATACTGACAGCAGGCTTCATACTGACAGCAGGCTTCATACTGACAGCAGGCTTCATACTGACAGCAGGCTTCATACTGACAGCAGGCTTCATACTGAACAGCTTCAACGACAGCAGGCTCTCCATGTTCGTGACTATACGTGACTATAGTCACGTATAGTCACGAACATCGCAATACAACTTAGGAAATATCAGTAAAAAAATTTTAAATAACTTCATAAAATACGAAAAGGATGAAATTAATGAAAGACAGAGCTTGACTGAGCTGAGAGTGGGGCTTGACTGAGCTGAGAGTGGGACTTGGCTGAGCTGAGAGTGGGGCTTGACTGAGCTGAGAGTGGGACTTGGCTGAGCTGAGAGTGGGGCTTGACTGAGCTGAGAGTGGGACTTGGCCGAGCTGAGAGTGGGGCTTGACTGAGCTGAGAGTGGGACTTGGCTGAGCTGAGAGTGGGGCTTGGCTGAGCTGAGAGTGGGGCTTGACTGAGCTGAGAGTGGGACTTGGCTGAGCTGAGAGTGGGGCTTGACTGAGCTGAGAGTGGGACTTGGCTGAGCTGAGAGTGGGGCTTGACTGAGCTGAGAGTGGGGCTTGACTGAGCTGAGAGTGGGGCTTGACTGAGCTGAGAGTGGGGCTTGACTGAGCTGAGAGTGGGACTTGGCTGAGCTGAGAGTGGGGCTTGACTGAGCTGAGAGTGGGACTTGGCTGAGCTGAGAGTGGGCTTGACTGAGCTGAGAGTGGGACTTGGCTGAGCTGAGAGTGGGGCTTGACTGAGCTGAGAGTGGGGCTTGACTGAGCTGAGAGTGGGACTTGGCTGAGCTGAGAGTGGGGCTTGACTGAGCTGAGAGTGGGGCTTGACTGAGCTGAGAGTGGGACTTGACTGAGCTGAGAGTGGGACTTGGCTGAGCTGAGAGTGGGGCTTGACTGAGCTGAGAGTGGGACTTGGCTGAGCTGAGAGTGGGGCTTGACTGAGCTGAGAGTGGGGCTTGACTGAGCTGAGAGTGGGGCTTGACTGAGCTGAGAGTGGGACTTGGCTGAGCTGAGAGTGGGGCTTGACTGAGCTGAGAGTGGGACTTGGCTGAGCTGAGAGTGGGGCTTGACTGAGCTGAGAGTGGGACTTGGCTGAGCTGAGAGTGGGGCTTGACTGAGCTGAGAGTGGGGCTTGACTGAGCTGAGAGTGGGGCTTGACTGAGCTGAGAGTGGGGCTTGACTGAGCTGAGAGTGGGGCTTGGCTGAGCTGAGAGTGGGGCTTGACTGAGCTGAGAGTGGGGCTTGACTGAGCTGAGAGTGGGGCTTGACTGAGCTGAGAGTGGGACTTGGCTGAGCTGAGAGTGGGGCTTGACTGAGCTGAGAGTGGGACTTGGCTGAGCTGAGAGTGGGGCTTGACTGAGCTGAGAGTGGGGCTTGACTGAGCTGAGAGTGGGGCTTGATTGAGCTGAGAGTGGGGCTTGATTGAGCTGAGAGTGGGGCTTGACTGAGCTGAGAGTGGGGCTTGACTGAGCTCAGAGTGATCTGCGCAGTAGCAGGAGAGTGGGGGGAAGCTGACTTCTTAGTCATGTAGTCTCATCCCGATTCGTAGGATCCAGTCACGAATCGTCGGAACAGTTGAGTTAAAACGGGTGGATATTGACCTCACGAATGTCGTGCCTGCAGCGTAGCGGAACAACATGACAATGTTACAGCCTTGTGGCGCATGACGCCGTGCAGTGCTGTACATTTTAACTAACGTTTCGGAGAAATCTACTGCCTCCATATTCCTTCGACCCTGAAAGGGGAGGCAGCACGTTGATCCGAAACGTCGGTACATTTACACTAAACTACACGGCGTCACGATCCAGCCAATCTTCGTTAGGAATGAGATGAGAATACAATCCGATTCCCGCAAACAGAAAATCAGTGTCATCATGATACAGGGTGTGCTTTTGGTCGTGCAAGGCAAAGCAGTATTGTCATGGCACTTTATTACTGTCTGTGTGAGCAGCTGTGAAGTTAACTGCTGTGAAGTTAACTGAAGGCTGGACCGAAACGTCGTGCTCAAAGTCCTAACGACAGGCAGGGCAGGCCTAATTACATTGAACGATGCCGCCAAAGCGCCCGCCGGACGGTTGGACACAGTCAGCAGTAAAACGGAGACTTTACGTTCGACAGTTCTCAGTTTTAAGGCGCATCGCTTACACCGTCAATTGCCTCTATAGCCAGTTGATAACAGAAAATACA
Source organism: Reticulitermes speratus (assembly GCA_021186555.1). Lineage (NCBI taxonomy): Eukaryota > Metazoa > Arthropoda > Insecta > Blattodea > Rhinotermitidae > Reticulitermes > Reticulitermes speratus. The sequence continues at coordinate 3,321,975 of JAJKFL010000042.1, forward strand.
GGGCGTGTTTTAATCCCAATAGTTCTATAATTACTAGCTGCTACAATACTGCACGTAGTCATGTTGGCTGCAAGGCTACAGGCAGAGAGACATGGATATAGATGGGACGGTGATATTTAATTGGATCTCAGAACAACATTATGTAAATTGTGCATGGATTCAGCTGGCTCAGTAAACATGAGGACTGAGACTGCATGTTACATACGAGCGCACAAACACAGCAAGAAATAAAACCACCAAAGCACACATATGTAGACAGAAGACATGATTGTTATACGTGCACTTACATACATATATGTACATACATACATATATGTACATATATACTGATGCTCACATGATTTATGAGTGTTCGAGCGTTGACTTTAGGCACAGTCCCTTGACCTCTGCAGTGACTTACACCCTGCTGACGGCAGTAATATCACGTGGCTGTCGGCGACCGTGAATTGACTTGAATGTATAAAGGCGCGAATTATTTAGCCCTCCAAAGCCCAGTGGTTACTGTACCGCCAGTTTAACATTCACAAATTGTACGTTCTGCCCACACAGTGTATTTATGTGTTTTGTGTGGATCTCAGAACAAACAGCGATTATTTCACTGTACAACATTAACTGACTGGTTTGTATAACTGAGACGGAGTGTGTTTACTGCGCGGTACGGACTGTATTTATGTGTTTTGTGTGGATCTCAGAACAAACAGCGATTATTTCACTGTACAGCACTAACTGACTGGTTTGTATAACTGAGACGGAGTGTGTTTACTGCGCGGTACGGACTGTATTTATGTGTTTTGTGTGGATCTCAGAACAAACAGCGATTATTTCACTGTACAGCACTAACTGACTGGTTTGTATAACTGAGACGGAGTGTGTTTACTGCGCGGTACGGACTGTATTTATGTGTTTTGTGTGGATCTCAGAACAAACAGCGATTATTTCACTGTACAACATTAACTGACTGGTTTGTATAACTGAGACGGAGTGTGTTTACTGCGCGGTACGGACTGTATTTATGTGTTTTGTGTGGATCTCAGAACAAACAGCGATCATTTCACTGTACAACATTAACTGACTGGTTTGTATAACTGAGACGGAGTGTGTTTACTGCGCGGTACGGACTGTATTTATGTGTTTTGTGTGGATCTCAGAACAAACAGCGATTATTTCACTGTACAACATTAACTGACTGGTTTGTATAACTGAGACGGAGTGTGTTTACTGCGCGGTACGGACTGTATTTATGTGTTTTGTGTGGATCTCAGAACAAACAGCGATTATTTCACTGTACAACATTAACTGACTGGTTTGTATAACTGAGGCGGAGTGTGTTTACTGCGCGGTACGGACTGTATTTATGTGTTTTGTGTGGATCTCAGAACAAACAGCGATTATTTCACTGTACAACATTAACTGACTGGTTTGTATAACTGAGACGTAGTGTGTTTACTACACGGTACGAGCTGAGTGGTTAAACACAATTCAGATTAATATTAGTCTTAAAACGGGTTAAGCTCACTCGATATCAAGTTAGGAACGCCTGCGGTTTGCACCTTCCAGTTCACAATATTCAGTGTTCTGTCTGTCTGTCTGTCTGTCTGCAATGAAATAGTACATGAATGACGTTAATAAGTCGGAGATAGTCAGTTGATTAATTAGAACACAGAGAGGAGGGAGAGTCAATGGTTTTACTGGATCTCTGAGCGCGCAAATTCGCGTTTCAATGCCTCTTCTATTGAAAGCCACCAGTTTCGTTTTATAACGTACTGCTGCCTGTTAGCAATGGTAGGAATGAACTAGCAGCAGTATCCGGCCTTTCAGAGGCCAGCAAACCACCCCCACACCACACAACCCCTTTGCATCCACCCCGCCCCCAAAACCCGATTTTCATTAACTGTTGCGTTGAACTGCAGCTGAGACTCCTGGTGGCTGGCACAAACACTACTGATGTCTGATTGAAACACTAAGCTGTACCATGAAATGCAATGCAGATAGCTAAACCAATGAAAGGGGTTATATATTAATGGGAAAAGAAAGTACATTACACAAGTTACATGCGTTCAATCAAAGTTATGTAGCGCCCTTCACCCCGGCCCTCAGTCTTTATCATTTTCATACGGCGGTCTCTTTGAAGGGCGTATTGCAGTTCTGTGTTCATCTGAACATTGCGCGGCCATCGCAGTGATTATGACGACCGGCGATATGATACGATATGATACGATATGATACGATACGATATGATACGATATGATAAGATACGATATGATACAATATTATACGATATGATACGATATGATAAGATACGATATGATAAGATACGATATGATACAATATTATACGATATGTTACGATATGATAAGATACGATATGATACGATATGATACGATATGATAAGATACGATATGATACAATATTATACGATATGATACGATATGATACGATATGATACGATACGATATGATACGATATGATAAGATACGATATGATAAGATACGATATGATACAATATTATACGATATGTTACGATATGATAAGATACGATATGATACGATATGATAAGATACGATATGATACGATACGATATGATATGATACGATATGATACGATACGATATGATACGATATGATTCGATACGATATGATACAATATTATACGATATGATACGATATGATAAGATACGATATGATACGATAAGATACGCGGCCACAGACCGCTCACTGACACCGACAAAAGCGAAACAGCGGTCAAGTTTGACACATGACACCGTGCTGCAGTGCTTCGGAGAAACACACTGCCTCCATCTTCACGGTTCAACTGAGAAATAAATAATATGGCCAAACTGAAACTACGCAAGGTATGTACTTGATAAAACGTTGTCAAATACATTAAGAAGGAAAGAAGCGAATCGTACTGCAGCTCGAAGCAGAACATTCTGTACTTGCATGTAAATGACAAAAAACAAAACCAAGAAATAAAGGGCACGCCGCACAGCCAAACACTTGACGAACAGGCGAGGTAAAGTTGTCCCAGGGCATACCATTAAGGCATACCGCAGTGCAGGCATAACAGTAACCATTCTTAACCTAGTGGTCAGCTTCACGCCCCGGCCACTTAACTCTTGAGGAAGAACCCCCGGTACCCATTAAACAGGTGGCAGGGTGGGCCCCAGAGCCGGTCTGGACCGTTTGCAGAAAATGCAATGTGTTGCCTCTTCCGGGGATCGAACCACGACTGCTCAGCTGTCCAGCCCTTAGCCTGGTCACTATACTGACTGAGCTATCACAAAACCAAGACCAAACAACTAACCTAACCGTCAGTGTACGCAGTACGCAGTACGCAGTACGCACCACCTGCTGCCCCATGCAATCTCATTACATTAGGCACAATGATTGCTAAATGGGGTTAAAGAACCACTCCCCCCCCCCCTGCACCCTCTGATCACATCAGTGCCTTGCCGACGTTTTGACATGATCAAGATAGAAAATGCACACTGCAGTGGCGGATTTACAGGAGCATGTGGACACTGGCAGCAGCTGACAGTGGCAGGCAACTTGTGACTGTGGCAATGTGGACATGCCACTGCTGACACTGCCACTGCTGACACTGCCACTGCTGACACTGCCACTGCTGACACTGCCACTGCTAACAACGCCGTGTCGAAACGAGTCAGCTTGTTCTGTTATGACACCAACATATAGTAAAGTTACGTAAAGTTCTCCCTACAACAGGCCACGAAGGCACAGAGGGGAGTAGATATATAGCTGTACTCTTTCTTTAACCTCGGCACTAGATGAGGGTGGGTTGTCAACGCCACCCCCCGGCCGCTTTACCCCCGCTAAAGAGACACGGTACCCATTGTACAGGAGGCTGGGTGGGCCCCAGGGCCGGTCTGGAAGGGTGCTGAAAATCTCGCCCTCACCGGGATTCGATCCCCGGACCGTCCAGCTCGTAGCGACCAATTGCCAGTTGCACAGGTACATCACTGTGACTGTTAACTACGCTACGCTACGTGTGTCCGACACGTTACAAGTATCTACGTAACTAACTAACAGAACTACGTTACGCTCCACAACGTGCAAACTCTGCACGTAATTTCAAAATCTTGCACTCTCTCAAAATTCCTAATTGTTCCCTCAAAAATATATTAACTAATACTGTCCATGTACAGGCCTTGATGGTATGCGGGGAGGGGAGGAATAACTCCACTCAATCTTAACCTCGGCACTACATGGCGGTGCGTGGCCAGCATTACGACTGGCAGCTTTACCGCCCCTGTCTCCCCCCCCCCCCGTAAGAACTGCTGTACCTACAGAATATGAGACTGGTTGGGCCCCACAGTCCGTCTGGGCGTTTGTGCACGACTGTCCACAGTCCAGCCCGTAGAACACTCACTGCACCAACTGAGCTACACAATTACAACGCACAGTTAAGTCTGTACTGTGCAAACTGAATGTCTAGCGATTTATTGCCGAGATCTTCGCATGGCCGCCATGTTTTCCTTTCGCATTCTGACATAACCACCTACACAATTTGCATGTTCCTCACGAGCCCATATTAAGTGGCGCTAGGGCCCGTATTAAGTGGCGCTAGGGCCCGTATTAAGTGGCGCTAGGGCCCGTATTAAGTGGCGCTAGGGCCCATATTAAGTGGCGCTAGGGCCCGTATTAAGTGGCGCTAGGCCCGTATTAAGTGGCGCTAGGGCCCGTATTAATTGGCGCTAGGGCCCGTATTAAGTGGCGCTAGGGCCCGTATTAAGTAGCGCTAGGGCCCGTATTAAGTGGCGCTAGGGCCCGTATTAAGTGGCGCTAGGGCCCGTATTAAGTGGCGCTAGGGCCCGTATTAAGTGGCGCTAGGGCCCGTATTAAGTGGCGCTAGGGCCCGTATTAAGTGGCGCTAGGGCCCGTATTAAGTGGCGCTAGGGCCCGTATTAAGTGGCGCTAGGGCCCATATTAAGTGGCGCTAGGGCCCATATTAAGTGGCGCTAGGGCCCATATTAAGTGGCGCTAGGGCCCGTATTAAGTAGCGCTAGGGCCCGTATTAAGTGGCGCTAGGGCCCATATTAAGTGGCGCTAGGGCCCGTATTTAAGTGGCGCTAGGGCCCGTATTAAGTGGCGCTAGGTCCCATATTAAGTGGCGCTAGGGCCTCTCTGTGCATCCGCCATGTTGTTATAACTTATTTAAGGGAACTGTGGGTTAGACATTGGAGTTCTGCAATGTTATAACGTTATATGTGCATGCCAAGTCTGGTGAAAATCGGTCAAGTGGTTCAAAAGTTGAGAACGATGGTGACGAAAGAAGCGAAATTACTGAACGAAACACTAAACATAACCCAACTTAATGAACCCTGCTGAGTCCGCCTTGGCCTTGTAAGACGCACATCTTGTTTGGTACGAATAATTAGGGCAAGGCAAGATATTGTGTGTTATATTTTGGAGTTGCAAGTTTATCCTCGTAACATGACAAAGAAAAGACCAGTTGGGAGATCTAGGAGTAGATGGGAGAATAATATTAAAATTGATCTTAAAGAAATAAACAGAGAGGTCGCGGACTGCATTGATCTGGCTCAGTCCAGGGAGAAGTGGCGAGCTGTTGTGAACAAGGTAATGGACATTCGGGTCCCACCAAATGCGGAGAATTTCTTGAATAGCTGAGAAACTGGTAGCTTTAAAGATGGACTTCGATGGGAAGTATGTCGACATTAGCTTACACAATTAGCCATAACCAACCGCCACTGGTCACGTGTCCTAATTCCGCCACTGACCACTCAGCAAATGAGAAACTCTGAAGTGGAACTCTAGCAAAAGCAATTGAGGCGATAGTTAGTTAATGGGCTTACTTAATTCGATAGCAACTAATTTGCAAAGTAAAGTTTTCTATAGAGCGACGACTAAACCAAAGTGTCCGTCGTTAAACAGAGAGACTAAAGTACGAAATCTGAGACGCTAAGACTCAGAAGAGCTTCTGGACGTCGGCAGTGCAGCGTGCTTGCAGCAACGAGACGCTTAGCGCAACTGAGTTACACGAAATGCCGTAAACTGGCATTGCCTATAACAATATCAATTCGGTCATATGACAGGCATCGCGCTGTCATGTGACCGAATTACACAAACACAGCTATACAGCGTTATTTCGGTACTGCTGCTGCATGTTTCGGCTGTAAACAGCTATCTTCAGTCCATTAAAGTACGTGTAGAAGCACTACAGTTCTACAGCTGATCCAACACTATCACAAAGCAGTGGTCTGAAACCATAAAGCAACCCCATTACAGGTCCTTAGGGCTCCAGCAGGTTGAGGCTACCACATTTATAGACAGTCGGCACATGAAGGTGGTAAGGTTGTCAGCCCTATGCAGTGGCCGCCTTTACCCCCACCAGGAAATACTCCTGGTACTCATTTCTGTTAGAGGCTGAGTCGACCCCAGGGCCATAGTGCGACCGAAAGGATTATGTCAATAAAAAATTCCAGTGACACCATCGGGAATCGAACCCGCGACCTTCCGCTTGGTATAAAACCACAGAATCTTAAAATCTAGATACAATACACTGTATGTGCAATATACAGTCTGTAAAATATACTGTAAGTCGTCAGTAGTAGGACGCCGTACAGATTGGTACACAAACTGAAATTCCGGAGACGTTTGCTGCCCCCATATTCAGTACGTAAGCAGTCTAACCTTGAAGAAGGAGGCAGCACGATGTTACGACAAGTCAGTCTGCGTGGCATCACGTCTGTCTGTCTGTCTCACATGTCACGTGACGCTGGCAACACGTGTATCAAGATGCGTGTCTTGTCGGATTATCACTGTCCTTTCTGATACAAATGCTTCCATCTTCACGGTGACAGACGGAGACGATGTAACTCGCGTTTCTACCATGAAGTTCTACGCTACAGGTTCCTCCGAAACGCCGGTTCGTATCTGCAACTTACACGCCATCACCGCCCAGAAGACAGCAATTTTGATATCCAAGACCGACATAACTTCGAAGTCCACATCCTGATCGCCTACAGGGACGTTAGTCCTGAAGATGACAGCAATATGGTCCTTCGAAACTCGGGGAAAACTAAACCAGCAATGGCAGTAGAGTTGGACCCCCCAAAACACCTTGTAACTCCCTCTTGTACCCTGAATTTGGAGGCAGGCACCAGGTTGCTGCGAAACGTCGGCACTACACGTGGTCGCATCCCTGCGCTGTGGAAACGTCAGTGTGACGGTCGTGTTGCAACGTCCGCCACAAGCAGCACAACTCGCAGATCAAAATGACCTCATCAAGACAAGACCCACGGCAGCCACAAGCAGCACAACTCGCAGATCAAAATGACCTCATCAAGACACGACCCACGGCAGCCACAAGCAGCACAACTCGCAGATCAAAATGACCTCATCAAGACACGACCCACGGCAGCCACAAGCAGCACAACTCGCAGATCAAAATGACCTCATCAAGACACGACCCACGGCAGTCACAAGCAGCACAACTCGCAGATCAAAATGACCTCATCAAGACACGACCCACGGCAGCCACAAGCAGCACAACTCGCAGATCAAAATGACCTCATCAAGACACGACCCACGGCAGCCACAAGCAGCACAACTCGCAGATCAAAATGACCTCATCAAGACACGACCCACGGCAGCCACAAGCAGCACAACTCGCAGATCAAAATGACCTCATCAAGACACGACCCACGGCAGTCACAAGCAGCACAACTCGCAGATCAAAATGACCTCATCAAGACACGACCCACGGCAGCCACAAGCAGCACAACTCGCAGATCAAAATGACCTCATCAAGACACGACCCACGGCAGCCACAAGCAGCACAACTCGCAGATCAAAATGACCTCATCAAGACACGACCCACGGCAGCCACAAGCAGCACAACTCGCAGATCAAAATGACCTCATCAAGACACGACCCACGGCAGCCACAAGCAGCACAACTCGCAGATCAAAATGACCTCATCAAGACACGACCCACGGCAGCCACAAGCAGCACAACTCGCAGATCAAAATGACCTCATCAAGACACGACCCACGGCAGTCACAAGCAGCACAACTCGCAGATCAAAATGACCTCATCAAGACACGACCCACGGCAGTCACAAGCAGCACAACTCGCAGATCAAAATGACCTCATCAAGACACGACCCACGGCAGTCACAAGCAGCACAACTCGCAGATCAAAATGACCTCATCAAGACACGACCCACGGCAGTCACAAGCAGCACAACTCGCAGATCAAAATGACCTCATCAAGACACGACCCACGGCAGCCATCCTCATTTCTTTTCATTACTGCAGCAGCTTCACGGCTCCGTGCCTCCATTCTTCCAACTCGCGCTCGGGGCTCCCTGCGTCGCGACGCTCATCCAGCACACATAAAAAAAAGGAGATACTGAAGAAAAGAAAGGAGAAAGCAAAAAAAAAAAAGCAAATGAAAAGTAAAAATGCTTTGTGAGAAGAATAACAGCAGAGGAACCCTTTTCGAATATGAACTAATGCATAATTTTCATTACTTCTTTGTGTCCCCTGCTCCCTCCTTCGGCCCCTTTCCACCACCCGCACCACCGCGCATAGGACAACAAGGTTGGGGGGGGGGGGGGGGCGCACGGTTTCTCTTCCTATTCTATATCCTTTCTTTCCTTCCTTGCCTGTTTTGAAGCGGCGAAGGGTGGGAAAAGGGGGATGGGTTTGAGGTTGTAGTGCGAGCGGGAGGACCGCCATGTTCATCAGATCTGTGCAGAGCTGCAGACAGCAGCCATATACAGGCTATGAATGACAGGCAGCGGCCTGCGATCCCATGCGGAATCAGATTCAATCCATCTGGCATATCAAACTTCTGACGTTTATATTTCATATACTTGCTTACAGCTGAGCTGCCTGCGAGATCAGACTTAATATTTTGCCTTCCTCACAATTTGGGGTCCACAGGGCCACTGTTTAGGTCAGAGTCACAAGACTTTGTCTGCATGTTATGTTCACGGACACCAACCACAGCCAGACCAATCCAGTACTTCAAGGTCCATTAATTATGACTATCCAAGTCACACTCAGGTCTTCAGCATGTCCGATTACAATTCTGTACGCATTTTCCATCTCATTCGTGCATACTTCACGCTCCGTCCATCTAATATTGCTCGCTTTTATCAGGATAATAATAGCCTACTGGTGCGCTTAGCTGTAAGTGATTAGTTGGTAATAGTTACACCAGATGGCACGTATCGTTATGAAGCTCTCAAGGAGTAAAAAGGTACCTAAGCTTCGGTCGGCATTGCAGCTTCCTATTTTGCCGATAACATCAATTATGGTGTGAATATTAAGTGAAATTTTGGTTTCATAGTGCCTGTCGCTATTATGTGGATATCAGAGAGACGCCGTGCGTTGAAACGTGAATGTTTACTGTCTGACATGACGGGACCAAGACTGTTTAACTAATAGAAGTACACTTCGGTGGTTAAATGATATGGAGGCAGCAAGTGAATAAGGAACGAGTTAAGTATCGATGTTCATAAACAAATTCACAATCCAATGAATGAAATTTCTGTTGCATTAGAAAGACAGAGAGGAAGAAGGACATAAAACCTCGCAAGTTTTCGTAACACAAATTCTGAGACACACGTCAGGCAGCACGTCATAAAACGCGCCGCTCACGAACCACGAACGGCATGTCTGCACACAAATCACAGTGACTCAGTAAACTACAGTCAGCTTCTTCTGAGTCAAAGCATGGCTGGCACGACAGCCAACCGCCAGCTAAACCTGTTCAGTCACACAATCGCCTTCAGTAGCGGAATGGCAGATACAGCGTTCCGAAACACACAAGTCACAGTTGGGGTTGTTTGTACCTCACTCGGCATTTTATCGCGGAGAATCGGCTTCGATCCCAGGGCAGTTCGAATGGGCTTTATGGTACATGAAGTGGCACTGGAACAGGTTTCTGTCGGACTACTTCGGCTTTCGCCGATCCATGACCAGGCAGAATGACTACAGACCGCATTTAACTAACTAACTAACTAACTGGACAGACCGCATTTAACTAACTAGCTAACTAACTAACTGGACAGACCGCATTTAACTAACTAACTAACTAACTAACTGGACAGACCGCATTACAGGACAAAAGTAAAATCGTTCTCTGTCGTTAATTAAACATCACGATATGAAGACGTATGGGGAAGCAAAGGTATATTTCCATGCATTCTTAACTCGGTACTTATGAAGTTTAGTGCTGAGCTTCACGCTCCGACCGCTTTGCTGCCGGTTATCCATTGGCTAGAAAGGTGGGTTGGCCACAGAAGCGGTCTGGACCCCGTGGAGATGAATAAAACGTCTTGTGTCTGCCGCAACTGAAACCAGATTTACTGAAACCACAAATTACACACCAACAAAATGCACCATATTTTCACTTTTTATTCTTCAACCCCTACATATGTTTCGGCCTTTACAAGGCCATCTTCAGGGGGCTCGTAATGTACATTTACTTTACATCCATTATTTATGTCTGCTATTATGTTATATAGTTAATGTTATACAGTAAATGTACATTAAGAGCCCCCTGAAGATGGCCTTGTAAAGGCCGAAACATGTAGGGGTTGAAGAATAAAAAGTGGAAATATGGTCATTTTGTTGGTGTGTAATTTGTGAGTTGTTACAAAATGCCCGGTGAAGATAATACAAAATGTATCAGTCACTCAGTTGTCGAGCCCACGAGCCTGTCACTTTATCGACTGAGCTGTCGCAGCCGTATTGATACTGAAGTAGGATTGGCTCTTGTCTTCGCAATTGTCCTTTATACAGCGTGTTCTAAATACATTCAGTGGCACTCCGTTTGCACAACAGAACAAATCGTTCTTTATTAACAATTTTGTATGAAGCACAGCAGCAGCATTTAACTGGCACAGCATTGTTCGTGAGACAAACCACAGACAGGTTGTCTGACTGTAGGTTAAAGGTCAGTCGTTTGACAGTAATCGCATTTGCACGGTTCGCCAGTCACAATGGTGGCGAACTGTCAGAGTGTTATTTCAGCAAATTGACCGGCGTGTTGTTCGGCACAAAGCGGCGAAAATTTGCAGTGGATAGCGGCGTGTCGTCCTTTTTGTAAATGATTTATTGAAGATTACAATTTACAGTATTTACAGTATACAAGGAAAAAGTTACAAAATTGTTCCGATAACCAATTTAACTAAAATCAGTACATGAACCAAAAGTTATAAAGAGGGGAAAAATAAAAATAATATTAGTGGAAAATACTAAAAACGGTATTTCTGATGGTGAGCTGGTTTACAGTGGTAAATGTTTGGTGGTTTGTGTTTGTAGATTTTGTATGCAGAGTTTAAGTCGGCTAGTGTGTAATGCTTGACACGACGGGCGTCCAGTAGGTGAAGTTCCATACGTCATAAAAATGAAAAAAGAAGCCATTGCAATGTCAAGTGCAGCTCATTCATGTCAGTCAACTGTCATTATTTGTCAGCACAATCCCCGAACACACTCATGCATTGATTTTATTCCATATTGGCACGAGTTTAAAAATTCCGTCGCGGTATAAATCCGGCTTTGGCCCATACACACCGAGTCACACTACAAACGTCTTCGCAGCTGCACATCAACTTATCCCCCAAATGACTCTGGAGCCATCTGTTGTGTGTTGTCCCAACTACGGGTGCTGCCTGCTAACCAAAAATCCCACCGTTGTTTGTTGCAAGCCACGCCCACAGCCGTCGTAATGTTGTGAATGTGTTCGTCAGACGCCAATACTGTTCCGGATATGCAATGTTCATGGGACCCCACCTTGAGCCAGCTGAATCCAGCCGCCACCAGTGTAAATATTAACATCACGTGCGGCAAAGAACCCAAGAGACATAATCATTTCACGATTTCAGATCAAATTCTTTACCCATTTCTTATCTCCCCCATGCATGCTACAAGCTGGGATAGCTCAGTCAGTATAGTGACTAGGCTACGGGTTGCACAACCAAGGAACCGTAGTTCAAATGCCGGCAGGGGCAACAGAATTTTCCCTTTTCCAAAGTGTCCAGCTCGGTTCTGGAGCTCAGCCACCCCCTGTTCAAATTCTATCGGGGATTTTTGACCGGCAGCAAAACGGTCGGTGCACTCCTCTCAACCTAGTGCCGATCAGCTCTCTACCTCCACTCCCTCACACTCCTTCATGACGGGAAACCGGACAAACTGAGCTTCACTTTTACCCATGCATGCAACACGCCCAGCTCATCTCAAGCCCCTCAACTCATCCTAATGCAACTTTCCCCAGTTTCCAGTCACTTCTTCCTGCTCAGAACATTCCCGTTCTCACACACACACACGCACATACAGTCACGCACTCAATCTGTACAATCGGACACTACAGTTCGCGGTTTAATCTCTACTGCCAACAAGCAACTGACTGCTGAATGCAGCAGACGTTCCCCGACACTGACACTCTGTTGCCACTAGCCAGTCACGTTATTTGCTGACAAGTAAGCACAAGTGCACTGGCAGTAAGTTTTGCACCGTTCACACAGCACGCGTGCACCTATACAGTTGAGTATCGATGTTATGAGCGAGACCGATCGATATACACAGTAGCGAGCACAAACATCGGAAGAATTTTCAGTGTAAAACGCCTATTTGGTTTTGCGAACTTACGAAGTACCATCATTACGAAGTACCATCATTACGAAGTACCATCATTACGAAGTACCATCATAAACGCATAAAAAACCTCAAAAAGCATAACAAAGCAGAATTTTTTTAAAACAAAGTAGAAACACTTCGTGTAAACACAAAACACAATGACTAAAGCCAACCTCACTGCTTACAGCACAAAAGCAATCAACTGGCCTTACTGAAGACAGCTTGACTGGCCGTTATGCTAACACTGGCCGTTATGCTAACACTGGCCGTTATGCTAACACTGGCCGTTATGCTAACACTGGCCGTGATGCTAACACTGGCCGTTATGCTAACACTGGCCGTGATGTTAACACTGGCCGTTATGCTAACACTGGCCGTGATGCTAACACTGGCCGTTATGCTAACACTGGCCGTGATGCTAACACTGGTCGTGATGCTAACACTGGCCGTGATGCTAACACTGGCCGTTATGCTAACACTGGCCGTGATGCTAACACTGGCCGTTATGCTAACACTGGCCGTGATGCTAACACTGGCCGTTATGCTAACACTGGCCGTGATGCTAACACTGGCCGTGATGCTAACACTGGCCGTTATGCTAACACTGGCCGTGATGCTAACACTGGCCGTGATGCTAACACTGGCCGAGTACGAATCTTGACCCGTAAGGATGGGACCGATACGTTGTACCGAATCGTCGGTAAATAATTACCACGCGACGCCGTGTAATAACCCAGAAGACCACAAATATGTAGTAGTAGTTCTGAACAGGAGTAGAATGTGGAAGCCACGCTTGCTATTGTGTCGCTGTCACTTAGACACGAGCTGGCAGTAGCCGAACAGGAGCAACAAAGAGAGGACACGCGTTGTCACACAATCTGTCAGTTTCGTGTTCAGGTGGTTAGGCGTTGTGACTACGTTTGTTTGTAAGCAAGACATTTAACACACGCACAGAAACTGTCCTCTACGGTACGATTTGGGCATGACACTAACAGGTGCAAATTGGGCATGATACTAACAGGTGCAAATTGGGCATGACACTAACAGGTACAAATTGGGCATGACACTAACAGGTACAAATTGGGCATGACACTAACAGGTGCAAATTGGGCATGACACTAACAGGTGCAAATTGGGCATGACACTAACAGGTGCAAATTGGCATGACACTAACAGGTGCAAATTGGGCAGACACTAACAGGTGCAAATTTGGCATGGCACTAACAGGTGCAAATTGGGCATGACACTAACAGGTAAAATTGCATGCATGAAACAATTAGAGCATACCGAAGTCTGAGAATGCTTGGTACGTGCGGTGCAGGACGTGTCTTGGTACGTGCGGTGCAGGACGTGTCTTGGTACGTGCGGTGCTGGACGTGTCTTGGTACGTGCGGTGCAGGACGTGTCTTGGTACGTGCGGTGCAGGACGTGTCTTGGTACGTGCGGTGCTGGACGTGTCTTGGTACGTGCGGTGCTGGACGTGTCTTGGTACGTGCGGTGCAGGACGTGTCTTGGTACGTGCGGTGCTGGACGTGTCTTGGTACGTGCGGTGCAGGACGTGTCTTGGTACGTGCGGTGCTGGACGTGTCTTGGTACGTGCGGTGCAGGACGTGTCTTGGTACGTGCGGTGCAGGACGTGTCTTGGTACGTGCGGTGCTGGACGTGTCTTGGTACGTGCGGTGCTGGACGTGTCTTGGTACGTGCGGTGCTGGACGTGTCTTGGTACGTGCGGTGCAGGACGTGTCTTGGTACGTGCGGTGCAGGACGTGTCTTGGTACGTGCGGTGCACGACGTGTCTTGGTACGTGCGGTGCTGGACGTGTCTTCCTGGCCGCCATTTAATAACATACAAAGATTAAGATATACAGAATTCTAATATTGCCTGTTGTTTTGTATGGGTGTGAAACTTGGTCTCTCACACTGAGGGAGGAACATAGGCTGAGGGTGTTCGAGAATAGGGTGCTGAGGGGGATATTTGGGTCTAAGAGAGACGGGGTAACAGGGGAGTGGAGAAGACTACATAACGAGGAACTTTGTGATTAAATCAAAGAGGGTGCGATGGGCGAGGCATGTGGCACGTGACATATATGGGGAGTAGAGAAATGGATAGATTTTTTTGGGAGGAAATGTGAAGCAAAGAAACCACTTGGAAGAACTAGGCATAGATGGGAAACATTAAAATTGATTTTACAGGGAGGGTCTGGGCATGATTCGCCTGTCTTAGGACAGCGATAATTGGCGGGCTCTTGTGAATGCGGTAATGAACATTGGGGTTCATAAAATTCATGCGATTTATTGACTAGCTGAGGAACTGGTAGCTTCTCAAGAAAGAGTCAGTCGGTCTGACCGGACAGTCCGTCAGTGCGGTAACAGCTACGTCCATCGTCGGATAATTAGCTGTGTATAAAGGCGATGCTTTCTGTGCTCTAATTAACACACACACACATTCCTTTAGCTTTGTGCAGCTTCATGTGGAGTTGCCTTAGCTTTGTGTGCTGTAAGCCGTTTTACATTCCTGTGCACACACACACACATGCACGCTGAATGCTGTCTGCCTTTGCGTAACGCACTGCAGTGTGTGTGTGTGTGTGTCTGGAAGCAAGCCGGCCTTTATGCCATTCAGGTAGTCAGTCCTCTTCTTCTTGTTCTCATCTGGTTAATGTGTTTTGCGGGCTGCTGCTAGCTATCACGTTACGTGCTGCATATTTCAATTCGGGCAAACAGAATAAAAACGAAAATACAGTCAAATGAAACTGCACAAAAAAAACTGAACAAATCTCGTTTAAAATGAAACTCGGTAGCAGTATACCGCTAGCACCACAGCCTTGCAATCTGCACGATCCTGAGCCAGTTCAATCCACCTCTCGGCATCATACCCTGCCTGCTTACAATGCACCGTATTCCTTTAAACACAAAGTGAAAGTCCTTTTCTGTCAAAGGCTCCACGAGTTCACAACCAGCGTGACCTGTTCAGCAGCTTTGGCTTTTGTTACCAATGTCAGTGATAAACATAAATATGCATCGCCTACTGAAACATCAGCGAAAGACAATCAGTATTGATGAGAAATTACACGTAATAAGCCGACTTGTGAAGCGTGAACGAACTGTTGACATATGCCGTAATGTTAGTGAACGAACTGTTTACATGTCCGTAATGTTAGTGAACGAACTGTTGACATGCCGTAATGTTAGTAAACGAACTGTTGAATTGCCGTATGTTAGTGAACGAATGTACAGTGCCGTAATGTTAGTGAACGAACTGTACTTGCCGTAATGTAGTGAACGAACTGTTGACAATGGCGTAATGTTAGTGAACGAACTGTTGATATATGCCGTATGTTAGGTGAACGAACTGTTGACATGTGCCGTAATGTTAGTGAACGAACTGTTGAATGCCTATGTAGTGAACGAACTGTTGACAGTGCCGTAATGTTAGTGAACGAACTGTTGATCATATGCCGTATGTTAGTGAACGAACGTTGAATGCCGTAATGTAGTGAACGAACGTTGATATGCCGTAATGTTAGTGAACGAACTGTTGACATAGTGCCGTATGTTAGTGAACGAACTGTTGATATTGCCGTGAATAGTGTAAGTGAACGAACTGTTGACATTGCCGTAATGTTAGTGAACGAACTGTTGAATGCGTGATGTTAGTGAACGAACTGTTGAATGTGCCGTAATGTAGTGAACGAACTGTTGAATTGCCGTAATGTTAGTGAACGAACTGTTGACATTGCCGTGATGTTAGTGAACGAACTGTTGACATGTGCCGTAATGTTAGTGAACGAACTGTTGATATGTGCCGTGATGTTAGTGAACGAACTGTTGATATATGCCGTAATGTTAGTGAACGAACTGTTGAAATTGCCGTAATGTTAGTGAACGAACTGTTGAATTGCCGTAATGTTAGTGAACGAACTGTTGATATATGCCGTGATGTTAGTGAACGAACTGTTGACAGTGCCGTAATGTTAGTGAACGAACTGTTGATATATGCCGTGATGTTAGTGAACGAACCGTTGATATATGCCGTAATGTTAGTGAACGAACTGTTGATATATGCCGTAATGTTAGTGAACGAACTGTTGATATATGCCGTAATGTTAGTGAACGAACTGTTGATATATGCCGTGATGTTAGTGAACGAACTGTTGACACGTGCCGTAATGTTAGTGAACGAACTGTTGATATATGCCGTGATGTTAGTGAACGAACTGTTGACACGTGCCGTAATGTTAGTGAACGAACTGTTGATATATGCCGTGATGTTAGTGAACGAACTGTTGATATATGCCGTAATGTTAGTGAACGAACTGTTGATATATGCCGTAATGTTAGTGAACGAACTGTTGATATATGCCGTAATGTTAGTGAACGAACTGTTGATATATGCCGTGATGTTAGTGAACGAACTGTTGATAATATGCCGTGATGTTAGTGAACGAACTGTTGATATATGCCGTAATGTTAGTGAACGAACTGTTGATATATGCCGTGATGTTAGTGAACGAACTGTTGATATATGCCGTAATGTTAGTGAACGAACTGTTGATATATGCCGTAATGTTAGTGAACGAACTGTTGATATATGCCGTGATGTTAGTGAACGAACTGTTGACACGTGCCGTAATGTTAGTGAACGAACTGTTGATATATGCCGTGATGTTAGTGAACGAACTGTTGATATATGCCGTAATGTTAGTGAACGAACTGTTTGATATATGCCGTAATGTTAGTGAACGAACTGTTGATATATGCCGTAATGTTAGTGAACGAACTGTTGATATATGCCGTGATGTTAGTGAACGAACTGTTGACACGTGCCGTAATGTTAGTGAACGAACTGTTGATATATGCCGTGATGTTAGTGAACGAACTGTTGATATATGCCGTAATGTTAGTGAACGAACTGTTGATATATGCCGTAATGTTAGTGAACGAACTGTTGATATATGCCGTAATGTTAGTGAACGAACTGTTGATATATGCCGTGATGTTAGTGAACGAACTGTTGACACGTGCCGTAATGTTAGTGAACGAACTGTTGATATATGCCGTGATGTTAGTGAACGAACTGTTGATATATGCCGTAATGTTAGTGAACGAACTGTTGATATATGCCGTAATGTTAGTGAACGAACTGTTGATATATGCCGTAATGTTAGTGAACGAACTGTTGATATATGCCGTGATGTTAGTGAACGAACTGTTGATATATGCCGTAATGTTAGTGAACGAACTGTTGATATATGCCGTAATGTTAGTGAACGAACTGTTGATATATGCCGTAATGTTAGTGAACGAACTGTTGATATATGCCGTAATGTTAGTGAACGAACTGTTGATATATGCCGTGATGTTAGTGAACGAACTGTTGACACGTGCCGTAATGTTAGTGAACGAACTGTTGATATATGCCGTAATGTTAGTGAACGAACTGTTGATATATGCCGTAATGTTAGTGAACGAACTGTTGATATATGCCGTAATGTTAGTGAACGAACTGTTGATATATGCCGTAATGTTAGTGAACGAACTGTTGATATATGCCGTGATGTTAGTGAACGAACTGTTGACACGTGCCGTAATGTTAGTGAACGAACTGTTGATATATGCCGTGATGTTAGTGAACGAACTGTTGATATATGCCGTAATGTTAGTGAACGAACTGTTGATATATGCCGTAATGTTAGTGAACGAACTGTTGATATATGCCGTAATGTTAGTGAACGAACTGTTGATATATGCCGTGATGTTAGTGAACGAACTGTTGACACGTGCCGTAATGTTAGTGAACGAACTGTTGATATATGCCGTGATGTTAGTGAACGAACTGTTGATATATGCCGTAATGTTAGTGAACGAACTGTTGATATATGCCGTAATGTTAGTGAACGAACTGTTGATATATGCCGTAATGTTAGTGAACGAACTGTTGATATATGCCGTGATGTTAGTGAACGAACTGTTGATATATGCCGTAATGTTAGTGAACGAACTGTTGATATATGCCGTAATGTTAGTGAACGAACTGTTGATATATGCCGTAATGTTAGTGAACGAACTGTTGATATATGCCGTGATGTTAGTCTCGCTCATAGCAACGTGCATACAATTCGTGTAATGCCGACAGAATTAAAGAAAGTGCTGAGTGCTTTTTTTATGACTCGACAGCCCCTTGGGGGCCTAGGCCGCGTCATTATCGACGCTTCACGATCACACTCAGACACACCACACTCGGTAGGACTCCTCTGGACGAGTGATCGGCCCGTCGCAGAGACCTCTACCTGACAAAACACAACACTCACAACAGACAGACATTCATGCCATAGGCGGGATTCGAACCCACAAACCCAGCAAGCCGAAGACCCACGATTTAGACCGCGCGGCCACTGGGATCGGCTCAGATAACGTATAGAAATGTATAGGCATACCCCGTCTTACGACACTTAGACTTACGACACTTCGCACTTAATACGCTTTACAATTGCCACCATGCCCCGAACTCGAGGCGCTTGCTTCACAGTTACGACACATTAGTGACATGACGCTACCGCTCGCATCGGCTTCCACCACTTGACGTCGCTGTCGTCAGTTCGCATGCAAACACGTTTCGCTTTGCGTTTCTGTGCTACCAGCACGAAGCGTTTGGCCCTTGATGACTTACTTATGACGAGTAAATGCATCGATAAGTGAAAAAATACATTCCTTCGAGTTGCGACTATTTTCGAATTACAACAGTGGTCTGGAAACTAATCTGTCGTAAGTGCGGGGTATGTCTGTATGTATAGTGTACAGAAATGCATATATACTGTATATACAGTACGTACATACTCTACAGATCCGTATGTCCACCAGTCGTATAGTCATACAATATATGGAAAAAGGATGCCAATCCCGTAACCCCCAGGACATACACTGTTTTAAACGGAAATTGTGTGTTCGATTTGCGCGACTTTTTCAGGAACGTAACCCTGACGTAAAACGAGATCTGCCTGTATTGGGATCGGAACCGACCACGAGGCCTAAGTCCTTGACAGCATCATGGTGGTGGTGCTGTACCAGACACAAAACCGACCGGGCGGAACGGAACGAATGGACGACAGGATTTCGTACTGAAGGTTACTGTGACACCGTACAGTTTGTTAGAAATGTATCGACGTGCCCTGAAGATGAAGACTGCATGTTCGATTGGTACGTTTATACCAAACTACACGGCG
Organism: Reticulitermes speratus; assembly: GCA_021186555.1. NCBI lineage: Eukaryota > Metazoa > Arthropoda > Insecta > Blattodea > Rhinotermitidae > Reticulitermes > Reticulitermes speratus. The sequence continues at coordinate 3,341,828 of JAJKFL010000042.1, forward strand.
TCACATACCAAGCTCGTCACAGCCACCACACCAAGACGGACACACGCTCTTTCCGTACGAGAAACTGTCTAAAGCGCGCTGTCGTTAAGACACGTGACGTCACGTCTACCGCCACGCCAGCACGCCGTTCTCTGCTCAACAAAAGCACTGTTAGCTACCCATAAAATTAATAAGGACACGGAGAAAAGCTGACGAGCCGGGGGGGGGGGCGTCAGCAGAGACGTCCCATATTCTTGCGAATGTCAGTCGCTGTGAGCTGCATTGTGTGTCCCACCCCCGCACCCCTCTGTGTTGCGCCTCCCTGCACATTAATCAGCGTCCCTTTGCACGCACAAAGACAGGCACTTTTCAGTAATTAACAACATAAATATACGAAACTAAGACAGGCCAACAAACAGCCCAAGTACGATGTGTATCATTACGAACAGAGGGCGGACATTTGGCAAGGGGAGTTGCAGTGGGGAGAGGGGCAACAGCTACATATCAATACGCATGTTCGCCCCCAATAAGCAATGAGCATAACCACGCCCATAATGAAATAAGCAGTCGCAGTCCGACGTGCGATGTGAGAATTTCTGCGAGATTTACATGTGATGGGGAACAAAGGTAGCGAGACAGTGTCAGGCAACAACACAACTGTACTGACATGCAGTGTCTGGCAACAACACAACTGTACTGTCATGCAGTGTCAGGCAACACCACAACATGTACTGACATGCAGTGTCTGACAACACCACAACATGTACTGACATGCAGTGTCAGGCAACAACACAACTGTACTGACATGCAGTGTCTGGCAACAACACAACTGTACTGTCATGCAGTGTGTCAGGCAACACCACATGTACTGACATGCACTGTCAGGCAACACCAGAACATGTACTGACATGCAGTGTGTCAGGCAACACCACAACATGTACTGTCATGCACAGTGTCTGGCAAAACCACAACATGTACTGACATACAGTGTCTGGCAACACCACATGTACTGACATGCAGTGTCTGGCAACACCACAACATGTACTGACATGCAGTGTCTGGCAACACCACATGTATTGACATGCACTGTCAGGCAACACCAGAACATGTACTGACATGCAGTGTCTGACAACACCACAACATGTACTGACATACAGTGTATGGCAACACCACATGTACTGACATGCAGTGTCTGGCAACACCACAACATGTACTGACATGCAGTGTCTGGCAACACCACAACATGTACTGACATAGTGTCTGGCAACACCACAACATGTACTGACATACAGTGTCTGGCAACACCACAACATGTACTGACATGCAGTGTCTGGCAAACACCACATGTACTGACATGCACTGTCAGGCAACACCAGAACATGTACTGACATGCAGTGTGTCAGGCAATACCACAACATTTACTGACATGCAGTGTGTGGCAACACCACAACATGTACTGACATGCACTGTCAGGCAACACCAGAACATGTACTGACATGCAGTGTGTCAGGCAATACCACAACATTTACTGACATGCAGTGTGTGGCAACACCACAACATGTACTGACATGCACTGTCAGGCAACACCAGAACATGTACTGACATGCAGTGTGTCAGGCAATACCACAACATTTACTGACATGCAGTGTGTGGCAACACCACAACATGTACTGACATGCACTATCAGGCAACACCAGAACATGTACTGACATGCAGTGTCAGGCAATACCACAACATTTACTGACATGCAGTGTGTCAGGCAACACCACAACATGTACTGACATGCACTGTCAGGCACGTAAGTCACACTGTGTTGGCAGCAAGTGACAGTGGCACATGCTGCCAACATGTATCACGTAAGTCACACTGTGTTGGCAGCAAGTGACAGTGGCACATGCTGCCAACATGTATCACGTCACACTGTTGGCAGCAAGTGAGAGTGGCACATGCTGCCAACATGTATCACGTAAGTCACACTGTGTTGGCAGCAAGTGACAGTGGCACATGCTGCCAACATGTATCACGTAAGTCACACTGTGTTGCCAGCAAGTGAGAGTGGCACATGCTGCCAACATGTATCACGTAAGTCACACTGTTGGCAGCAAGTGACAGTGGCACATGCTGCCAACACAGTCCGCACACCGACATTCCAACTAACAGTTCGACAGTCGCACATATGCACACGTCACATCGGCAACACCTGCCTACTGCAAACCTCAACACTGCCTTCAGCTTATCACTTGACAAGACAAGTGCTGTTCACACATCAGCCGTATACTTTTGTACTTGACCTTGACAGTGCGTGTCATGACTGAGAGCTGACTGCAGCTGTTAAGTGTCATGTTCTGTCTTATGATGGCTCGTTGACAGGCTGCAGCTTGTGGCGAGGTCACACCTCAACAGTAAGTTTGTGTCACATGATGTGGCAGTCGGGTTTATTGCTTTAGCGATCACTTAAGGCTGTACAGTGAAATAATCGCTGTTTGTTCTGAGATCCACACAAAACACATAAATACACTGTGTGGGCAGAACGTACAATTTGTGAATGTTAAACATGGCAGCATATTCAGCTCGTACCGCGCAGTAAACACACTCCGTCTCAGTTATACAAACCAGTCAGTTAATGTTGTACAGTGAAATAATCGCTGTTTGTTCTGAGATCCACACAAAACACATAAATACAGTCCGTACCGCGCAGTAAACACACTCCGTCTCAGTTATACAAACCAGTCAGTTAATGCTGTACATTGAAATAATCGCTGTTTGTTCTGAGATCCACACAAAACACATAAATACAGTCCGTACCGCGCAGTAAACACACTCCGTCTCAGTTATACAAACCAGTCAGTTAATGCTGTACAGTGAAATAATCGCTGTTTGTTCTGAGATCCACACAAAACACATAAATACAGTCCGTACCGCGCAGTAAACACACTCCGTCTCAGTTATACAAACCAGTCAGTTAATGTTGTACAGTGAAATAATCGCTGTTTGTTCTGAGATCCACACAAAACACATAAATACAGTCCGTACCGCGCAGTAAACACACTCCGTCTCAGTTATACAAACCAGTCAGTTAATGCTGTACAGTGAAATAATCGCTGTTTGTTCTGAGATCCACACAAAACACATAAATACAGTCCGTACCGCGCAGTAAACACACTCCGTCTCAGTTATACAAACCAGTCAGTTAATGCTGTACAGTGAAATAATCGCTGTTTGTTCTGAGATCCACACAAAACACACAAATACAGTCCGTACCGCGCAGTAAACACACTCCGTCTCAGTTATACAAACCAGTCAGTTAATGCTGTACAGTGAAATAATCGCTGCTTGTTCTGAGATCCACACAAAACACATAAATACAGTCCGTACCGCGCAGTAAACACACTCCGTCTGTTATACAAACCAGTCAGTTAATGCTGTACAGTGAAATAATCGCTGTTTGTTCTGAGATCCACACAAAACACATAAATACAGTCCGTACCGCACAGTAAACACATCCGTCTCAGTTATACAAACCAGTCAGTTAATGTTGTACAGTGAAATAATCGCTGTTTGTTCTGAGATCCACACAAAACACATAAATACAGTCCGTACCGCGCAGTAAACACACTCCGTCTCAGTTATACAAACCAGTCAGTTAATGCTGTACAGTGAAATAATCGCTGTTTGTTCTGAGATCCACACAACACACATAAATACACTGTGTGGGCAGAACGTGGAATTGTTGAATGTTAAACCTGGCGGTACATATAGTGACCACTGGGCTTTATAAAGCGTTCAGCACATACAGCAATACCTTGACTTTCACCGCTTCGCTCTTTCGTCGCATTTCGTCACAACCGCGCGCCATCTTGTTTCTTTCGTCGTTCAGTCTTTCAACATAAGTCGTTCTGTGTGCGCTGTTTTTTCAAATTGTCCGCATTGAATGTCATATTTGTGATTAAACATATTAATACTGCTTATTTTGTGATTAAAATAACCAAACTGTTCACACTATATTATATTTGTGATTATACTGTAAACAGTTCACAGTTATTTTTGTGATAACAGTATAGTAAATAAATAAAAGCTAAATAAAGGCTATGCTTCGACTTTCGTCAGTGCTCTGGTCCCTAAACCGTCGAAAGAGCGAGGTATTGTTGTACCAGGTCTTAATTTCAATTTCATTTTGTCTCACTTAACGATGCAGTCAGCAGCATCAAGTGATGGGCTTATCATGTGAAGTGGAAGTGATGTGCATGAAGTGGCAGTGGCCTGATTTAAGGCACTAACCCGGTAGTGCTCTACGTCACAGACAACACAGTGTCCACCATAAAGACCAGTTACATAAATGGCAGTACGTCACAGACAACACAGTGTCCACCATAAAGACCAGTTACATAAATGGCAGTACGTCACAGACAACACAGTGTCCACCATAAAGACCAGTTACATAAATGGCAGTACGTCACAGACAACACAGTGTCCACCATAAAGACCAGTTACATAAATGGCAGTACGTCACAGACAACACAGTGTCCACCATAAAGACCAGTAACATAAATGGCAGTACGTCACAGACAACACAGTGTCCACCATAAAGACCAGTTACATAAATGGCAGTACGTCACAGACAACACAGTGTCCACCATAAAGACCAGTTACATAAACGGCAGTACGTCACAGACAACACAGTGTCCACCATAAAGACCAGTTACATAAATGGCAGTACGTCACAGACAACACAGTGTCCACCATGAAGACCAGTTACATAAATGGCAGTACGTCACAGACAACACAGTGTCCACCATGAAGACCAGTTACATAAATGGCAGTACGTCACAGACAACACAGTGTCCACCATAAAGACCAGTTACATAAATGGCAGTACGTCACAGACAACACAGTGTCCACCATAAAGACCAGTTACATAAATGGCAGTACGTCACAGACAACACAGTGTCCACCATGAAGACCAGTTACATAAATGGCAGTACGTCACAGACAACACAGTGTCCACCATGAAGACCAGTTACATAAATGGCAGTACGTCACCGACAACACAGTGTCCACCATAAAGACCAGTTACATAAATGGCAGTACGTCACAGACAACACAGTATCCACCATAAAGACCAGTTACATAAATGGCAGTACGTCACAGACAACACAGTGTCCACCATAAAGACCAGTTACATAAATGGCAGTACGTCACAGACAACACAGTGTCCACCATAAAGATCAGTTACATAAATGGCAGTACGTCACAGACAACACAGTGTCCACCATTAAGACCAGTTACATAAATGGCAGTACGTCACAGACAACACAGTGTCCACCATAAAGACCAGTTACATAAATGGCAGTACGTCACAGACAACACAGTGTCCACCATTAAGACCAGTTACATAAATGGCAGCACGTCACAGACAACACAGTGTCCACCATTAAGACCAGTTACATAAATGGCAGTACGTCACAGACAACACAGTGTCCACCATAAAGACCAGTTACATAAATGGCAGTACGTCACAGACAACACAGTGTCCACCATGAAGACCAGTTACATAAATGGCAGTACGTCACAGACAACACAGTGTCCACCATTAAGACCAGTTACATAAATGGCAGTACGTCACAGACAACACAGTGTCCACCATAAAGACCAGTTACATAAATGGCAGTACGTCACAGACAACACAGTGTCCACCATAAAGACCAGTTACATAAATGGCAGTACGTCACAGACAACACAGTGTCCACCATAAAGATCAGTTACATAAATGGCAGTACGTCACAGACAACACAGTGTCCACCATAAAGACCAGTTACATAAATGGCAGTACGTCACAGACAACACAGTGTCCACCATAAAGACCAGTTACATAAATGGCAGTACGTCACAGACAACACAGTGTCCACCATGAAGACCAGTTACATAAATGGCAGTACGTCACAGACAACACAGTGTCCACCATAAAGACCAGTTACATAAATGACAGTACGTGTGCACGTAAACTGTCCGTTAGTTTTGTCAGACTTTATCAAAATCGAAATGTGTCGACAAGACTTCAGTAGTAAGTCCAAATATGAAATTTCACGAAATGCCGTCGGTGGGATTCGCACTGTTGCATGCGGGCAGACAGACGGACCTACCGACGCTAATAGTATTTTCTCGCAACTGCTTTATAAACGCGCCCAAACATTATTATGTGAATTAAACTACGGGCCAATTGTAAACACGGCTTTGAAATTAATTAAATGCTGTCACTTTATCAATGTTCATAAACACAAGCATTCAGTTAGCACAGTCAGTAGCTAGATGCAACTGTACTGATCTGTGGCGCATTATGGCCGCGCGATCAGAAGGCAGCACAAAACAGTGCGACAAACCTTTGACAAATGTCATGTTAGCAGTTCATCAGACACAACAAACATACGCTAATATGTTCAGTCACTCATTCATAATTAATCCCAACAGGCACCACTGATACAGCAACTGTTAAACACAACTTTATAGCAAGTGACACTAAATTTGTAACTGAGCTTTGTGACAGAATCTGACAGTTCCTCACCCGGTCATATCAGCGTTTATGGAACCTGGATTTTCGTTACAGTCTTCGCAAGAGTCCACAACTACATAATACCCTCAGCCAGATGAATCCACTTCACGTTGGCACATTAAGATCTATTTAAATATTATGCTTCCATCTATTCCTAGGTCTCGCAAGTGGACAGCGACTATGATTTCGTATTTATTTCTCATCTGTTCTAAAAATCTACGTGCTACATGCATTTTCAATTCATCTTGTTTGTCTATATTTCTCGTATATTTAGGCTCCTTGTCACAACACTGTACAACTCTCAATCTCCACTTCAACACGTCGCTGACTGTACTTCACGAAGCAGTTAAGAACTCTATAATCTTAACATGATTCTAAACAGCGATGAATGTCTTTAAATGACGCTTATTGTGATGGCTTTGCTCAGTGTTTATCGACTGGTCTGCTACCGCAAAACCCTCCGAAGTCTGACTAATTATGGAGGCCTTATCCGGCAACGTCTCCAGTCAACTGCCTCACGTACAGTCGTAATGTTACGACATAGAATAACCAGTAAACAATACGACACTTCGTGCAAACTGAGGATATGACAGACGTAACACAACATGCACAAGTACATAAGACGCAGTACAGCAGACTGCCGATATGACAGACGTAACCACAACATGCACAAGTACATAAGACGCAGTACAGCAGACTGCCGATATGACAGACGTAACCACAACATGCACAAGTACAAAAGACGCAGTACAGCAGACTGCCGATATGACAGACGTAACCACAACATGCACAAGTACAAGTACAAAAGACGCAGTACAGCAGACTGCCGATATGACAGACGTAACCACAACATGCACAAGTACATAAGACGCAGTACAGCAGACTGCCGATATGACAGACGTAACCACAACATGCACAAGTACATAAGACGCAGTACAGCAGACTGCCGATATGACAGACGTAACCACAACATGCACAAGTACAAGTACAAAAGACGCAGTACAGCAGACTGCCGATATGACAGACGTAACCACAACATGCACAAGTACAAGTACATAAGACGCAGTACAGCAGACTGCCGATATGACAGACGTAACCACAACATGCACAAGTACATAAGACGCAGTACAGCAGACTGCCGATATGACAGACGTAACCACAACATGCACAAGTACATAAGACGCAGTACAGCAGACTGCCGATATGACAGACGTAACCACAACAAGCACAAGTACATAAGACGCAGTACAGCAGACTGCCGATATGACAGACGTAACCACAACATGCACAAGTACAAGTACAAAAGACGCAGTACAGCAGACTGCCGATATGACAGACGTAACCACAACATGCACAAGTACAAGTACAAAAGACGCAGTACAGCAGACTGCCGATATGACAGACGTAACCACAACATGCACAAGTACATAAGACGCAGTACAGCAGACTGCCGATATGACAGACGTAACCACAACATGCACAAGTACAAGTACATAAGACGCAGTACAGCAGACTGCCGATATGACAGACGTAACCACAACATGCACAAGTACATAAGACGCAGTACAGCAGACTGCCGATATGACAGACGTAACCACAACAAGCACAAGTACATAAGACGCAGTACAGCAGACTGCCGATATGACAGACGTAACCACAACAAGCACAAGTACATAAGACGCAGTACAGCAGACTGCCGATATGACAGACGTAACCACAACAAGCACAAGTACATAAGACGCAGTACAGCAGACTGCCGATATGACAGACGTAACCACAACATGCACAAGTACATAAGACGCAGTACAGCAGACTGCCGATATGACAGACGTAACCACAACATGCACAAGTACATAAGACGCAGTACAGCAGACTGCCGATATGACAGACGTAACCACAACAAGCACAAGTACATAAGACGCAGTACAGCAGACTGCCGATATGACAGACGTAACCACAACATGCACAAGTACAAGTACAAAAGACGCAGTACAGCAGACTGCCGATATGACAGACGTAACCACAACATGCACAAGTACAAGTACAAAAGACGCAGTACAGCAGACTGCCGATATGACAGACGTAACCACAACATGCACAAGTACATAAGACGCAGTACAGCAGACTGCCGATATGACAGACGTAACCACAACATGCACAAGTACAAGTACATAAGACGCAGTACAGCAGACTGCCGATATGACAGACGTAACCACAACATGCACAAGTACATAAGACGCAGTACAGCAGACTGCCGATATGACAGACGTAACCACAACATGCACAAGTACAAAAGACGCAGTACAGCAGACTGCCGATATGACAGACGTAACCACAACATGCACAAGTACATAAGACGCAGTACAGCAGACTGCCGATATGACAGACGTAACCACAACATGCACAAGTACATAAGACGCAGTACAGCAGACTGCCGATATGACAGACGTAACCACAACATGCACAAGTACAAAAGACGCAGTACAGCAGACTGCCGATATGACAGACGTAACCACAACATGCACAAGTACAAGTACAAAAGACGCAGTACAGCAGACTGCCGATATGACAGACGTAACCACAACATGCACAAGTACAAAAGACGCAGTACAGCAGACTGCCGATATGACAGACGTAACCACAACATGCACAAGTACAAAAGACGCAGTACAGCAGACTGCCGGTATGACAGACGTAACCACAACATGCACAAGTACAAGTACAAAAGACGCAGTACAGCAGACTGCCGATATGACAGACGTAACCACAACATGCACAAGTACAAAAGACGCAGTACAGCAGACTGCCGATATGACAGACGTAACCACAACATGCACAAGTACAAGTACAAAAGACGCAGTACAGCAGACTGCCGATATGACAGACGTAACCACAACATGCACAAGTACAAAAGACGCAGTACAGCAGACTGCCGATATGACAGACGTAACCACAACATGCACAAGTACAAAAGACGCAGTACAGCAGACTGCCGATATGACAGACGTAACCACAACATGCACAAGTACAAGTACAAAAGACGCAGTACAGCAGACTGCCGATATGACAGACGTAACCACAACATGCACAAGTACAAGTACAAAAGACGCAGTACAGCAGACTGCCGATATGACAGACGTAACCACAACATGCACAAGTACATAAGACGCAGTACAGCAGACTGCCGATATGACAGACGTAACCACAACATGCACAAGCACAAAAGACGCAGTACAGCAGACTGCCGATATGACAGACGTAACCACAACATGCACAAGTACAAGTACAAAAGACGCAGTACAGCAGACTGCCGATATGACAGACGTAACCACAACATGCACAAGTACAAAAGACGCAGTACAGCAGACTGCCGATATGACAGACGTAACCACAACATGCACAAGTACAAGTACAAAAGACGCAGTACAGCAGACTGCCGATATCGACACACTTGTACGCGCCATGTTCAATAAGGACGGTGCACTAGTTCACAAAAATTAAATCAGACGTCGTTTCAACGCTAAATGCAGCTCATTTATAGGACCAGCTTACCATTTTCTGTCAACACAATCCTCAAGCACTTTGATGCATTTGTCCCACCTTGGTACATTTCCCTACAATGAGGAAGTGGAAGTGGCTGTGTGTGAATGGTTTTAAATGCAACAGTCTGATTTGTACTGCGACGGAGTTTTAAAACTCGTGTCGAGATGGGAGAAATGCATCAATGTGTTCAGGGACTATGTTGAAAACAGTATTACGTAAGTGCAATAAACAGTACTACGTAAGTGCAATAAACAGTACTACGTAAGTGCAATAAAAAGTACTACGTAAGTGCAATAAACAGTACTACGTAAGTGCAATAAACAGTACTACGTAAGTGCAATAAACAGTACTACGTAAGTGCAATAAACAGTACTACGTAAGTGCAATAAACAGTACTACGTAAGTGCAATAAACAGTACTACGTAAGTGCAATAAACAGTACTACGTAAGTGCAATAAACAGTACTACCTAAGTGCAATAAACAGTACTACGTAATTGCAATAAACAGTACTACGTAAGTGCAATAAACAGAACTACGTAAGTGCAATAAACAGTACTACGTAAGTGCAATAAACAGTACTACGTAAGTGCAATAAACAGTGCTACGTAAGTGCAATAAACAGTACTACGTAAGTGCAATAAACAGTACTACGTAAGTGCAATAAACAGTACTACGTAAGTGCAATAAACAGAACTACGTAAGTGCAATAAACAAGCCACATTTAATGTCCTGACGACGTGTTGGTAAGTGGTGCCTTACTTGTCGAACACCCTTCGTATAATCTCGGAGGGCAGAGAGACGCGGCGAGACTTAGAAGTCAAGGGACAAACCGGTTTTGAAACTTCTGAAAAGCTGAACAAGCCTTTAGCACTCAAAGTACTTGACTTGAAAGAAGAAAAAGAACAAGAAATGTCAGAATGTTGGACATCTGATCTGCTAGGAAGTTCACTTAAAATGTAAACTAGCATAACTGTGTTCACCAAACACAAATCCATATTACATTCACCTTATTTGCACACAAAATTTACCAGTTTTGTATAAAAAGTGTTGAAATAGAAAATGTACACGGCTAGGGCCACATTTATGTTAATGTACACACGGCTAGGGCCACATTTAAGTTCATGTACACACGGCTAGGGCCACATTTACGTTAATGTACACACGGCTAGGGCCACATTTACGTTAATGTACACACGGCTAGGGCCACATTTACGTTAATGTACACACGGCTAGGGCCACATTTACGTTAATGTACACACGGCTAGGGCCACATTTAAGTTAATGTACACACGGCTAGGGCCACATTTACGTTAATGTACACACGGCTAGGGCCACATTTAAGTTAATGTACACACGGCTAGGGCCACATTTACGTTAATGTACACATGGCTAGGGCCACATTTAAGTTAATGTACACACGGCTAGGGCCACATTTAAGTTCATGTACACACGGCTAGGGCCACATTTAAGTTAATGTACACACGGCTAGGGCCACATTTAAGTTCATGTACACACGGCTAGGGCCACATTTAAGTTAATGTACACACGGCTAGGGCCACATTTAAGTTCATGTACACACGGCTAGGGCCACATTTACGTTAATGTACACACGGCTAGGGCCACATTTAAGTTAATGTACACACGGCTAGGGCCACATTTACGTTAATGTACACATGGCTAGGGCCACATTTAAGTTAATGTACACACGGATAGGGCCACATTTAAGTTCATGTACACACGGCTAGGGCCACATTTAAATTCATGTACACACGGCTAGGGCCACATTTAAGTTAATGTACACACGGCTAGGGCCACATTTAAGTTCATGTACAAACGGCTAGGGCCACATTTAAGTTAATGTACACACAGCTAGGGCCACATTTAAGTTAATGTACACACAGCTAGGGCCACATTTAAGTTAATGTACACACAGCTAGGGCCACATTTAAGTTCATGTACACACGGCTAGGGCCACATTTAAGTTAATGTACACACGGCTAGGGCCACATTTAAGTTAATGTACACACGGCTAGGGCCACATTTAAGTTAATGTACACACGGCTAGGGCCACATTTAAGTTAATGTACACACGGCTAGGGCCACATTTAAGTTAATGTACACACGGCTAGGGCCACATTTAAGTTAATGTACACACGGCTAGGGCCACATTTAAGTTAATGTACACACGGCTAGGGCCACATTTAAGTTCATGTACACACGGCTAGGGCCACATTTAAGTTCATCACCCTGATGCAACAAACGCAACTACCCGCCTTGCATTCAGACGTTATTATCACAATGGCCACTGCGTTTGTTTGCGCCAAATTATATGGACTTGTGCGCGTTTTGTTCTGTTGCGATAATACTGTATTGACGACAGCGAAACAGACTATTGGGGACAAGTTGGATAACAATAGACCATCTGTTCTAAAAAGAGAACAGAATATATGGGGGAGGGCTATTGCTTTGGTTCAGCGTGCAGCCCCCCCCCCCCAATTCATTGTTAGCACAGACCACTTGTTAATGGAGCGTAGCTGATGAAAGCTAAACACTGTGAAATGTTCCATTGTCACGAATATTTATAATTACGAAAAGCGACAATAGCTGACTTGGTACACTGACTGCGCTGTGGGCTGGCCGTCCGAGGGACCGGGGTTCGATTCCACGCATGGGCAAGACATTCTTGTCTTCTCCAAAACGGCCGGACAGGCTCTGGGGCCCACGCAGCCTCCTATTCAGTGGGCACCGCGGGCTCTTTGCTCCGGGGTAAAGCGGCCGAGGTATGAAAATGGTCAAGTCTAGCTAGTGCCCAGGTTAAGAACATGTGGAGGTATACCTCCACGTCAGCAAACACCTTCATGGCGTATAAAAGAACAAATTTTGCTTTTTTGCCTTCACGAAAACGGATACAGTACAATCGTGACAAGACGAAAATATAAAAGGCTAAAACACGGGCACTTATTTTATCTGACAACTGTTGTTTTAACTTCCCGCCGATACTCTGCTACGTGTGTGGGCGGTCGGATGAGTGGGCTACGTTAATACGATAAACGAGCCGACAGGAAGCGAATACCGGTAGTTGTCACATAAATAATAAGCTTACATAAGGGCGCACACGTAACTACAGCACTACGACGTGACGTGTCACATAGCAGCGGAGTCACGGACTGCAGCAAGACGGGTTGTGTGGCTCACGACAGGGCAAAGTGGCGGCCTTTTGTGAACACGGTACTGAAACGTCGGGTTCCGTAAGATGTGGGGATTTTCTTGACCAGCTGAGGAACTGTGTATGTCACTGCGTACTGAACTGTGTATGTCACTGCGTACTGCAGACCTGCAGTTTGTAGACATTTACTGACTAGCAAACGAAGTGTTTACACAACGTACTGTGCCACTTTAGTGTCGTCACGTGACGGGTGTCCAACAGCTCACTGTCCAACAGATTAGTCCCAAGCAGGTCTACGTCTCTGAGATTAGAGTCATCTGTTACGAAGTTTCAAGAAAATTCCAAGCAGGATTCCACGAACATAAGCATCGCACCACAGACAGGCCCAGTGGTTACTATATGTACCACTACGTTTAACATTCACAAATTCTACGTTCTGCCCACACAGTTTATTTATGTGTTTTTTGTGTATCTCAGAACAAACAGCGATTATTTCACTGTACAGCATTAACTGACTGGTTTGTATAACTGAGACGGAGTGTGTTTACTGCGCGGTACGGACTGTATTTATGTGTTTTGTGTGGATCTCAGAACAAACAGCGATTATTTCACTGTACAACATTAACTGACTGGTTTGTATAACTGAGACGGAGTGTGTTTACTGCGCGGTACGGACTGTATTTATGTGTTTTGTGTGGATCTCAAAACAAACAGCGATTATTTCACTGTACAACATTAACTGACTGGTTTGTATAACTGAGACGGAGTGTGTTTACTGCGCGGTACGGACTGTATTTATGTGTTTTGTGTGGATCTCAGAACAAACAGCGATTATTTCACTGTACAACATTAACTGACTGGTTTGTATAACTGAGACGGAGTGTGTTTACTGCGCGGTACGGACTGTATTTATGTGTTTTGTGTGGATCTCAGAACAAACAGCTATTATTTCACTGTACAACATTAACTGACTGGTTTGTAATAACTGAGACGGAGTGTGTTTACTGCGCGGTACGGACTGTATTTATGTGTTTTGTGTGGATCTCAGAACAAACAGCGATTATTTCACTGTACAGTATTAACTGACTGGTTTGTATAACTGAGACGGAGTGTGTTTACTGCGCGGTACGGACTGTATTTATGTGTTTTGTGTGGATCTCAGAACAAACAGCGATTATTTCACTGTACAGTATTAACTGACTGGTTTGTATAACTGAGACGGAGTGTGTTTACTGCGCGGTTCGGACTGAATCTTTAAATGTAATTCAGGCTCTTTTCAGTGTTAAAGTTTCAAATAAAACTGTAAAATGCACATACCTATGCCCTATTTTGCTTTCAACTACATTATGTAATTTACAGACTCTTTGTTAACAACACTCTACTAGCTAACAAACAAATGTTGTTAGTCAACGCAAGTACGCAAGCTGCCCAGCAAGCAATGTCCCGTATTTTTTCTTTGCCAGCTAGGAATGTGAGATTTTAGACGACACATATCTGAGGTTTCCGGCATTTATGCATGAAGTTGTAAAGATTTCTAACAGATAGCACCACTGCAGAAGCATCTCAAAATGGAGTCGGTCAATGATGTGCGTCACAAAAACCTGTTGTGACAGAATTCCCTGTTGCCGAGGAACGATCAGTGAGAAACATTCACAAAAGTCTGCAATATTTGTGGCAGTGCTGCAGTCGACAGACGCGCCATGATGTGTCTCGCCACTAATCCACGTATCACAACCGGACAACTGGCGATCAGCAGAGCAAGTTAGTCACATCGTTAGACCTTGCATATTATAAGCTGTGCACGAGATCTGTTGCTCAGAGCGTCACAGTCGAACACAAAGCCGAGAGAAAAACATTTTTGTAAATGAACTGTAGTACTGTACATTTAGTACTGTAGCTACTTGAGCACCACGCAGGCACAACTGTAGTACTGTACATTTAGTACTGTAGCTACTTGAGCACCACGCAGGCACAACTGTAGTACTGTAGCTACTTGAGCACCACGCAGGCACAACTGTAGTACTGTACATTTAGTACTGTAGCTACTTGAGCACCACGCAGGCACAACTGTAGTACTGTACATTTAGTACTGTAGCTACTTGAGCACCACGCAGGCACAACTGTAGTACTGTAGCTACTTGAGCACCACGCAGGCACAACTGTAATACTGTAGCTACTTGAGCATCACGCAGGCACAACTGTAGTACTGTAGCTAGTTGAGCACCACGCAGGCACAACTGTAGTACTGTAGCTACTTGAGCACCACGCAGGCACAACTGTAGTACTGTAGCTACTTGAGCACCACGCAGGCACAACTATAGTACTGTAGCTACTTGAGCACCACGGAGGCACAACTGTAGTACTGTAGCTACTTGAGCACCACGCAGGCACAACTGTAGTACTGTAGCTACTTGAGCACCACGCAGGCACAACTGTAGTACTGTACATTTAGTACTGTAGCTACTTGAGCACCACGCAGGCACAACTGTAGTACTGTAGCTACTTGAGCACCACGCAGGCACAACTGTAGTACTGTACATTTAGTACTGTAGCTACTTGAGCACCACGCAGGCACAACTGTAGTACTGTAGCTACTTGAGCACCACGCAGGCACAACTGTAGTACTGTACATTTAGTACTGTAGCTACTTGAGCACCACGCAGGCACAACTGTAGTACTGTAGCTACTTGAGCACCACGCAGGCACAACTGTAGTACTGTACATTTAGTACTGTAGCTACTTGAGCACCACGCAGGCACAACTGTAGTACTGTACATTTAGTACTGTAGCTACTTGAGCACCACGCAGGCACAACTATAGTACTGTAGCTACTTGAGCACCACGGAGGCACAACTGTAGTACTGTAGCTACTTGAGCACCACGCAGGCACAACTGTAGTACTGTAGCTAGTTGAGCACCACGCAGGCACAACTATAGTACTGTAGCTACTTGAGCACCACGGAGGCACAACTATAGTACTGTAGCTACTTGAGCACCACGGAGGCACAACTGTAGTACTGTAGCTACTTGAGCACCACGCAGGCACAACTGTAGTACTGTAGCTAGTTGAGCACCACGGAGGCACAACTGTAGTACTGTAGCTACTTGAGCACCACGCAGGCACAACTATAGTACTGTAGCTACTTGAGCACCACGCAGGCACAACTATAGTACTGTAGCTACTTGAGCACCACGGAGGCACAACTGTAGTACTGTAGCTACTTGAGCACCACGCAGGCATAACTGTAGTACTGTAGCTACTTGAGCACCACGCAGGCACAACTGTAGTACTGTAGCTAGTTGAGCACCACGCAGGCACAACTGTAGTACTGTAGCTACTTGAGCACCACGCAGGCACAACTGTAGTACTGTAGCTACTTGAGCACCACGCAGGCACAACTGTAGTACTGTAGCTAGTTGAGCACCACGCAGGCACAACTGTAGTACTGTAGCTACTTGAGCACCACGGAGGCACAACTGTAGTACTGTAGCTAGTTGAGCACCACGCAGGCACAACTGTAGTACTGTAGCTACTTGAGCACCACGCAGGCACAACTGTAGTACTGTAGCTACTTGAGCACCACGCAGGCACAACTGTAGTACTGTAGCTACTTGAGCACCACGCAGGCACAACTGTAGTACTGTAGCTAGTTGAGCACCACGGAGGCACAACTGTAGTACTGTAGCTACTTGAGCACCACGCAGGCACAACTGTAGTACTGTAGCTACTTGAGCACCACGCAGGCACAACTGTAGTACTGTAGCTAGTTGAGCACCACGCAGGCACAACTGTAGTACTGTAGCTACTTGAGCACCACGCAGGCACAACTGTAGTACTGTAGCTACTTGAGCACCACGCAGGCACAACTGTAGTACTGTAGCTAGTTGAGCACCACGCAGGCACAACTGTAGTACTGTAGCTACTTGAGCACCACGCAGGCACAACTGTAGTACTGTAGCTACTTGAGCACCACGCAGGCACAACTGTAGTACTGTAGCTAGTTGAGCACCACGCAGGCACAACTGTAGTACTGTAGCTACTTGAGCACCACGCAGGCACAACTGTAGTACTGTAGCTAGTTGAGCACCACGCAGGCACAACTGTAGTACTGTAGCTACTTGAGCACCACGGAGGCACAACTGTAGTACTGTAGCTACTTGAGCACCACGCAGGCACAACTGTAGTACTGTAGCTACTTGAGCACCACGCAGGCACAACTGTAGTACTGTAGCTACTTGAGCACCACGCAGGCACAACTGTAGTACTGTAGCTACTTGAGCACCACGCAGGCACAACTGTAGTACTGTAGCTACTTGAGCACCACGGAGGCACAACTGTAGTACTGTAGCTACTTGAGCACCACGCAGGCACAACTGTAGTACTGTAGCTAGTTGAGCACCACGCAGGCATAACTGTAGTACTGTAGCTACTTGAGCACCACGGAGGCACAACTGTAGTACTGTAGCTACTTGAGCACCACGCAGGCACAACTGTAGTACTGTAGCTACTTGAGCACCACGCAGGCACAACTGTAGTACTGTAGCTACTTGAGCACCACGCAGGCACAACTGTAGTACTGTAGCTACTTGAGCACCACGGAGGCACAACTGTAGTACTGTAGCTACTTGAGCACCACGCAGGCACAACTGTAGTACTGTAGCTACTTGAGCACCACGCAGGCACAACTGTAGTACTGTAGCTACTTGAGCACCACGCAGGCACAACTGTAGTACTGTAGCTACTTGAGCACCACGCAGGCACAACTGTAGTACTGTAGCTAGTTGAGCACCACGGAGGCACAACTGTAGTACTGTAGCTACTTGAGCACCACGCAGGCACAACTGTAGTAACTGTAGCTAGTTGAGCACCACGCAGGCACAACTGTAGTACTGTAGCTACTTGAGCACCACGCAGGCACAACTGTAGTACTGTAGCTAGTTGAGCACCACGCAGGCACAACTGTAGTACTGTAGCTACTTGAGCACCACGCAGGCACAACTGTAGTACTGTAGCTACTTGAGCACCACGCAGGCACAACTGTAGTACTGTAGCTACTTGAGCACCACGCAGGCACAACTGTAGTACTGTAGCTACTTGAGCACCACGCAGGCACAACTGTAGTACTGTAGCTACTTGAGCACCACGCAGGCACAACTGTAGTACTGTAGCTACTTGAGCACCACGCAGGCACAACTGTAGTACTGTAGCTACTTGAGCACCACGCAGGCACAACTGTAGTACTGTAGCTACTTGAGCACCACGCAGGCACAACTGTAGTACTGTAGCTACTTGAGCACCACGCAGGCACAACTGTAGTACTGTAGCTACTTGAGCACCACGGAGGCACAACTGTAGTACTGTAGCTACTTGAGCACCACGGAGGCACAACTGTAGTACTGTAGCTACTTGAGCACCACGGAGGCACAACTGTAGTACTGTAGCTACTTGAGCACCACGCAGGCACAACTGTAGTACTGTAGCTACTTGAGCACCACGCAGGCACAACTGTAGTACTGTAGCTACTTGAGCACCACGCAGGCACAACTGTAGTACTGTAGCTACTTGAGCACCACGGAGGCACAACTGTAGTACTGTAGCTACTTGAGCACCACGCAGGCACAACTGTAGTACTGTAGCTACTTGAGCACCACGGAGGCACAACTGTAGTACTGTAGCTTGCATTACAAAGACCCAACGCATCTCGACAGTGCTCAAGACCGACCACGTAACAACTCGTGTCCCGGCGGAGTGCAGTTGGAACCTCCGAGGTTTTCCTCAGGGCCTCCAGGCAAATGCCAGGACAGTAGCTGAAACAGGCCACCACGGCTTCTTTTCACTTCCTTTCCAATTCATTATTCACTGTCAGTTATCGTCGTTAAATAAGGTAAAAATGAATGACACAGCACAGTGCTAACACAAAGTTAACGCACACGGAGGCTAACGTTAACTGCAACCTGGTCATACATTCAGTCCCTTTTATCGTGTCCCCGAGCACGGCAACTTTATCGCATTGAAAGCCTGCATCAGCCGCGATATCCAGTGACAGCTGTCGTGCTCGGAGACACGATAAAAGATACGTCCTGTATTAAACGTTATTTCAATACATAAGCACCAATACACCTATTTATAAAAATGTGAACATCCCATAAACAAGTCAGAACGCAAAGAGCAGCAGAGGGAAGAAAAGTGCGTTTAATTTCTGCGAGTTGCCGTCGCATTCATAAAGTAATGGACTGATAACGACATTGTGACTTAGCAGCAAACAGCGGCAGACAGAGAGGCAGACAAATAAGATCTGCAGCTGAAATAAGTTACGTACAAAGGCTTTAAAAATAACATAAAATAAAGATGCTAATAAATATAATGTGCTAGCAGCACGTTGTACAGCGCAGGCGGCAGTGCTGGTCGAGCTGGAGACGACTTTTACTTATCTGCAATGAATGGCTTGTTGAAAAAACTGGCGAAGAAAAATGTTACATCAATCAAAATTGAAAAATCCACTTTCAGTGATTCGAAAGTACAGGAATAAGAGAAAAATGAACGAGGGGAAGAGGGGGTGGGGGAACGGGGGAGGGGGGGGAAGAATCAAAAGCGCGCTTCGTCCTTTTGAAGGCCCGATAACATTTCTTACAGAAAGAGAGAGGAAACGAGAACAAATTAGTCGATTAACGTGATTTGAACATGAAGTCTGCTGTCTGTCTGTCTAGCTTCTAGCTCGGCCCCAACAACAGCATTTACTGGCTAGTTGCGGTTTGTTTAACGACGCCCGACAGCATGCCAGTTATTAAGCAACTGCAAACCGCTCTGCCACGCAATATTCACACGCCAATCGGCGGTGTCTGGCTGTGATGGCCACACACAACACTTCACTGTACAGCCCTGCGCGGACTTGGTGAAGCTTCAACTTCACTGAATATTCACGCCATGAATTTGAAAATATCTTAGCTTCATTGATTCGCCACACAGACCAGACCACACCATTCATTCGCCACACGGACCACACCACACCATTCATTCGCCACACAGACCAGACCAGACCATTCATTCGCCACACGGACCAGACCAGACCATTCATTCGCCACACGGACCAGACCAGACCATTCATTCGCCACACGGACCACACCACACCATTCATTCGCCACACGGACCAGACCAGACCATTCATTCGCCACACGGACCACACCACACCATTCATTCGCCACACGGACCACACCCAGACCATTCATTCGCCACACGGACCACACCACACCATTCATTCGCCACACGGACCAGACCAGACCATTCATTCGCCACACGGACCAGACCAGACCATTCATTCGCCACACGGACCACACCACACCATTCATTCGCCACACGGACCAGACCAGACCATTCATTCGCCACACGGACCAGACCAGACCATTCATTCGCCACACGGACCAGACCACACCATTCATTCGCCACACGGACCACACCACACCATTCATTCGCCACACGGACCAGACCAGACCATTCATTCGCCACACGGACCAGACCACACCATTCATTCGCCACACGGACCAGACCAGACCATTCATTCGCCACACGGACCAGACCAGACCATTCATTCGCCACACGGACCACACCACACCATTCATTCGCCACACGGACCACACCACACCATTCATTCGCCACACGGACCAGACCACACCATTCATTCGCCACACGGACCAGACCACACCATTCATTCGCCACACGGACCAGACCACACCATTCATTCGCCACACGGACCAGACCACACCATTCATTCGCCACACGGACCAGACCACACCATTCATTCGCCACACGGACCAGACCACACCATTCATTCGCCACACGGACCAGACCAACACCATTCATTCGCCACACGGACCAACCACACCATTCATTCGCCACACGGACCACACCACACACCATTCATTCGCCACACGGACCAGACCACACCATTCATTCGCCACACGGACCACACCACACCATTCATTCGCCACACGGACCAGACCACACCATTCATTCGCCACACGGACCAGACCACACCATTCATTCGCCACACGGACCAGACCACACCATTCATTCGCCACACGGACCACACCACACCATTCATTCGCCACACGGACCAGACCACACCATTCATTCGCCACACGGACCAGACCAGACCATTCATTCGCCACACGGACCAGACCACACCATTCATTCGCCACACGGACCAGACCAGACCATTCATTCGCCACACGGACCAGACCACACCATTCATTCGCCACACGGACCAGACCAGACCATTCATTCGCCACACGGACCACACCACACCATTCATTCGCCACACGGACCACACCACACCATTCATTCGCCACACGGGCCAGACCACACCATTCATTCGCCACACGGACCAGACCAGACCATTCATTCGCCACACACGGACCAGACCATACCATTCATTCGCCACACGGACCAGACCACACCATTCATTCGCCACACGGACCACACCACACCATTCATTCGCCACACGGACCAGACCACACCATTCATTCGCCACATGGACCACACCACACCATTCATTCGCCACACGGACCAGACCAGACCATTCATTCGCCACACGGACCACACCACACCATTCATTCGCCACACGGACCACAACCACACCATTCATTCGCCACACGGACCAGACCACACCATTCATTCGCCACACGGACCACACCACACCATTCATTCGCCACACGGACCAGACCACACCATTCATTCGCCACACGGACCAGACCAGACCATTCATTCGCCACACGGACCAGACCACACCATTCATTCGCCACACGGACCAGACCACACCATTCATTCGCCACACGGACCAGACCAGACCATTCATTCGCCACACGGACCAGACCACACCATTCATTCGCCACACGGACCAGACCACACCATTCATTCGCCACACGGACCAGACCACACCATTCATTCGCCACACGGACCAGACCACACCATTCATTCGCCACACGGACCAGACCACACCATTCATTCGCCCACACGGACCAGACCACACCATTCATTCGCCACACGGACCAGACCACACCATTCATTCGCCACACGGACCAGACCACACCATTCATTCGCCACACGGACCAGACCACACCATTCATTCGCCACACGGACCAGACCACACCATTCATTCGCCACACGGACCAGACCAGACCATTCATTCGCCACACGGACCAGACCACACCATTCATTCGCCACACGGACCAGACCACACCATTCATTCGCCACACGGACCACACCACACCATTCATCTTCGCCACACGGACCAGACCACACCATTCATTCGCCACACGGACCACACCACACCATTCATTCGCCACACGGACCAGACCACACCATTCATTCGCCACACGGACCAGACCACACCATTCATTCGCCACACGGACCAGACCACACCATTCATTCGCCACACGGACCAGACCAGACCATTCATTCGCCACACGGACCAGACCACACCATTCATTCGCCACACGGACCAGACCACACCATTCATTCGCCACACGGACCAGACCACACCATTCATTCGCCACACGGACCAGACCACACCATTCATTCGCCACACGGACCAGACCACACCATTCATTCGCCACACGGACCAGACCACACCATTCATTCGCCACACGGACCAGACCACACCATTCATTCGCCACACGGACCAGACCACGCCATTCATTCGCCACACGGACCAGACCACACCATTCATTCGCCACACGGACCAGACCAGACCATTCCAGTTCGCGATAACAAATTTAAAGTTTTAACCCACGTATGGTGAGGGGAGAGGTGCACACAGGATTTTGGTGGGGAGACCTGAGGGAAGGAGCCCACTTGGAAGACCCAGACGTAGATGGGAGGATAATATTAAAATGGATCTTCAAGAAGTGGGATGGGGGGCATGGACTGGATTGATATGGCTCAGGATAGGGACAGGTGGCGGGCTGTTGTGAGTGCGGTAATGAACCTTCGGGTTCCATAAAATGCGGGGAATTTGTTGACTAGCTGACGACCTGTTAGCTTCTCAAGAAGGACTGTGCTGCATGGAGTTGGTTAGTTAGTTAAAAACAAATGCCAAGCCACGAGTGACTTTACAGCTACGCCGTGCGGGCGCTCTGTGCCACAGCACACGTGACAACTACTGCACGTTGTAACGTTACCTACAGTGACTTTACAGCTACGCCGTGCGGGCGCTCTGTGCCACAGCACACGTGACAAATCACATACTGAAAAGAGTACAGATCCAAGTTTTGAACCAACCTTACAAATGTTCAATATGTCCCCCTTTGGTGACTCGACAGACGTCAATCCTGTAATCTAGCTCCTGCCACACACGTTCCAACATATGAACGTCGATGGTTTTGCGACACACAAACAGCCAGTTTCCTCGAATTTTCTATACCAATCTCTTACGGTTTTGTCCGTTGGTGGTTCTGTACGATACTTGGTTCTAAAACCACGTTGCACTGTTACAATTGACTGGGTTTTAGCAAATTGCAGGACACAAAAAGCTTTCTGTTCACCTGAAAACGCCATGTTTGCACACCACTGCCTCCTAGCGGAGAAACGGGTAACTACGCCATCGCATCTGTCACGAAACAACTTTTACATTTCCTCTATCCGTTGGCATGCTTTTATCTCTTATATGTGGGTTTGCTACTGCACGGCCAAGCCTCTAAATCCCGGATGGACTTATGAAACACGCTGTATATTTCAGAATATGAGAATACTTCTTAAATAACAAATCAAAATTAAAGCCATCATTACAAACTGCTTTAAATAAAGAGCCATCAACTTCCAGCCATTCATTATACAACAGTAACAGAACTTCAATTGCTACCTTACTTAAGGTACTTAAGCACAATATTCTTAATAAACCAATCTTCACTAAACTGTAGATGATCGCCATCTACAGACAGGAACTGAAGTTTACCAAGTTTGTCCATCTGTTGCAGTCCAAGACGATCCTGGAAGTAAATAATGCAATTATTTCTTTAGAGAATAACCCAAAGATGTTGAACACCATAAAACAGAGGTTGTGACGAATGTACACAAATATAGTACATAGGGAGTCTTTCCTACTGTGGGAATGAGAACCACACAGCAGGTGGTGCCATCAGTTGCCACGCAGCAATGTCTTGTGCGGTACACAGGCACACTGAGACACCTTCAGAGTCACAGAAAACAAACAGTGTCAATGAAAGCATCTCATGCTACTCACAACTTCTTTGGAAACAGTGGAACAGCGACATATGGACTAGCAGAAGGCATATGTTTTACTAGTCATAAAATTGTGACTGCACTTTTTATAGGTCCGACTCACCTTAATATAAAGATCACTTTCCTGAAGTGTCACCACCTCAGAACTTTGTCCTGGTTTGTAGAAACCAAACCACTCTGTTTCAACAGGCTCAACAATTGTATCATTGTTGAATTTTACCATCACAAAACTACTAAGTTTTAACAGGTTTTTGATATATGTTTTATTTTTGGCTATTTCATTATTTATATCTGCAAGAAAGATGCTCTTCGTTTGGTATTCTTCTTCATTGAGCGGATCGTGCCAGTACTCTGCTTGGACTAGATCGTTCTGAACCCAACTGAAATGGAAAGAGGCACACACAATGATTTTTTTCTTCCCTTTGTTTTCTTGTCTAACATTGCTTATTTAGTTATTTCAAAATGCTGTATTTATTTCAGGGCCATTTAGTCCAGAATCTTCTGTCTACCCACCTCGGATCTAACTACTCATACATAAAGATACATAACACACACCACTACAATCTTGCCCATCATTTTGTATGGGTGTCAAATTTGGTCTCTTACATAAAGGGAAGAACACAAACTGGTGGTGTTCAAGAACAGAGTGCTGAGGCATATGTTTGGGACTGAGGTGGAGGAAGTGACAGGATACTGGAGAAAATACATACTGAGGAGCTTCACAATTTGTACTGCTTACAGAATACTATAGAGACACCAAGTCAAGGAGAATGAGATAGCTGGGGCATGTAGCACACATGCAGAAGAGGCTAAATTCATATGGGGTTTGGTGGGGAAACCTGAAGAAGAGAGACCACTTGGATAGCTCAGATATAAATGAGGATAATATTAAAATTGATCTTAAAAGAAATGAGATGGCATGGACTGGATTCATCTGGCTTACGATAGGGACTGTTGTGAACTATAAACCAAATGACACAGCGTAACATCGCACAGAACTGAACCTTCAGCAACAGAGCTGTCAGAACCTCCATCTTGTACAATCTGTCACTCACACCACTCCACTATGGCATCACACATCTCAAAGCTTCCCAGTCTGTCTACTGTTCTTTTACTCACAACCCCCTATGAACTAAGTCAACCAGCCCAAAGTGCATGCCACACAGGAAAAGGTTACTGCTAGCAACATCTGTGTGAATGGAATGGCTAAGTGACAGGCGGGGAACATCAGAAAATGTCCTGGAATGGGAAGTGTTAACAGTGCAAGAAAATGTGGTGGGGATTTGTGCAAGAAACTGCAGTCAACCTGACCACAGTGTCAATCACTAGTGACATCTGTACAGCGTAATGCACCACAGGGAAATCTGAGCCCTTAGGATTATCAGCTGATATACTGCAACCCTAAAGGCCAAAACAGAAACAACTGGCATTTCTACTGTTTCAAGCAAATATCTAAATATCAAATTAAATTCACATACAAATATTTCTAGGAGCTAAGACAGTGTAGTTGGTACAGCAACTATGCCACAGGCTAGATAAACGAGGAAATACGGACAGATCCTTAGCAGGAGCCATGACTCTAGCGCCCATCCAGCCTCGTACTCAAAAGGTATCACGGGCCCTTTAAAAGAACCGCATTTTCTGCTCTTACAACAATGCAATCATTTTAATATCTACCTCCAGTAAGCTCCATGTGTCAGCAGTTCACGAACGTAGTCACACCACTTATTTGGATACCCACAGTGTGGCAACCCATACACTCCTTGATGCTGACCACCAAAGGAAATTAGATTCAGCATGGGGGGTGAAGGACAGCGCTGAGCAACGGCACGTCTGGAAATTGCGTGAACGAAACGCATCAAGCAGTGAAGAGAGCACAGACATGATACAGGACGTTGAACTAAAGGTCCCCTGCATCATAAACATTAAATGCGACGTCACTGCAACAATACTCGTGCTGTCAGACGTCGCCTGTGACAGATAACTAAATTATGTAAAACACAAGTGAAATTTGAACATTTATAAAAATCTTCAGAATCACAAACCCTCAATTATCCCCCAAATATCAACTGGAACCACAAAATACAAAGAACCACACTAAGAACAAGACAAGTAATTGCAGACATAAAGATACAAGATAATGGCTGTATGATGACACCTAATGAAATGTCAACTTCTTACAAATTCAGGTGAAAGCTAATATACTACCAAAAAGTTCAACAGAAACTAAATCATTAAAAGTAAGATAAAAGTTGGATTCAGAAAGCACGTAACGCCCCTAGGATCACAATCACAACTTCAGTCTGAAGCCAGTGAATCTACACTATATAACAACATATTGCCAACACAGACAGCAGTGAAGTCCCTAAATGACAAACACCTTGAAGTAAAATAATTGTAAGAATTATTACATAAAGAGGTAATAACACGGCCATCCTGAAACTCAGTGAAATTAGGAATACACCAAATCACGTCACATTAGCTGCACACAACACACGAGCAGCTCCTCTGCACTTCCTGCACGTACAATCTGACTCAATATGTAAACCCCAGCCGCTCTCCAGTTAACATGATGTCCCTCTTCACACGCACATTGAGACCATCTGGATTTTTCCACTAACCCTTCTCTAAGGTTTCTCATAAAAAAAATAAACTATACTTTAAAATATATAAAAATTTAAATTCCAGTCAGTTTCCTGTTTACAACCACAGACCTAACAGAAAACACCCAAAGATATTACAAAACTTCCTCCATACTCTTTCCAATATGTACATTAGACACGGCTGTTAAGGCGACATATCAGAATCACGGCACACTGCGCTGCATGTGATTACAATCCTCATTCCCAGGCTCTTTGTCCATTAGGTCAGTAAGCTATCCTTTCTTAATTTTCTGTGTCACTGCTTCGTAAAAAGTTCAAAG
Organism: Reticulitermes speratus; assembly: GCA_021186555.1. Taxonomy (NCBI): domain Eukaryota; kingdom Metazoa; phylum Arthropoda; class Insecta; order Blattodea; family Rhinotermitidae; genus Reticulitermes; species Reticulitermes speratus. Next base: position 3,369,223 of record JAJKFL010000042.1, read on the forward strand.
TGAGCTACATACTGCAATATTCGCAATGAGAACAGTATCCTGGGAGCTGTCACTGGCCTCTCACCATGGACGGAGACCTGGATTCAATCCCAGGACACTTAACATGGAATCTGTGGTCCACAAAGTGGAAGTGGGACAGACTTCCTCCAGGTACTTCAGTTTTGCCCTGTCAGCATCACTCTAACACCAGCCCATACCAATAGTTCACTCATCTAACATAAATGCTACATAACCTTTGCGACAGAGAGCATCATTCACAAGGTTGTCAACACAACAATGTCTTGCTCTGTTGCAAACACGTAAATAATTCGTAAGACATGCTCTGTAGCTGTGCACTACATAAACCACTTCTTGAAAGAACAGTTAGTCATTATGCACCAAGCAATAACATGTAGTCAACATACAAGAACTGGCCACCCTGAGAGAATCCCAATGCATTATATCCATCCTTCAACTCCGGATCATCTGCTAATTGCTTGCAAACTTCTTCCACCTGCTTATTTGCATTTAGGAAGAAGCCATTTTCAATATCCTGAAACATAAAAATAAAAAATGCTAATGTTTCCATAACATCCAACTATAGTCCAACATTTTCATCACAATAACAATGACATTTTGTCTATCTGCCACATACATGCATTATGACAGAATGCTTAGAATTTTCCCCCTCATTACATTTACAAGGCCAACACTTAACGCTGCATAAATGCTGAACTAGTAACTAAGGCCTGTTCACTTCTACAAGCATGTTCTGTGCCATAATCTGAAAAACTCCTATACTGTAATTACACTACCAGGTTTAGTCAAAATTTTCTTTTAAGAAATAAAGAGTATCTTGATGTGTTAGTGAACGAAGAATTGCAAACAGGTAACTCTCCCAAGACAGAAAATAACTGCTGCGAATATTGTAACGTTGGTGCAGGCTTTGTTCTATGAAGAATCTATAGAATGTACATAAACGTTAAATCTTCCTGTCCTGACATAGTTCAATTTCTCACTTAACCCCACTTCTCTTAGTTTCCAACCTTTCAAGTTGAGGTCAAAATCCGCTACAAGGTAATTGGACAGTTAAGTCTTGCACTAGTCCAAATTCTGCACAACCTGCACAAATCACATCTCTGCGTACACAATAATTACAAAAGGACAATTGTTCTCGCCATTTTTACAGTGCCTACGTTACAGAAAGAATATTGACCTCCACAATAGATGATCCAATTTTCAAAGAATTCACATAAATGCCCGGTACACTGTCTTCAATTATGGTCTGGATTCTTCCAAGGCTCAGAGGGTTACAACAAAAATCACCTGTAACCAAAACAAAACCACACAATTAAAAGAGACGGGAAAATAATACTAGAATGCAATCTGAATTTAAACTGAAAAGAAATGGCATACATACCCATTCCATGCCACATAACAACTGGTTTCGGAGTTGTGCATAAGGTACCATCAATTAAGAACCACAAAGCGAAAGCTACAAACTTAAGAGCCCTCATAATTTTAATATTTCTGAAACGTCAATACGTATATGAACGGAACTCCTTTAGAATGTGGTACACGGCTAACAGCATGGATGTTTAAACATCACGAATTAACCTCCAGCACTGATAACTACCCAGTGATGTAGGTGCTCACGGGTTATGTGAATTATCCGTGGTCTTATGAAAGCAATTCCTTTAGCACAGATGCACACACCCACTGAAAGAACAGAGCCCTGTCACTAGCTATAACTCAAAACATCTAATCTACGTCCGTCTCGAACGGAGCTGTGAGCGTTGTGAAGTCCTTCATAAATAGCACAGCCCTTTCCCTATCACAGAAGACGTAGACGAAGAATGTCGTCACTTGTAAAAAAAATAGCTGCTGGTTGACGAAGGGAATAAGAATATCTTGAAAACGGAAAGAGAGTCTCCATATTCTCAGCAGATATAGCAACTGCCCCATAATAAAAACATATTATACTCAGTATAGTATTGTATTAACAAACGTTATCAGAAAAGCAAAACAAAATTTTATAAAAATTTGCTACAATCAGCTGAAAACAAATAAAAAACTGTGTGGATCATTATAAAGAATGAATCAGGAAAAGTGAATAATAATAATAACAATCGTTCATCCTCAATTAAAAAATACAAATATTCAAATAAATAATGCAGCCGAAGCTTTTAGCCGATACTTTTGGAACCTAGCAGATAGATTGAAAATGGATAAAGTTAACATTGACTCTGCTCTTTGCAGTCATTAGGAACTTGTTTCCAGACAGTTTTCCTGAAATGATAATTATCCATATTACTGAAGCTGAAATAATTTGTACAATTGCCTCCTTAAAGAACAAGAACCAATCTGGTTATGATAGTATATCAAACAAAATTCTGAAACTATGCGGAGATTACCTTGGTAAACCTCTTGCATATATTTTCAATAACTCACTAACTGCAGGTATATTTCCGGATCGTCTCAAATACTCTGTAGTAAACCCTATATTTCAAAAAGGCGAAAAGTCTCACTCATCTAACTACAGACCTATTTCCTTACTTACTGGGTTTTCCAAGAATTTTTAAGTACTGATGTTCGGAAGGCTTAATCAACATTTACAAAACCATAATATACTTGTTTCTTACCAGTTTGGATTTCGAAAGGGTGTATCAATAGACAATGCTACGTATAAATTAACGGAAATCATTTTCAACCCTTGGAATATGAAAGAATATGTAACAGGTCACGATTTTTTAAACCAACAAATACACTATATTATCAAGTATTGTTTAATATCCCCTACATATGTTTCGGCTCCAGTTGAACCATCTTCAGGGGTCAAGGTTTTACATTCATATTACATCCATTAGTTAAGCTGATGATATAGTTGTTGGTTTAAAAAACCGTGAATTATCAAAATGCACGGTAGATAGAATGTGAAATTATGAAACAGGTGTTTTCTGCGACCTTTCAAAGGCTTTTGATTGTGTAAGCCATAAACTTCTGTTACACAAACTACAATTTTATGGTGTTAGGGGTACAATTTTAGATTAGTTTAAATCGTATTTATTTAACAGGAAAAAAGAGTGGAAATAAATTTCTCAAGTATTTGTAACTACTATTCAAGATGGGAAACTGTTAGACATGGGGTTCAACAGGGCTCAGTTTTGGGTCCGCTGCTGTTTAATATATACATCAATAACTTTCCAGGTTCAATTGATAAGTGATTTGAAGATCTCTTACTACATAACCATATGTAAAATCAACCATTATATATCATATATTCAAAGTATTACATATTGTACTTGTTTGTCTTTACTGTGATTGTATTTTGTGATACTTGTTGTTGATCAATTTGAGACTGATGATGAAGTTGTGTAATGCAATTAATATTAGCTTGAATTGTTTGTATATTCAACCGTCATAGGACGGATGTTGGATCCATGAAATGTATATGTGTGTATGTATGTACGTATATATGCATGTACAAGACCGGACCGAGCCGCTTGCAGCCATAGGACGAGGGCGAAGCAAAGACACTTGCAAAAGATGACGTTCGTACGCGCAATGAGTTCAGAAACGCGATCCAGCATGAGACATATTGCTATAATGAAAGAAGGAACCAGTACTTTCACAAGGCCTTGAACAATGAGCACAAAAGTACTTTCTGAAGCAATTCCTGCACCGCACACGCGCGAGCACGCACACATACACACACACGCTATCACAACACAGCGACAACGCACAGAAATGACGCTACCACTAGCCAGCACTAAGAACTTTTGTGCCTGTTGTCAAGTGTTAGAAGGCAGGTGACACATAACAGCGCCACATACGGGAAACAGGGCAAACTGTCGCCACCATACCAGCACCACGTACGGCAGACAGGGCGGAATTACTGTACCATATTCTAAAGAGCCAGATCAGGGCTCCACGAACCACCGTAAATACGGGCCACCACAAATAAAAGTAGCTACCAAACTCTATGCTAGTTCAATTCCGCTGCATGCTGCCAAAAAATGGCCTCTCATCCCGTGTGCTGTCGCTTATCCACCAGAGCGACATAACTAAACCGCAAACAGTACCGATGGCTCTGTCAGTGACAGGTACCTGCCATTGAATTTGTACAGCTACGTGCTTGATCTGTATCAATACAAAATCCGTATTTTGAAATGCAATAGCCTATAAAATTTCTATACTTGACCTCCCTGAACTACAGTCCAACATCACATTACCATTCCTACCTTACTCTACAAATAAAATCCTTTTCCTACTTAATTAAGCAACATGTCATGAAAGCACAAGAGGGTGGCTTCTTAATATCGGCATGTAAGTAGTCAGCCTCACTCCCCGGCCACTTTATCCAAAGGGATACCCACAGCAATCTTGGCATTCTGGAGCAGAAAATGTTACATACATAGATTTCACATTTCGTACGTCCAAGATACAATGGACATGAAACTGGTCACAACAAGACACAAACAAAAAAAATTCCTGCCAGAATCAAACAATTCCTACATCATCAAGCCCATAGCCTATTCTCTACCCCAAGTGACCAACTGGGTTACCCTGATTCAACAACCAATTCTCATAACAGATGTTCCACACATTCCATTCACAAGTTTATTTCCCATGTCATGCACTCCTCAACACATCGCTGCAAGTCATACAACTGTCAACAAATTAGTCTTTTTCTTCTTTTTGTCCTGTCTCATTGGGCCACTTGAAGTACAGAAGGAAATACTTTCATAAATTAAAATATATTAATTATTAAAACAGCATCTCAATGAATAAACACATTCTTATAACACAGTAAAATTTATAGTTAAAACAAACTGGTCACCATTTCAATTTAAAACAATGATTTTATTCAAACAAATATTAACAAGAGATCCTCTGTGAAAATTTACGCTTTTCATTTACATTACTTCATATTGTCTCGCACTCACTGTCACATACAGGCACTAGGTGGCCATCTAGGGAGCCAGCTTTAGTGGTTGGAGCACCAAGTTCAATGGATAACATCAAATCCATAAAATTAAAAAATTTTAATTCCATAGTGCTGCTTCACCTAGAGCGTGTACGTCTCTCGACTTGCATGTTGTGGACAATGCACTCCATGCTTTTGCCTTCACCAAGAATCTCATCTAAGATGTGCCTCTGTCTGGCATGGGGGGTGTGGGTTAAGTTTCAGCCCCCGCTCCTACTGCAAGTATAAATTAACAAAATAATCCTTGACCTTCATATTTCACCACTAGTTTACGAACATAATCTGCTGTTTTCTCATCCAGACCCAGGCGCGACACTTCAGCATCCAACTGGGACACACCGCCCCTCCCAACAACATAACCATTAAGTCTTGCAGCCAAATGTGAGCTCTTCAGCTTTTCTCCAGGAACAAGACCTACTGCCTTCATGAGTGGCGTGTGTTGCTGCAAACGGTACTTCTGATGGTAACTGCAAATTAAAGCATGCAGTTTTCACGCAGCACCAAGCATTAAATCACATCACACAGGTGTTACTACAGGGACGAGACAACTTGCTAGCTGAGCGCAACGACACTGCACACAGCTGCAGACAGCACAGCAAGGTCTCTGCTGGGCAGCATTACACCTCTTTCAAAAACATTTACTCTGCTGGAAGTACATTCACAGCTTCAGTCACTGTGGACGTTTTTGAAACGGAAAGAAAACACTGGGTGGGGTATGTGCAGCGCTTCCTTTCCTCTGCGCCACATCCAACAACTAGCAAGTCATCTGGTCAGTGACAGACTTACTCTTCTGCATCGTAGAACTCTGCAGCTGGCAAGATTTTTGTGACAATGTGTGTCGATTTCTGTTTTCCCTCTTCTTTCAATGTTTCCTCAGCCAACTCCTTTTGCTCTTGGTCATGATACATAATTAGCGAAGTGTACTGAAAGCAAGTAAGTTCACATATATGCCAGTACTGTGTACATTAAAACATACAGTATGTAAAATATACTGTATTTACCTAAAACGTAAGACGACATTTTTTCCCAACTGGCATCTGAAAACTGGCTAAGTCATCTTATTATCACGCACAAAGTTAAATACGTTTTGCACAGGCATTTTCCTGATAACTGAATATGGTGAAGGGCGTTGCCTCATCTTCATATAAATTCAGTTACAGTACAAAATACTCACAAATGATACAAAAATGATGTAAATAAGTAGTACAATGCAATCCACATGTTTCTGAAAGGATCACCCTTAGGCGAGTTTGTGGGATTTGTGGGAAACAAAGAGACAATGGGCTAGCTTTCTTCTAAGAATTTCACTTCTCCAATGCCATTCATCATTCCACCACTGCCGTTGCACGTGATCACAACTCTGGTCATCACTCAGGGCTCAGAATCAGATCCAGCACCAGCTTCCACCCACAGTAAAAACAGACCATCTGAAGCTTGCCTCATGGTATGGCTGTACCAAAGTACTGCTTCATATGACAAATGCACAGTGACATGAATAAATGCAACATGATGTCCAAATACTGTAGTTACTTTGAATGTAAATCCCGTATATGTGATTATTTTACTACCCATGTCAAACACCCATTTAAAAGCTTTGACAAGACAACAATACATCAAGATAACATAAAGGCAGACATTTCACGTACATATGAAATTCACAGTCATATGAACACGAACACATCAAGCAGCAACACATCCCACTTGGTTCACCTCAGCTGGTGTCCAGCCAAAATTTTACACTGGCGAGCCTGAACAGCGTTCTTTGGGGTTTTACTCAGTTGCTCTGGGTCACTGCCAGGGCAATGCACAGACCATGGCCACATCCTTCCATGTCTTCCTATTCATGAATCACTCGTCACGCTCACAACTGATGCTACAAAGAACGCTCAATAAGTACGGTTCCACAAGTCATAATTAAAGCAGAGACGAAACTTCTGATAGCATGTGTTCAAATTAAGGACATACAAGAAGGCACTATGATGGATTGCGCACATGGCTAGGATGGCAAAGATAAGGAATACATACATAATTTTGCTGGAGAAATCCACTGGAACAGATATGAGGATAACATTAAGACAGACTGAAGGTTCAGGTTCTCACTACGCCATTTATAAAGATTCAGGTCTTCTGAGATGTTATGCCATGTTGATTTGTAAACAGATACAGATGTTTTGAAGGACTGTGGTGCCTCTGTTGTCAGAGTCAAACAGCGAAAAAGCATTTGGACTATTTGCATCGAATCTTCACGAGGATGAATAATAAGCAGATATAATGAGAATAGGAAAGTGATGCAACTATGTCAGGGGGCAGTACTGAACTTACCACTTCGGCCGCTAGAGCACCAGTGTGTCAGGTGAGCCATTTTAGACTCCGTCTACGTACCTGTTTAGACGTTCTTGCTGTTGGGTCATGGTTCTTCCAAAACATGTCCAGCAATTCACTGTATGATATTTCATTAGGATCAAAGTCAATTTCAATTGCCTCTGTATGATCCCCTCTGTAAACAGACGTTTCATTACATTCATTGCACACAAACTGCCATAATCTAGATCAGCGCTTTTTCAACCCGTGGGCAGCGAATGGACCCCTGTGGAGGGGGGGGGGGGGGTGTCATTCCAAGGGCCCTGAAAAGTCATGTAACTTCACAGTATGTCATTTCTTAAGCCAGCATTTGGTTCCTTATGTTATTCTCTGTTACCATTATTGTGTTGAATAAATACAAATTCATTTACAACAGTTCTGAGATTGTAGCCATTTCTGTCATTACAATTCACACAGCCTAGAGGTACAACTGTTAATATGTGTGAGTTCATTAAATGTCTTTTAAGTTAAGAAAGAGTCCTCATTTGATGCGTGTTTCTCAAGTTCTCACGCCCTGTAGTAAGGTCTGTTACAAAACAGCCGATGCGCTCCTTCCTCCCAGTTACTTCAGTATTCACCTGCGCCAGATTCAGTCACCCTGAAGATGAAGGCTGTATGCTACTCTGCAACGTCAGAACAAACCTTTACTACATGGTGCAAAAACGCCAAAACAACCATCGTGAAAACCCGAAAACCTACAAGGGCTCGAAGAGGCTGTGACTCAGAGATGTAGACATTTCACTCCACTTTGTAAATCCTGCACCTGAAAACAGGGTAGCAAAGACAGACATTGCATTGTGTAATGTTAAGATATGTGCAGTGACATGATGCTACTTTACACCGGCACAGAATAAACATTTCAAATAAGAATTCCGTTATGCTGGAACATCACTGTATCTGACAATTTTTCATCACATTTCACTCAGACGCTCTCATGTGACAGCATGCAGGGCAGAACTCACAGGCATTCGAATTTGCCATGTGTAGGGAGCAGTCCATACCTTTAAGGTCAATGTCCTGCAGTAAATATCACGTTTAAAAAGGCAGAACTGATATAACCCAGCAATCGTCTGTTACATCAGTTCTGCCTGAGGATGGGGATGGAGCCAGTCCCCAAAACGTTGTATCTTTTAAATCATCTGATGCGGCTGATGGCCCGAGAAGACTATATTAAATCGTGTCGCCACGAAAGTTTTAAAATTTATAGGTTCTGTGTATGTTTTCCTCAGTGTCACAGGCATGCAGCACATCTAGCCTGCATGTTCATTGCAGATCAGTCTTATGTACTATGAGAACCAATGGGGAAGTGACTAGTGACAGTTGTCAGATAAAATAATGTTCCCATACAAAGAAGCCAGACAGCACAATTGCAGTGACAAATCCACAGGCTGAAAAACCAAATAACCTGAATTCAGTTCTCATCACGGGCAACAGACTTTCTCCACAGTACCTCTACTAGCTCTGAGACCCGCCCAACCTCCTACCCAACGGGGACCAGGCGGTCATTCTGCAGCAGTAAAGCAGCTGGTGTGTAAAACCAACCAGTCACCTCCATACAGTGCCACACAGTGTGTGGAATCCCACCTCACAGCTTCATGAATTACTGTGTTAATTAATTAGTTGGTACCCAGAGGTTCAGAGCCTTGCTCACAACAGCCTGCCACTTATTTCTACCCAAGTCGGTTGAAAACAATCCACACCCTCCCATCCTATTTCTTTAAGATCCATGTCAATATGAACATGCCAGACATATCAATCCTCTCTTACAGAAACATCATGCAAGATTCAGGTAGTGTGTGGAACTTCACAAACATTTCTGTCAATGTCACCAAATGTGACAGTTCACAATACTACCTAACACCACTGTATACATGAGTTTCTTCACTAATACATTTATTCCACTTACATACTGTGGTAGGTAGGATTGTCTGTTGTACCCCCTGCAAATCCAACACGAGTTCGAATAACACCATTCTGGACTCCAAATAATGAATCTGGTGCCCAGAAACAGCCCATGGCAAATGTGGCCTTCTTCGTTGGAATATCAATGTCATGCAGTAACGTTCGCATCCTCTGTAATGTATTAAAGCCGATATTATAAAATATTATTGTCATGAATAACCTACCATTAAAATTAACAAACTATCGTCCTTACACTGACAGCTGCTGTTGATCCTCGTTGGCCCATTACGCTCAATGACATTCGGGTAACCCCAAATATGACTAGATTTCTTATCATAACCTATACGGAACTGACGTGCTGTATTACCGAGTTTCCTGTTTCACCATCGACACACGCCCGAGTTTCCTGTTTCACCATCTACACACGCCCACTAACATTGCATGTACAGGCTTTGCACATATTTCTTGCTCTTACGCTGAACAGTATCCGATGTCTTCAATGAAGTTACGTAATGTGTAATATTTCTTCCACAAATTACTTAATGTTAAATCCAATGCTTCGCACGGTAGGCCTACAATAAAACAAGCAAGTACTGTAAACAAAATAAACTTTCGCAACATAACCTACACAGCTCTACAAAGCGTGCCCGACACCTGGTGCGCGAAAGCACAGATTACTATAACTCGGGCGAAAGACTTCACTTGGACATATGGCGGATACCCGGTTACACCGAGTTTGCAAGAGCACATTAAATTTACACATTGAAAGTGGTGCACTGCGTAACGTCATTCAGGACAGACTACTTTGGCCTTCTTTGCTTTCAAAATATCATACGGTTTCGCGGTACATACATGAATGTAATTACATTTACGTCCGTAAGAAACGTATGCTATTTCACGAAACTCACCAACGCTCAACGGCATTAGGTGCATATCTTTTATATCGAACTTGACCCAAATCGGATAAAATATATTGAAAGTACACGTACGGATAGAAATTAATTTACGCCCCTTAGTAAAGTTTGGCTTTTACTTCGCCTATTGTCAGAAACACACAATAACTCACAAATCTTTATGGGTTCCCTGTACTGGATTGTATCCAAATCTGACAAAAAATGTACAAAATGCAGGTATCATTTCATTTACTTCCTTCACTAATTTATCGCTTCCACTGCTGGGATTTTCACGGAACTGACAAATGGTCAACGACACTACACGGAGACCTTCCATGCCGAATTTCAACCACATCGGTCAAGAAATATGGAGAGTACTGGTACACATTCATTCACGCCTCTAAGTAAAGCACGATTGTCACCGAGTCGATATTCACGAAACTCATGCTTGCTTGACTTCCACCCCTCCCCCCAAAAAAATCCTATACCGAATTTCATACAAATCCAACAAACGGTTTTACGTCACCGACGGACGTGGTCTCCAAATAAGGCATTATTTCTTTACTTCTTGAAGACCGCCTCAAAGTATTTAGTCTTATTTTACTTAACGACGCTTCTTCAGCCGTCCTTGTCCTGACAGGCTCACGAGACATACATACGTACTTCACTGGCGACTAAGCTGCGTGCCCGAGTGTGTCCACCGCGCCGACCGCAAACACAGAGAGCTTTAAAAGCTCTAAAGATATCAATGTGCATTTTGGCGTTCTCAAACACATAAGCGTAACTTGGCTTATAACACAGGGCGGGGGGGGGGGGGGGGGGGGGGAGCAAAATCGACCATGGGTATTAGGAACTTTAATTTACTAAGGAGTAAAGGTAGGAAGGGGGTGAAGATTTGTTTGAACCATTCCTCAATATACGTACAACCCTCCCCCCCCCACTCTCACCACAATTGTTTTATTTCACCTTCTTCAACTCCGTAGCCAAAAAACTATTCTTAGATAAAAAAAAAATATGGGGGGGGGGGGCATTTCCCCCCCTTACCTCCCCACCCAAGTTATGGCCTATGTTCTAAGATTTAAAAAGAATGCCTTATGTGGAGAGGACACCACAAGAATGCCTTATGTGGAGAGGACACCAGATCCATCAGCTTGTGACCTAGTATGAGTGACTAAGCCGTTTGTCGCACTTTTATTAAATTCAGTGCAGCTTTTTACAAAAAGTCATCAAACAAGTGCGAGTGTCGTGAAAACTGGCTCTGGAAGTTGTACTGTATGTAAGGCAGTAAATAAATTTCTATCCACATTTGTCTGATTTGGATGAACTTTTGGGTAAGGGATCTGCACATATCCTGCTGGACACTTGAGAGTTTCGTAAACACTGCCACAGCGAAGCCTGCACTTTCCTTAAGGGCTTAAACAAAATTACATTTACATGTGTACCATGAAGCCACACAACACTTCTAAAGCAAACAACACCTTCATGAAGTCTGTGTACCGTATCAGAGTGCACAATGAGCAGTTACCATCCCAAATTAATCTCAATCATAAAGGTAACATCTAGAAGTACAAAAAAAATTAAAAAATACACTGCCTAAGGCAACTTAAAGATTATGAACTATCACATAGTCTCTCTAAATTTCAATCATTTAATTTCACAATTCTGACCTTTTCCATGCTGAGCACTGGCTACTAATAAAGCAACACAATCCTGTTTTGGGTTGGCACTGATGACTGGTAGTAAAGCAATAGTGTAGGTGAGGTTAAGTGTTCCCTCTGCACCCCATGGTCATTCCCCCACATGCTTTACTGGTGAGCACAAGAACAACTTCTTTGTTACCTGTTAAAGCAAACCAACTAAGTACAGTGACGTTGGCATTCCCACCTATTTTATTAAGCCTCCAATATTTTTTGCCCCATCTGGGCAATTATCAAGGAGTTTAGTAATGTATAAACGTAACTGCAATACCATAGGTTTTACACACACAGTTGTATACACATACTGACATAAATTCTAGACACAAATAAGGAATCCATGATTAACAACTCAATGCAATTTATATTCCTAATATATAAGTAATCTTGATGGTGGTAGCACATTCGTCCAAAACAACAGATAAACTCTGTGCATCTTGTATAAATTAAAATTGAAATTAAAACCAACTTGATGCACCTTCACTATTACAAATTTTTTAATAGTAGATTAATTAACTCTTAATTACCCCGACATGTTTCGGTAAGGTACCTTACCATCGTCAGGGGTTTTTACTACATTTAGTTGCGTAGACCATATATAAAACATACACAAGATATGATCCCACAAAGTCTCGTCGCATATAAAGTTTTCATAAGTTTGCAGGTGTTGACTGTTTTTAAGAATTTTTAAGAGTTCTTTAAACGAGTTTTTTAAAACGAGTTTTAGTGACTTTTAGTGATTTATGAAAACTTTATATGCGACGAGACTTTGTGGGATCATGTCTTGTGTATGTTTTATATATGGTCTACGCAACTAAATGTAGTAAAAACCCCTGAAGATGGTAAGGTACCTTACCGAAACATGTCGGGTTAATTAAGAGTTAATTAATCTACTATTAAAAAATTTTTAATAGTGAAGGTGCATCAAGTTGGTTTTAATTTCAATTTTAACAGATAAACTCATTACACTATACAATACACAAACCTGGAAGACTGTTTACAATAAAGCTCATTAATGTGTTTAGTCACCATTACAGAACACTGCCAATCTATTTGAATTAAACAAGTTATAGTGTATCATCTTGTGAGACGAAGTTCTCACAGCAGCGACTATGAATATTGCAGTCTTCTGGAATGTGACAACACATTGTCTTCACAGGTGGGCTCCAAAACTTTGGGGGAACATGCTGCCTGCATCTTCTTGAAGAAACATTGGTATGTGTCTGTTAGAGACGGCGTCACATTGCAGATGACAGTAACTTCAACTTATGATTTTGTAAATATTTTAAAATTTTCGTGTTAAAAAACTGCATACAGTACAGTCTCGACTTTCGTGGTTGACTGGGATCATTCAAACCATCACAAACGTCCAAATGAAAAGCTAAGCAATGCACGTTTCGTTGCAAGAGTTTATAAAATACCAGTAACAAAAATATGAAACAACCTCAAAATGCAAAAACAATCATGGAAGTTCATGGTTTAAAAAATAAAAACACTTTTTGGAAAAATAAAATACGTAAAGTTAGTGAAGGATAGTTCCTTTCCATACAGCACAACAGCAATGAACCTCACTTAGTGATAGATCGAGAGTGACTGAGCTGACAGTCAGTCCTTCCTCTCTGAATGCAGGACACAGATATGACTTCATGACTTGCAACATCAACCCACGCTTGCTGACCAAATACCAGGGATGTTACGAAAATAATCCTACTATAACAAGGTTTCACTTTTCCATGGATTCAACAGACAAGCTGCCGACCCTCATTCTTGACAACCAGATCCCGCACAATCTTGGCAGTGTTTACATCCAAGCCAAGCTTCTTCACTTCTGCATCAAACTGGGCCACACCACCTTTCCCAACAACATAGCCATTAAGCCTTGCAGCCAGGTGAGAGCTTTTCACTTTTGGGCCAGGCTCCAAATTAATAGCCTTCAAAAGAGAAGGATGTTGCTGTAAACGGTATTTCTGGTGATAGCTGCAGAAAAGCAAAGTCTCATTAAATCTTGTGTATCACTTTAAAATATAAAAGTCTGCACATCTAAAAATTAATACAAATATAAATATTTACTGAAGACAACATCTATGACTTTGGCCATGGTGGTACAAGGGAAGTCGGAGCATCAGATGTTTATGACCAGTAGCACAAGTATGCCAGTTAGAAATAAATTAGCTGAAGTGCAGTCATGGTAAAAGCTATGTCACAGAGACTTATGTTCTTCACAGGACCTATATTTTTCCTCTATAAGGTTAGACCAAGGTCAAGGTCAAAGCTGTTCTCATCAGAAAGTGATAGTATACATACTCTTCAGCATCATGAAAAGTTGTGGCAGACAAAATTTTCGTGAGAATAGGATCAGAATGCTTTTTGGCTTCCTCTGTCAATGTTTCTGCAGCCAAGTTCTTCTGCTCTTCATCATGATAGAAAATGATTGATGCATACTGCAACACAAATACATGTAAGTCCCTACCAGCACATTTTACTTCCTTTGTTCTTATTCCCACGCGTAATTATATCCCAACCAAGGCAAACAGTTGCATCAACAGAAACAGAGCTGTTCAGTGAACAATGTGTTGCCATGCAACTAGCTGCAACAGCTGCAACTGCAGTGCTCTCACTGACTCTGGTTGCAACATGCATGCAATACCAACACCAAATGTTATCACCTGTATGACAAAAACCTATGTAATAAAAGGTGTGTGTGTGTGTGTCTGTTGGTGGCAACCACGAATCATTAGAAAATAAAGGCAGAAGCTTGACATTTTGGCAGTTGTTTTAGGATGGTTAATAGATGTACTGAGCCACACATTTGCTTCAGTCAGCAATGCCAATAACATCTGTCAAGCTAAGAACTTTTTAAAATTCATGGCTGTAACATTCAGTGAAATTGTGATTCCAAAGTATCCCTCTAAGACTATGATACAGAGAGATCAACTGAAGGGTTACGTATAGAAACTACAACAAGAAATGGGAATTTTCAACATTCCTTGCAGCTATTGCAATGGTCTTTATTTTTTTTATTGTTTTATTTTTTCCAATGGCTCGACAGCCCCTTGGGGGCCTAGGCCGCCTCATTTTTTGAGGCTTCACGTTAACACTTTAGACACACCACATTCGGTAGGACTCCTCTGGACGAGTGACCAGCCCGTCGCAGAGACCTCTACCTGACAACACACAACACTCACAAGAGAAAGACATCCATGCCCTAGGTGGGATTCGAACCCACAATCCCAGTAAGTGAGCGGCCACAGACCCACGCCTTAGACCGCGCGGCCACTGGGATCGGCACTGGTCTTTATACTAGCCAATAATATTATAAAGTACTATAACACTCTAGATGAAGTGCAGTCAATATTACTGTGTGATGTTTCTTCCTTAAACATGGTGCAAAATCTAACTAATGATACTAAGAAATGTTGACCATCTTGATTATGGAATGTACAGAAATTAAAAGACAGAAGCCTCACTCTTGTGTCAGGATTGTAATTTCACACTGTCATTACAGACATATATGTTAACGTACCTGCAGTGTTGTCTTTACGGTAGGATCGTGGTTCTTCCAAAATACATCCAGTAACTCCCTGTATGTGACCTCATTTGGATCATAATCAATGTCAATTGTTTCCGTGTGATCTCCCTGTAACACAAATATTGTCGCATTACTAACAAACCTCAGGATACCAAAAGCTTTGCCAAAGGGCATCATCCTGACTGTCTAAGTTCCAAACTAACTCACTGGAGCACAGTTTTTAAGATGCTACTCACCTGGTAAACCAATTCTCTTCTATAAGTTCCTGATGATGGTATATGACATTTGAAATCATTTACCTCACGGACTTCCTGTAAGTTCTAATGATGGTATGTCACATTTAAGATCATTAATTTCATGGACTTTTTCCATCGTCTAACATATTAAGAGTAATAAAGTTAACAGAACACTATGTTTCAGGGACAGGACTCGCCTTACAACACATATGTTTTCGGTTCTTCATTTCCCACTGTAGTAAGAACAGTTCACACTTAATTCTATTTTTCCACGCAGTCCATTCCACAACTGAGGCAATTATCACAATGTGGGACAAGCTTTTATGTTCCCTCTTTTTATCAGTCCATGTCCTGTGTTATCAGCCATCATGTCATAATTATTTCTTCCTTGGAATCATCTTTAAATTTGTGGCTGCCAAGATTTTGCTTCAGCACTGAAAACACATGGCACAGTCCCTTGGTGACAAATTACCCTAATGTATTGACAATCAGTTTTTTTTAGTTACAAAATTATACACCATATAAACTTATTGTCAGACCAACCCTCATACACAAAACTAGAACCAAATCAGTGCACATATTATGCTCTTAAAAACAGTCATAAAGCAAACCTCACTATGAAGAGTCTTCAGCACTTGTCACTGTATATATTTACATCTCATCCTCGTCAATTTGATCACCCAAAGATTATTTTGTGAGCAGTGCAAATCATGAAGCTCCTCACTGTGCAATTTCCTCCATCCTCCAATTATTTCTTCCCTCTCAGTCCCAAATATCTTCCTCAGCACTCTCTTCTATAACAACTGTGTTCTTCCCTTAATATGAGAGAACAAATTTCATACCAATACAAAATAACAAGCAAAATTATAGTTCTGCATATTTTAGTCTTTAAGTTTTTAGATAGTGAACTCAAAGACAAAAGATTCTCAACCAAATGGAAGTGGGTACATCCAGAATGCAATCTGTTCTCAATTTCTTCTTGGTAAGAATGCAATAATATAAAATTTCATAATCATAATTGTGATCACAGTTCTTATTATAAAAGCAGAACGAAAAGTTATCCCTGTGGACGCACAATACCAAGAAGATGTATGGTGAAGTGGACACATAACTCCTCACATTCTTAAAATCAGAACATACAGGCCAGCTTCATGCTACAGCCATTGTATTGTTAGTGGCATTCAACTGGTCAAGACACATACTGGCTTTGTCACCTGATGGTTCATGACCATGTGCACAACAGCCCACCACAAGGACCTATTCTGAGCCGGACTAATCCAGTCCACACAACACCATGTCCCCCCCCCCCCCCCCCCCCCACACGCATGCACACACCCTGTTTTAATGATATGTTTTAATATTAACAAACACTCTTCAGTGGATCAAAACTATTTCATTTATTAACATGACTGACACAGCTACATGTTTCGTTTTACTATGTGCCATCTTGAGGCTATAAAGTAATTAAAAGTACTATGCAGTACATTAATTACTTTATAGCATGAAGATGGCCTGTAGCTGGCCAATATATGTAGCTATATCAACTGGTAACACACAACAGAATGAAAAATATAAAGACATGTTTTAATACTGTACTTCCATCTATGCCTAGGTCCAACAAGTGATCTTTTCTCTCCAGACACCCAACATTTTGCATGAATTTCTGATTTTCCCTCTGTGTGCTCCGTCCCAACCCATCTAACCCTCCTAAATTTGACAGAATTAGTAACCCACATTAATCCACTGCACACTATTACGTACTGCAATGATTGTACAGCAATCCACTGCACACTATTACGTACTGCAATGATTGTACAGCAATCCACTGCACACTATTACGTACTGCAATGATTGTACAGCAATCCACTGCACACTATTACGTACTGCAATGACTGTACAGCAATCCACTGCACACTATTACGTACTGCAATGACTGTACAGCAATCCACTGCACACTATTACGTACTGCAATGACTGTACAGCAATCCACTGCACACTATTACGTACTGCAATGATTGTACAGCAATCCACTGCACACTATTACGTACTGCAATGACTGTACAGCAATCCACTGCACACTATTACGTACTGCAATGACTGTACAGCAATCCACTGCACACTATTACGTACTGCAATGATTGTACAGCAATCCACTGCACACTATTACGTACTGCAATGACTGTACAGCAATCCACTGCACACTATTACGTACTGCAATGACTGTACAGCAATCCACTGCACACTATTACGTACTGCAATGATTGTACAGCAATCCACTGCACACTATTACGTACTGCAATGACTGTACAGCAATCCACTGCACACTATTACGTACTGCAATGACTGTACAGCAATCCACTGCACACTATTACGTACTGCAATGATTGTACAGCAATCCACTGCACACTATTACGTACTGCAATGACTGTACAGCAATCCACTGCACACTATTAAGTACTGCAATGACTGTACAGCAATCCACTGCACACTATTACGTACTGCAATGACTGTACAGCAATCCACTGCACACTATTACGTACTGCAATGACTGTACAGCAATCCACTGCACACTATTACGTACTGCAATGACTGTACAGCAATCCACTGCACACTATTACGTACTGCAATGACTGTACAGCAATCCTTCCTCCTACACAAATTTTTCCAAAGTGAATTTGAGTATACGCATGAAAATAAATGCCAATAATTATCTGCCAAATGCAGCCACTTTGATTGTGCACAGTGTGCCAAATACGCTGCACAGTGCAAGAAAAATATGGCGACTTTAAAACAGCTGAAGAAGGTACATGTCTGTCACCCGATAACCGTCAGCTCACCTAACACATTGGATGTACTGTACTTACAGATCTTTGTACGTTGGATTTTCTTTCTTTCCCCCAGAATATCCAACTTTGGTCCGAATCACTCCCTTCTGTGCTCCATAAATAGCATCTGGCTCCCAGAAGCACGCCATAGCAAACGTGGCCTTCTTGGTGTTGACATCAACATCATGCAGTAAGGACGCCATTTGCTGAAATGAACAGATGTGCTGCTGGTCACTATGTGTATGTTTATAACAATTACATTAGTACACTATTAGTGCACAGTCATTGTTTCATTTCACAACTATCGGTTGCTACTTCCTCTCGGCTCGTTTCTCGCACTAAGGTTTTTTTGACACGACATAGACTTTTTTATTTGTTAATTTCATTTTTACAAAGAAAGTCACAAAATTGTTCCTGTAGCCAATTTAGCTAACTTGTGCATGGCACAAAAGTTAAAGTGAGGGAAATACAAGCAACATTAGTGAAAAAAATACTAAAAAACACTGCCTGATGGTGAGCTGCTTACAGCAGGATACGTTTTGGTCGTTTATGTTTGTAGGTTGTGTATAAATACATACATACATACATACATATATACATACATACATATACACATACATATATACATTCTATGGATCCATAATTTTGTCACAAGACAAGATGTGGAATAAGTCATAACAGAGTTATAGACAGTTCCGGTCATCCAGAGCATTGTTCCGATTTCTTGGACCAAGGGGTTGGGATGGGATGAACAGTTTGCAAAACATTTGGCCATAAGTTGGTGGATGAACGGTTTGCAAAACATTTGGCCATAAGTTGGTGGATGAACGGTTTGCAAAACATTTGGCCATAAGTTGGTGGATGAACAGTTTGCAAAACATTTGGCCATAAGTTGGTGGATGAACAGTTTGCAAAACGTTTGGCCATAAGTTGGTGGATGAACAGTTTGCAAAACATTTGGCCATAAGTTGGTGGATGAACGGTTTGCAAAACATTTGGCCATAAGTTGGTGGATGAACGGTTTGCAAAACATTTGGCCATAAGTTGGTGGATGAACAGTTTGCAAAACATTTGGCCATAAGTTGGTGGATGAACAGTTTGCAAAACATTTGGCCATAAGTTGGTGGATGAACAGTTTGCAAAACATTTGGCCATAAGTTGGTGGATGAAGTCTTGGATGGGTTCAATATTAAGAGTATCCTGCAAATGGGAGATGGGAAGCATTAAGGTTGTTCGATGAGCTGACGGCCCACACGTACGGCAGGAAGTGACGCACGATATTGGCCAGATAAAATACGGACAATATATATATCCACAGTGATACTGCCAGCACTGAAACATGTAACACAAGCACTCTCCTCCGATAAGTCGGTGTCAACGTACAAACCTGCAAGCTGTTGAAATGCAGAAGGCTGTTATGTAATTGTCACACGTAGGGTGGGCCTTGCATTTGAAGCAGCTCGACTGGGTACAGCTGGCTTTTGTGACAGCAGTAATACAGTACTGGCTGGGCGACTAACAGCTTCCCAATACGGAATGTACAAAGGTCCCTCACTTGCAACTACAGATGTCTCACACGTTAACGCGCCTGACACATGATGCAACACACAAAACAAGCCCGTACTTGCTGAACTCCGTGACACAGTGCGCTAACTTCACCACGGCGTTCTGTGCGTTCAAAACGTCACACGGCTTCACGGTATAAGCGTTCATGTAACTTCATTTACGTCCACAAGAAAAGTACGACATTCACTGAGCTGACTTTCACGAAACTCACAAATGTTGCACAATTTTGATCAAGAACTCCTATCCCGATTTTCATGAAAATTCGACGAACGATTTAGTCGCTGATATTTGGTCAAGGACGGACATTGTTTGCACATACGGCGTTCTTTCACTTCAGTTTCAATTTCAATGTCAGCACCGTACAGTGCACTTCAGTTTCAATTTCAATGTCAGCACCGTACAGTGCACTTCAGTTTCAATTTCAAAGTCAGCACCGTACAGTGCACTTCAGTTTCAATTTCAATGTCAGCACCGTACAGTGCACTTCAGTTTCAATTTCAATGTCAGCACCGTACAGTGCACTTCAGTTTCAATTTCAATGTCAGCACCGTACAGTGCACTTCAGTTTCAATTTCAATGTCAGCACCGTACAGTGCACTTCAGTTTCAATTTCAATGTCAGCACCGTACAGTGCACTTCAGTTTCAATTTCAATGTCAGCACCGTACAGTGCACTTCAGTTTCAATTTCAATGTCAGCACCGTACAGTGCACTTCAGTTTCAATTTCAATGTCAGCACCGTACAGTGCACTTCAGTTTCAATTTCAATGTCAGCACCGTACAGTGCACTTAGTTTCAATTTCAATGTCAGCACCGTACAGTGCACTTCAGTTTCAATTTCAATGTCAGCACCGTACAGTGCACTTCAGTTTCAATTTCAATGTCAGCACCGTACAGTGCACTTCAGATAGCTGCATTTAAATGGAGAAATACAGTAATTATCGTACAATGAGGTCGCGTTCGCGTAACCGTGTTGCATGAAAACCCATGAGTTTAAATATTATGACTAAGTCAGCCAGCATGCAAGTCGCGTGCGCCGTATTACATTGTCATCTGGACCTGTCTGGCTGTACACATATGTATCTGTGACCCTGTCGGCATGTACCACATTTGTCATCTGTGACCTGTCTGGCTGTACCACATTTGTCATCTGTGACCTGTCTGGCTGTACCACATTTGTCATCTGTGACCTGTCTGGCTGTACCACATTTGTCATCTGTGACCTGTCTGGCTGTACCACATTTGTCATCTGTGACCTGTCTGGCTGTACCACATTTGTCCACATTATCTCATAAGCGCCACGATTTTCGAAAAAAAAAAAAAAAAAAAACTATTGAACACAAAACGTGCCCTGACTTTCTCTACAACTTTTGTCTGAAACATTTGTCATTATGACAACAATTCAGCGAGATATCAAATGTACATAGGCTTACATGTAAAGTACCGTTATTGTTGTCAGATTTTAATGAAACTTGAATTTTCTCGATAGATTTTCGAAAAATCCTCAAATATCAGGTTTCATGAAAATCTGTCCAGTGGGAGTCGAGTTGTTGCATGTGGACAGACAGACATGACGAAGCTGATAGTCGCTTTTTGTAATGTTGCCTACCAAAATTGTGACATGATGAAGCTTACTCACGCTCTATTTTGCAGTCAGCAGCTACGCACAACAACACGCACCACCGTCTAACGCACACTGCGGCCGCCTGTGCCAGAGCTGGCGTGCGGGAACGACGGATGTTATCGCAGAACACAACGCAGCGTTATCGCTGTATCACTGTTTATATAACGCGGGGTGACTGCGGTCACTACACTGCCTGCGTGACAAACTGCACGCTCTCCTTGCGCGGTAGCGCAGTTGGTATAGGCACTGCGCTACAAGCCGGAAGGTCGCGGGTTCGATTCCCGATGGTGTCATTGGAATTTTTCATTGACATAATCCTTTCTGTCACACTATGGCCCTGGGGTCGACTCAGCCTCTAACAGAAATGAGTACCAGGAATATTTCCTGGGGGGTAAAGGCGGCCGGTGCGTAGGACTGACAACCTTACCACCGTCATGTGCCGATTGTGTAGAAATCTGGGAGCCACAACCTTCTGGAACCATAAGGGCCTGTCCAGGCCTGTAATGGGATTGACGGGAAGTGACTGGAGTCAAAGGCCTGATACAATAATTTCCCCATAAAAGTTTTGTGTACAGTTCTTATCTCCCCGTGCGTGCTATATAACCGTTATTTTTAAAGCGTGTTACTTAACGACGCTGTTAATTGCTAAAATTATACAGGGTCGGTGACGAAAGAATTAGTACGGAGCATTGCTGCAAACATACCGACGAGTGAACACCTTGGCATTCGACGAATACCAGGACAGGTGTCACACTACAAATCCCACACAAACTGCCCTAGGATTAAACCCGGGCCTCCGCGGTAACGGGCCAGGGCCACGACAGCGTACAGTTTGACTGCTTGATCTGAACACGCTGATGACATTGGGTGCAGGACAGAGGTCAGCACGTGCAGGACAGAGGTCAGCACGTGCTCTGATCTCGCACACTGCAACACAACCTGCGCTTAGACAAACGACCAGACACAAACAAGATCATTCTAAACGTGAACATTTGTTACTGCGTGAGCAAATATTTGTAGAAATCGCGCTGTTTTCAAGCGAACTACATGGAAGGCGAGTGAGTCTGTAAACACGAGCCTTGAAATGCTAACTGAACGCACTGCTCTGTCCAGTGCTTTCCGTTGTACTATACAGCATTGATTGCTTAAGGCTCCCAGGCTTTGCCCATTTGTGCTTCTGGTAAGGACAACTTGAAGGTGACGATGAGTATGGAGCATTGGTGGAATGATCCTGGCAGGGAAAAACTGAAGTACTGGGTGAAAAATGTCCTAGTGCCACTTTGTCCACCACAAATCTCACAATGGACTGACCCGGGATCGAACCCGGGCCTCCGCGGTGACAGGCCGGCGACTAGCGGCCTGAAGCCATGGCACGGCCATTTAAAGAGTGAGATTAACCTCGATTATATGTAAAACATTCAGTCCGTACCGCGCAGTAAACACACTCCGTCTCAGTTATACAAACCAGTCAGTTAATGCTGTACAGTAAAATAATCTCTGTTTGTTCTGAGATCCACACAAAACACATAAATACAGTCCGTACCGCGCAGTAAACACACTCTTTCTCAGTTATACAAACCAGTCAGTTAATGTTGTACAGTGAAATAATCGCTGTTTGTTCTGAGATCCACACAAAACACATAAATACAGTCCGTACCGCGCAGTAAACACACTCCGTCTCAGTTATACAAACCAGTCAGTTAATGTTGTACAGTGAAATAATCGCTGTTTGTTCTGAGATCCACACAAAACACATAAATACAGTCCGTACCGCGCAGTAAACACACTCCGTCTCAGTTATACAAACCAGTCAGTTAATGTTGTACAGTGAAATAATCGCTGTTTGTTCTGAGATCCACACAAAACACATAAATACAGTCCGTACCGCGCAGTAAACACACTCCGTCTCAGTTGTACAAGCCAGTCAGTTAACGCTGTACAGTGAAATAATCGCTGTTTGTTCTGAGATCCACACAAAACACATAAATACAGTCCGTACCGCGCAGTAAACACACTACGTCTCAGTTATACAAACCAGTCAGTTAATGTTGTACAGTGAAATAATCGCTGTTTGTTCTGAGATCCACACAAAACACATAAATACACTGTGTGGGCAGAACGTACAATTTGTGAATGTTAAACATGGCGGTACATATAGTGACCACTGGGCTGTAAAGAGTCAATGAGGCATGACACTGACTTCAGCGAAGAGCACAGCGGTACCGCCTAGCACAAGAGTTTGCCTCGCCAGGAGCAACAGATCCATACACTTAGGCACAGAGAGGAATCTGACAAGACGCGAATACCGCAAGAAACGTAAATACAGTTATAGCTTTATTGACGTGATCCTACAATGCACAGTGAACCAGAAAACCCACCTCAACTTTGCGTGATTTCTTGCTTTGAAGCAGCTGCCAGCGCGATATGACTAACACTGTGGCTGCCGGTGACCACGTGTACACTGACGTTGCCACTTCCACGTGGGCCTGCATGGAAAAAACTTCGGCGACAGGACAGTGATGTGCGCAAGTGTGCGGACTGTAGCGTCACGTGGCCGCGCACAAACCGAGCACTGACACGTGACCTCAATGGGACAGAGTCCTTGAAGAGTTCACAGTTCCTGGGCTACTCAACACATTGTGGGCACGTTATGGAACCCGAAGGTTCATTACCGTGTTCACAAGCGCCTGTCACTGCTCCCTATCCTGAGCCAGATCAATCCAATCCACGCCCTCCCATTCCATTTAACATCACTTCTAAACACAATTCTCCCATCGATGCCTGAGTCTTGCAAGTGGTCTCTTTACTTCAGGTTTCTCCTGTACGCATTTTTCCTCTCCCCCAAACCTGCTACATGCCCACCCATATCACCCTCCTCAATTTCATCACCCTATCAACACAATCACGCAGTTTTCTCCATTCATCTGTCACCTCCACCCTATCAACACCATCACGCAGTTTTCTCCAGTCATCTGTCACCTCCACCCTATCAACACCATCACGCAGTTTTCTCCAGTCATCTGTCACCTCCACCCTATCAACACCATCACGCAGTTTTCTCCAGTCCCCTGTCACCTCCACCCTATCAACACCATCACGCAGTTGTCTCCAGTCCCCTGTCACCTCCACCCTATCAACACCATCACGCAGTTTTCTCCAGTCATCTGTCACCTCCACCCTATCAACACCATCACGCAGTTTTCTCCAGTCATCTGTCACCTCCACCCTATCAACACCATCACGCAGTTGTCTCCAGTCCCCTGTCACCTCCACCCTATCAACACCATCACGCAGTTTTCTCCAGTCATCTGCCACCTCCACCCTATCAACACCATCACGCAGTTTTCTCCAGTCCCCTGTCACCTCCACCCTATCAACACCATCACGCAGTTGTCTCCAGTCCCCTGTCACCTCCACCCTATCAACACCATCACGCAGTTTTCTCCAGTCATCTGCCACCTCCACCCTATCAACACCATCACGCAGTTTTCTCCAGTCCCCTGTCACCTCCACCCTATCAACACCATCACGCAGTTGTCTCCAGTCCCCTGTCACCTCCACCCTATCAACACCATCACGCAGTTTTCTCCAGTCATCTGTCACCTCCACCCTATCAACACCATCACGCAGTTTTCTCCAGTCATCTGTCACCTCCACCCTATCAACACCATCACGCAGTTTTCTCCAGTCATCTGTCACCTCCACCCTATCAACACCATCACGCAGTTGTCTCCAGTCCCCTGTCACCTCCACCCTATCAACACCATCACGCAGTTTTCTCCAGTCATCTGTCACCTCCACCCTATCAACACCATCACGCAGTTTTCTCCAGTCATCTGTCACCTCCACCCTATCAACACCATCACACAGTTGTCTCCAGTCCCCTGTCACCTCCACCCTATCAACACCATCACGCAGTTTTCTCCAGTCATCTGCCACCTCCACCCTATCAACACCATCACGCAGTTTTCTCCAGTCCCCTGTCACCTCCACCCTATCAACACCATCACGCAGTTGTCTCCAGTCCCCTGTCACCTCCACCCTATCAACACCATCACGCAGTTTTCTCCAGTCATCTGCCACCTCCACCCTATCAACACCATCACGCAGTTTTCTCCAGTCCCCTGTCACCTCCACCCTATCAACACCATCACGCAGTTGTCTCCAGTCTCCTGTCACCTCCACCCTATCAACACCATCACGCAGTTTTCTCCAGTCCCCTGTCACCTCCACCCTATCAACACCATCAAGCAGTTTTCTCCAGTCCCCTGTCACCTCCACCCTATCAACACCATCACGCAGTTTTCTCCAGTCATCTGTCACCTCCACCCTATCAACACCATCACGCAGTTGTCTCCAGTCCCCTGTCACCTCCACCCTATCAACACCATCACGCAGTTTTCTCCAGTCCCCTGTCACCTCCACCCTATCAACACCATCACGCAGTTGTCTCCAGTCCCCTGTCACCTCCACCCTATCAACACCATCAAGCAGTTTTCTCCAGTCCCCTGTCACCTCCACCCTATCAACACCATCAAGCAGTTTTCTCCAGTCCCCTGTCACCTCCACCCTATCAACACCATCACGCAGTTTTCTCCAGTCCCCTGTCACCTCCACCCTATCAACACCATCAAGCAGTTTTCTCCAGTCCCCTGTCACCTCCACCCTATCAACACCATCAAGCAGTTTTCTCCAGTCCCCTGTCACCTCCACCCTATCAACACCATCAAGCAGTTTTCTCCAGTCCCCTGTCACCTCCACCCTATCAACACCATCACGCAGTTTTCTCCAGTCCCCTGTCACCTCCACCCTATCAACACCATCACGCAGTTTTCTCCATTCATCTGTCACCTCCACCCTATCAACACCATCACGCAGTTTTCTCCAGTCCCCTGTCACCTCCACCCTATCAACACCATCACGCAGTTTCCTCCAGTCCCCTGTCACCTCCACCCTCTCAAGCCCAAACAATTCCCACAGCCCTCAACTCCCGTACCACTTCAGTCCTAACTGAGGTGTGTCCATTTCTGTACCGACCTCCAACGCCCCGCCGTCACCTTGCACATACCTTTCTTGGTCTGCTCGCAGCAGCACGACTGCGCTGTACTCATGCAGCCTTCGGCTGATCGTGCCATGACGTCACTTCTGTTTCTCTCTCCGCCGCCAATCGCCAGTCCAAGTCTGGACAAGGTGTGCGCGAGAAGCGAGAAGCTTGTGGTTGCACCTGAGCTGCGTTGAACCCAAGCGCTGCAAAGTGTGCGTGTGAGAGTGAAGGTTCCCGTAGGAATGAGGGCTGAGAAGAAAGGCGACTGACTGGTGTTGTTCGGAATGGTGGTGACGTAACCTGTGTGGCGTCTGGAACAGGAAC
The DNA here is from genome assembly GCA_021186555.1 of Reticulitermes speratus. Lineage (NCBI taxonomy): Eukaryota > Metazoa > Arthropoda > Insecta > Blattodea > Rhinotermitidae > Reticulitermes > Reticulitermes speratus. The sequence continues at coordinate 3,396,186 of JAJKFL010000042.1, forward strand.
AGGAACATGAACACAGGGAGACGGCGTGTATGTGGTGAGTGTGTAGGAGTATTAAACATGTCTGAGGTACACGTCGGGATAGCTCAGGTGGTACAGTGACCAGTCTGTGGGCTGGGGGCGGTCCGAGGTTCGACTTCAGGCAGGGGCAGTACATTTTCTCTTCTCCAAAGCTTCCAGACCAGCTGTGGAGCCCAACAGTAACTGGGGTAAAGCGGCCGGGGCAGACGGCGAAGAAATATGAGTGTCGTCACATGAACAAATAATGAGGATCATGTAGCACGCATGGGGTAAAGAGAAATATAACATGTTACCCATAAGAGTAGGAAGATGTACGTATAGATGCAAGGATAATATTAAAGTGTATTTTAAATGTAAAATTGGATTCAAATAATGGGCGTAAGGACTCCAACGGCAGACCATTCTGAACTGACGAACTGAGCGACTATCAGCTTCTAAAGAACTGTCCTCCGTGCAGTTAAATTTTTTTAATTCAGGTGGTTATTTGCCAGCGTATCGTCCTGTAGTCCCGGGTTCAATCCCAGGCCAATCCATGTATCCTTTGTTATGGAAAAAGTGGCTGTGGGACAGGTTTGTGCGTGCGAGTACTTCTGTGTTCGATCGTGTATCACCGACGCATAATAATGTTAGTTACTGACAGCGTCATTAAATGAACACCCACCACGATTCACCCGTTTCGGCTATAAGCTAGGGTTTGTCACTGTTGCGTCCAAGTAATCTCAACCCCCTTCTCATCGTGCGCTCTGCCCTCTGGTGAAGATCGAGTGAACATGTGCTTATTGAATGGATGACATACTGATACTGCGCTGGCATTTGTCACATTTCGTCTGCTGCAGGCTAAAATACTGAAGTGCAAAGGTTACTATGAATAACGCACGATTAAATACCAACCCTTTCAAGGCCCAGTGGTTACTATATATACCACCACGTTTAACACTCATAAATTCTACGTTCTGCCCACACTGTATTTATGGTTTTGTGTGGATCTCAGAACAAACAGCGATTATTTCACTGTACAGCATTAACTGACTGGTTTGTATAACTGAGACGGAGTGTGTTTATGTGTTTTGTGTGGATCTCAGAACAAACAGCGATTATTTCACTGTACAACATTAACTGACTGGTTTGTATAACTGAGACGGAGTGTGTTTACTGCGCGGTACGGACTGTATTTGTGTGTTTTGTGTGGATCTCAGAACAAACAGCGATTATTTCACTGTACAATATTAACTGACTGGTTTGTATAACTGAGACGGAGTGTGTTTACTGCGCGGTACGGACTGTATTTATATGTTTTGTGTGGATCTCAGAACAGCCATTATTTCACTGTACAATATTAACTGACTGGTTTGTATAACTGAGACGGAGTGTGTTTACTGCGCGGTACGGACTGTATTTGTGTGTTTTGTGTGGATCTCAGAACAAACAGCGATTATTTCACTGTACAATATTAACTGACTGGTTTGTATAACTGAGACGGAGTGTGTTTACTGCGCGGTACGGACTGTATTTATATGTTTTGTGTGGATCTCAGAACAGCCATTATTTCACTGTACAATATTAACTGACTGGTTTGTATAACTGAGACGGAGTGTGTTTACTGCGCGGTACGGACTGTATTTGTGTGTTTTGTGTGGATCTCAGAACAAACAGCGATTATTTCACTGTACAATATTAACTAACTGGTTTGTATAACTGAGACGGAGTGTGTTTACTGCGCGGTACGGACTGGATCTTTAAATGCAATTCAGGTTAGTCGTGTGTTTCTGAAATCGGTCAGCACTGGACACAAGAGTACTTTCACGTGCTCTTTGACGGTTAACGATACTGTCAAGCGGTGGCATTATTGCTGAGTAATGAAATGGAAAGCATCTGGACGGAAGCGGTCGTGGCCTAGTTTGAAGTGAAGTCCCACAGCCTGTCTGAAGCCACATAATACAGCGTGTCCGGACCGGGATGTGAACCGGACATTTCCTGAGCAGGAAGCAGAGCATATCTCTGACCGTTTCATCTTGAGAACAGATCTCAGTGCGGAGGCTAAGACAGCACAGCACAAGACATAAAACGTACTGGTGTGTCCGCAGAGTGCCGAAGGTCACTGAAGTGCGTAATTGTTAACAGGTGTCAGCTAAGTGTCCGACTTGCATCTCAGTAACGTGTGTCATTTACACTCCGTTGTGTGTTGTTATTACACACGTAGGCAACAGGCAGAACACAAACACTACGCTGTAGCACGTCACTCAGTACACAGCTGTCTGTAACTGTGCCTGCCCGTAATTGTAGCAGTGCGTCGCTTGAATCTGAGACAAACATGACAAGCATGTAATTTACAGTGCACTGTGCTGTAACTTAACACTCACACTGAGTATCTTTCTTCTTTCTTTCTCAGTCTCACCTCTTCTACCTACACACTGCTGGTGTGTGGACCGCGATAGCTCAGTCGGTATAGCGACTCGCTACGGGCTGGACGGTCCGGGGATCGAATCCCGATGGGGGCGAGATTTTCCCCACCCGTCCAGACCGGCCCTGGGGCCTACCCAGCCTCCTACACAATGGGTACCGGGGTAAAGCGGCCGGGGCGCGGCGTTGACCACCCACCCCATCTAGCGCCGAAGTTAAAGGAGGAGTAGATATACCTCTACTACCCCTTTGGACCTTCGTGGAAGGTTATGGGGTGAAATTTGCCTTTTTTTATATGGTAACTATTTTATCTGACCAATACTTGTCACTCAGCGACCACTATTTATACGACAAGCGAGCCGACAGGAAGTGACACAGTATTGGTCAGATAAAATAGTGTCCCTCTATGTAATACTGGTACACAATTCCTGAGTCGTAACTTTGACTCACTACAGATCTTCCTTCCCAAGAGTAACAACAAGTTTAGCATCAACACGCACCGAGCTGTAAGAGCCACATGCTGACACTGGTCACTGTATTACTATAAAGACCCCATGCATAAGAGCCACATGCTGACACTGGTCACTGTATTACTATAAAGACCCCATGCATAAGAGCCACATGCTGACACTGGTCACTGTATTACTATAAAGACCCCATGCATAAGAGCCACATGCTGACACTGGTCACTGTATTACTATAAAGACCCCATGCATAAGAGCCACATGCTGACACTGGTCACTGTATTACTATAAAGACCCCATGCATAAGAGCCACATGCTGACACTGGTCACTGTATTACTATAAAGACCCCATGCATAAGAGCCACATGCTGACACTGGTCACTGTATTACTATAAAGACCCCATGCATAAGAGCCACATGCTGACACTGGTCACTGTATTACTATAAAGACCCCATGCATAAGAGCCACATGCTGACACTGGTCACTGTATTACTATAAATACCCCATGGATAAGAGCCACATGCTGACACTGGTCACTGTATTACTATAAAGACCCCATGGATAAGAGCCACATGCTGACACTGGTCACTGTATTACTATAAAGACCCCATGCATAAGAGCCACATGCTGACACTGGTCACTGTATTACTATAAAGACCCCATGCATAAGAGCCACATGCTGACACTGGTCACTGTATTACTATAAAGACCCCATGCATAAGAGCCACATGCTGACACTGGTCACTGTATTACTATAAATACCCCATGGATAAGAGCCACATGCTGACACTGGTCACTGTATTACTATAAAGACCCCATGCATAAGAGCCACATGCTGACACTGGTCACTGTATTACTATAAAGACCCCATGCATAAGAGCCACATGCTGACACTGGTCACTGTATTACTATAAATACCCCATGGATAAGAGCCACATGCTGACAATGGTCACTGTATTACTATAAAGACCCCATGCATAAGAGCCACATGCTGACACTGGTCACTGTATTACTATAAAGACCCCATGCATAAGAGCCACATGCTGACACTGGTCACTGTATTACTATAAAGACCCCATGCATAAGAGCCACATGCTGACACTGGTCACTGTATTACTATAAAGACCCCATGGATAAGAGCCACATGCTGACACTGGTCACTGTATTACTATAAAGACCCCATGCATAAGAGCCACATGCTGACACTGGTCACTGTATTACTATAAAGACCCCATGCATAAGAGCCACATGCTGACACTGGTCACTGTATTACTATAAAGACCCCATGCATAAGAGCCACATGCTGACACTGGTCACTGTATTACTATAAAGACCCCATGCATAAGAGCCACATGCTGACACTGGTCACTGTATTACTATAAATACCCCATGGATAAGAGCCACATGCTGACACTGGTCACTGTATTACTATAAAGACCCATGCATAAGAGCCACATGCTGACACTGGTCACTGTATTACTATAAAGACCCCATGCATAAGAGCCACATGCTGACACTGGTCACTGTATTACTATAAATACCCCATGGATAAGAGCCACATGCTGACAATGGTCACTGTATTACTATAAAGACCCCATGCATAAGAGCCACATGCTGACACTGGTCACTGTATTACTATAAAGACCCCATGCATAAGAGCCACATGCTGACACTGGTCACTGTATTACTATAAAGACCCCATGCATAAGAGCCACATGCTGACACTGGTCACTGTATTACTATAAAGACCCCATGGATAAGAGCCACATGCTGACACTGGTCACTGTATTACTATAAAGACCCCATGCATAAGAGCCACATGCTGACACTGGTCACTGTATTACTATAAAGACCCCATGCATAAGAGCCCTGTTTCCTCAGCTAGTCAAGAAATTGCTCGCATGTTATGCAACCCGAGGGTTCATTGCCGTGTTCACAACAGCCCATCACGTGACCGTATCTTAAGCTAAATTAATCCACTCCACACCTTCCACCCTCTTTCTTGAACATCCCTGTTAATATCGTCCCTCTATGTTGAAGAGTCATTTGTGGTATTGTAGTTTGACATCGTGTAGCCTGGTACGTGGTTACTAACGTATCGGAAGAACAGATTGCCTCCATCTTCAGTGTAGAAGTAATGTTCTGAAGATGGAGGTAGTGTGTTCCTCCAAAGCGTTGCTAACCCCTCCAGATTAGAGTGATCTGAACACTGCGGTGTCAAGGTTTCGGGAGTATCTACTGCCTCCATCTTCAGGACAGAAGCATGGCCGTGTACATGTCCCAAGCTGCAGTTCCAATACTTGTTTGTCAGCGCGCCTGCCAATTGCCCCGAGAGGCGTTCGACTGTGGATCGTTGTGAAAGTGTTGACCTAAATACACGTGTCGGCGTGGCCGGTTGCAGGCAGTGACAGACTGTCGTGTTTGCATTGCTTACGCAGTGCCTAGTGCCTCTGCATGCGTCTCAGCTGTCAGCGGTCACGGATGTAGGCTCACGGGGTTGCTAGTGAAGCCTACAGTCTCGTGGGATGTGATACCATATACGACCCTGAAGATGGAGGCAACAAGCTGCTGCGAAATGTCGGCAAATACCAATTGACGCGACGTGCTAGATCAGAAAACTTCAAATGTATATAAAGCAATCTCGATGTTCGGGATTTCGACCGTTAGCGCCCATTTTAATACAGCTATTTCGACCTTTCGTGACTGCTTCCAACAAATCGGGACGATAAGCACGTGGCTGGCGAGTCGCGTTCGCCCCAGTCCCCGCTATTGCGCAGATCACTCAGCTCACACAAGTTCTCATTTGTATTATTACGAAATAAACTTGCGTGCTGTTTTGCTCTTTGCGGTTATTTTGTGTTGTTGTTGTTGGTATTTCGTCAGTTCTTGTAACCAAGTAGGCGTTTTTGTATTCAAAATGTATTCCGATGTTCGTGACGGTCCCAATCAGTCACGAACATCGAGATGCAGGTGCTCACCGCCTCAGCAATGCAGACAGATGTGTATGGAGCACCGGCCGAATGCTGATTGGCTGGGCAAAACCGACGGTCTTCTCCCTCCTCATCCTCGCAGTTGGCCTTGGCCGCCACCACCCTTCTGCCGCCATCTGCCGACCTTCAGTACCCCTTTCCTAACGGTCTGCTGTCAAGCCATCTGAGTCTTGGTCTGCCTTGGCCTCTTCTTCCTTCCAGTTTACCAAGGATGAGTATTTTCGTGGGTTAACGATCATGCATGCTAGCTACGTGTCCAGCTCATCTCAGTCGACCCATTTACCATCCCCATATCACGATCACTGCACAGTTGATGCAGTTCACGACTGAAGTAGCATCGCTGGCCGGCCGTTATTAACTGCTACGAAACACCAGCAATAACAAATCGCAGTCCACTGTCACTGTAAGGCCTGTCTGCTACGAAACACCAGCAATAACAAATCGCAGTCCACTGTCACTGTAAGGCCTGTCTGCTACGAAACACCAGCAATAACAAATCGCAGTCCACTGTCACTGTAAGGCCTGTCTGCTACGAAACACCAGCAATAACAAATCGCAGTCCACTGTCACTGTAAGGCCTGTCTGCTACGAAACACCAACAATAACAAATCGCAGTCCACTGTCACTGTAAGGCCTGTCTGCTACGAAACACCAGCAATAACAAATCGCAGTCCACTGTCACTGTAAGGCCTGTCTGCTACGAAACACCAGCAATAACAAATCGCAGTCCACTGTCACTGTAAGGCCTGTCTGCTACGAAACACCAGCAATAACAAATCGCAGTCCACTGTCACTGTAAGGCCTGTCTGCTACGAAACACCAGCAATAACAAATCGCAGTCCACTGTCACTGTAAGGCCTGTCTGCTACGAAACACCAGCAATAACAAATCGCAGTCCACTGTCACTGTAAGGCCTGTCTGCTACGAAACACCAGCAATAACAAATCGCAGTCCATTGTCACTGTAAGGCCTGTCTGCTACGAAACACCAGCAATAACAAATCGCAGTCCACTGTCACTGTAAGGCCTGTCTGCTACGAAACACCAGCAATAACAAATCGCAGTCCACTGTCACTGTAAGGCCTGTCTGCTACGAAACACCAGCAATAACAAATCGCAGTCCACTGTCACTGTAAGGCCTGTCTGCTACGAAACACCAACAATAACAAATCGCAGTCCACTGTCACTGTAAGGCCTGTCTGCTACGAAACACCAGCAATAACAAATCGCAGTCCACTGTCACTGTAAGGCCTGTCTGCTACGAAACACCAACAATAACAAATCGCAGTCCACTGTCACTGTAAGGCCTGTCTGCTACGAAACACCAGCAATAACAAATCGCAGTCCACTGTCACTGTAAGGCCTGTCTGCTACGAAACACCAACAATAACAAATCGCAGTCCGCTGTCACTGTAAGGCCTGTCTGCTACGAAACACCAGCAATAACAAATCGCAGTCCACTGTCACTGTAAGGCCTGTCTGCTACGAAACACCAGCAATAACAAATCGCAGTCCACTGTCACTGTAAGGCCTGTCTGCTACGAAACACCAGCAATAACAAATCGCAGTCCACTGTCACTGTAAGGCCTGTCTGCTACGAAACACCAGCAATAACAAATCGCAGTCCACTGTCACTGTAAGGCCTGTCTGCTACGAAACACCAGCAATAACAAATCGCAGTCCACTGTCACTGTAAGGCCTGTCTGCTACGAAACACCAGCAATAACAAATCGCAGTCCACTGTCACTGTAAGGCCTGTCTGCTACGAAACACCAGCAATAACAAATCGCAGTCCACTGTCACTGTAAGGCCTGTCTGCTACGAAACACCAACAATAACAAATCGCAGTCCACTGTCACTGTAAGGCCTGTCTGCTACGAAACACCAACAATAACAAATCGCAGTCCACTGTCACTGTAAGGCCTGTCTGCTACGAAACACCAACAATAACAAATCGCAGTCCACTGTCACTGTAAGGCCTGTCTGCTACGAAACACCAGCAATAACAAATCGCAGTCCACTGTCACTGTAAGGCCTGTCTGCTACGAAACACCAACAATAACAAATCGCAGTCCACTGTCACTGTAAGGCCTGTCTGCTGTCTGCTACGAAACACCAGCAATAACAAATCGCAGTCCACTGTCACTGTAAGGCCTGTCTGCTACGAAACACCAACAATAACAAATCGCAGTTCACTGTCACTGTAAGGCCTGTCTGCTACGAAACACCAGCAATAACAAATCGCAGTCCACTGTCACTGTAAGGCCTGTCTGCTGTCTGCTACGAAACACCAGCAATAACCTCAGACGGCACAAAAATCCTGACAGTTGGCTTTTCGTAAAATTCAAACACTTTCTGGAAGCGTAAAGCACATTAGGGCATTGAAGAAGAGAGAGAGAGATTCCATAAAGCACGAAAGCAATCAACCTCACGTAAAGAAAGACTGAGCTGAGAGTGGCCTGCGCGATGGCAGGAGTGAGGGAAGCAGACTCGCCAGCCACGTGGTCTCACTTCGATTCACCGAAACCAGTCACGAAAGGTCGAGATCCCGAACATAGAGACTGCTGCATATTATCTTCTGGCCCATACACCGCCCTCTGACGTTCATCACCCCTGTATGCGGTCACAATCTGCCCACTGAAGTGATAAGGTTAGAATGCGGGTCGAATAAACGGGGGGACCCGAGTTACGACGCTATAAGCGGAGGGGAGGGAAGTGGGCCTTGGACTGGGTCCCTCGTCTCTGAAGATAGAGGCAGCATGTGGCTCCGAAATGCCGGTATCCACCGTGCGAGACTGAAGGCTATCACAGCGGTGTAGCGGCATGTTACACTGTGTCGACTGGTAGACAGTTACCGACGTTTCGAAGGATGCTAGTGCACTTCACAGGTAGCGGAATTTTCGATTTTCATGTTCATCTTTGACGACTACAGCGAATGTGGGGAAAAGTATGACGCCGCACTACGTCTGACGTTCTCAGGAAGTGCCCGCGTCACCTCCGCGGCAGCTATGCGCGATCGTTGCTTGCTTTGTGGACGCGCGGCGTAGTTATCGCCGTTTAGGAGCAGATTTGTCTCCAAGACCGGACTATGATTATGGAAAGAGCAGCCTCCTCCGAAACGTCGGTACTTACCTACCTATCGAATTACAAGATGTCGCAACCCAGAATAACATGCCTTTCATCGATACCGCTGTGATAGGCTGTCTTTCTTTGCTTACAGTAACGCTGCAGTTTGCTGCTTATCATGCCTAACTACGCACGTGAGGACAAACTGGTTGTTCATGAAAACAAGATGGCAAGAAAAGTTAAAAAAAACCATTACCTGGCCAGCTCGCCAACAGAGTCAATGTCTCCAGTGGAAGTGCACAGGGGAGTGGCCAGCACTAACAGGTATGTCTGTATACAGGGACATTATTTTATGTGACAACTCGAAGCAGTACTTCACTCAGACTGTCTCCCGTGACGACAGTCGGCGCAGTCAGTGTGCATGCACGTGTACTGCAGTTAATGCTAGGCTCATACCCGCCACACGTACAGACGGTGCCCCTTATCCGTATACTGCCTGCCCACAATTCAACAGAAAGGCCCACAGATTAAATACAGCTTAATTAGCAGGCAGGTTTGATTATAAATGCCAACACAAAGCTGAGACCGCAGTAACAGCACAGTCTGGATGTTCGTGATTAAGTTGTACGGATAAGACCGTCACGAACATCGGAAACCACTCTCAATAGAACTCCTATTTGCTTACGAGAACTTACGAAGTTATGGTAATCTACACTGAATAATTGTGTCTTCCGTATCCTAGCAACGACGCTAAAATAGATCGTTGTTTGCCCTGTTAGTGACTGTAACTGGCCAAGCGGATTTTCCCCAAGTTTGATAGGAATAGAAATGATTTGAACTCGAACATGTGCATGCAACAGAAAGTTAAACCATTTGAACTCGAACACGTGCATGCAACAGAAAGTTAAACCATTTGAACTCGAACACGTGCCTGCAACAGAAAGTTAAACAATTTGAACTCGAACACGTGCATGCAACAGAAAGTTAAACCATTTGAACTCGAACACGTGCCTGCAACAGAAAGTTAAACCATTTGAACTCGAACACGTGCATGCAACAGAAAGTTAAACCATTTGAATTCGAACACGTGCATGCAACAGAAAGTTAAACCATTTGAACTCGAACACGTGCCTGCAACAGAAAGTTAAACCATTTGAACTCGAACACGTGCATGCAACAGAAAGTTAAACCATTTGAACTCGAACACGTGCATGCAACAGAAAGTTAAACCATTTGAACTCGAACACGTGCATGCAACAGAAAGTTAAACCATTTGAACTCGAACACGTGCATGCAACAAAAAGTTAAACCATTTGAACTCTAACACGTGCATGCAACAGAAAGTTAAACCATTTGAACTCGAACACGTGCCTGCAACAGAAAGTTAAAACATTTGAACTCGAACACGTGCCTGCAACAGAAAGTTAAACCATTTGAACTCGAACACGTGCATGCAACAGAAAGTTAAACCATTTGAACTCGAACACGTGCCTGCAACAGAAAGTTAAACCATTTGAACTCGAACACGTGCATGCAACAGAAAGTTAAACCATTTGAACTCGAACACGTGCATGCAACAGAAAGTTAAACCATTTGAACTCGAACACGTGCATGCAACAGAAAGTTAAACCATTTGAACTCGAACACGTGCATGCAACAGAAAGTTAAACCATTTGAACTCGAACACGTGCCTGCAACAGAAAGTTAAAACATTTGAACTCGAACACGTGCATGCAACAGAAAGTTAAACCATTTGAACTCGAACACGTGCATGCAACAGAAAGTTAAAACATTTGAACTCGAACACGTGCATGCAACAGAAAGTTAAACCATTTGAACTCGAACACGTGCATGCAACAGAAAGTTAAAACATTTGAACTCGAACACGTGCCTGCAACAGCAAATTAAAACATTTCGATCGTTCTCCTCCTAAAATGAACAACATTGTGTTTGTACTGCGCTGCTGTCGTTATAGTTTTCGCGGTAAAGAGTCTGAGGGGAAACTGCAAATCGTGTAAGATACTGCACATCTCTACACTTAACACAGCGCCGAAAAAACGCCACTGACCACGGTAACGTACGGCGTCAGTGAATACGGCTCCTGTCGAGGGATGTCCCGGCCGATGCCGGCTGTCTATGCGCTAACGCTGCCATGCTTGAGGACCCGATAAAAGGGACGCTCTGTATTTCAAGAAGCAGCCGTAGCTTCAGGTGTGTGTCATCTGTAGACATTGATGTGTCCTTCGTTTTTAAAAGGGCGTACTCGACGGACGGGGAGGAAAGCCAACGGGCGCCTTCAGACCGGACGATGTCCGAATATATGATAGCCAATGAGCGCGCGGCAGCCAGTGTCGTGGGGCCCGAGACCCGCCATAAAGACCGACACAAAGCTGGGGTCAGCAGACAGAGCAACTATGACACGGAGGGCTCTGATATCTACGTGACGAGCGCTGCTTACAGAGCGCCATCAGAAATGAGGTGAGTCACTGACATTGTTAATCTCAGTCACAGACGTTGTTAATCTCAGTCACTGACGTTGTTAATCTCAGTCACTGACGTTGTTAATCTCAGTCACTGACATTGTTAATCTCAGTCACTGACGTTGTTAATCTCAGTCACTGACGTTGTTAATCTCAGTCACAGACGTTGTTAATCTCAGTCACTGACGTTGTTAATCTCAGTCACTGACGTTGTTAATCTCAGTCACTGACGTTGTTAATCTCAGTCACTGACGTTGTTAATCTCAGTCACTGACGTTGTTAATCTCAGTCACAGACGTTGTTAATCTCAGTCACTGACGTTGTTAATCTCAGTCACAGACGTTGTTAATCTCAGTCACTGACGTTGTTAATCTCAGTCACTGACGTTGTTAATCTCAGTCACTGACGTTGTTAATCTCAGTCACTGACGTTGTTAATCTCAGCCACTGACGTTAATCTCACTCACAGACGTTGTTAATCTCAGTCACAGACGTTGTTAATCTCAGTCACTGACGTTGTTAATCTCAGCCACTGACGTTAATCTCACTCACAGACGTTGTTAATCTCAGTCACTGACGTTGTTAATCTCAGTCACTGACGTTGTTAATCTCAGTTACTGACGTATATCTCAGTCACTGACGTTGTTAAATCTCAGTCACTGACGTTGTTAATCTCAGTCACTGACGTTGTTAATCTCAGTCACTGACGTTGTTAATCTCAGTCACTGACGTTGTTAATCTCAGTCACTGACGTTGTTAATCTCAGTCACTGACGTTGTTAATCTCAGTCACAGACGTTGTTAATCTCAGTCACTGACGTTGTTAATCTCAGTCACTGACGTTGTTAATCTCAGTCACTGACGTTGTTAATCTCAGTCAGTGTTTCCCGATATAATATCGTCATGGAACCTTTTTGCACTAGGAAAAAATTGTGGAACACAAAATTTGTATACATAAAGCTAACAAGACAGGCAATGTACTATAACGTAACACTGAGCGCGTTCGCAAAACTGTTGTTGCCGTGGAAAAGTAATGTGTATTAATATTCCGAGTGTGTGTCTGTAGCTTCAGTTATTTAGCATGCAAAGCGCATGCGCCGTATTATATTGTCATCTGTGGCCTGTCTGGCTGTACCATATTTTCCCACATTATGTCGTAAACGGCACGATTTTTGAAAGAAGTAATTGACCATAAATTGTTTAATTTCTTTACAACTTTTTTTTTAAACATTTCTCATTCTAAGAATAATTCAGGGAGATATCACAAATGTACAAAGGTCTTCATGTAAAGTACCTTGTCAGATTTTAACCAAACTTGAATTTTCTCGACAGGTATCAAATTTCATGAAAATCCGTCCAGTGGCAGCCGAGTTGTTCCATGCGGACGGACAGACAGACATTACGAATCCAATAGTCACTTTTCGCAATTTTGCGAAAAGCACCTAAAAACACTAGACCAAAAATAAGTAAAGATAGTAATAAATCAATGTTAAAGAAGGATATGAGATGAACATATTACTTAATTGCATATTCTGTACAGTAAAAATGGCACTTCATGTATACAAAAATTGAACCTTAAAAAATTAATGTGGTTCTGTAAAGAACAAACAAACAAATCACAGTATGGTTACTGTATTTATTCTGGTATTGCAACAGTTGACAAATACCTGAACGAATAACTCATTATCAAACGAAATTAAAACTTTTTTAAGTGAGGTTTATGATAATAATATTCAGATTAATTATTTAAACTGTAATGGAATTTCCTTGCGCAACCTTATATTCACTTTGCGGAACCACAGGCTTCCATGGAACATCATTTAGGAAATGCTGACATAAATATTTCATAAACAGAAACTGAGTTCCTACCCAACAAAAAACAGTGTGCCTTCATTTACCAATACCAATCAGTTAATGAATTTTAGGGAAATAATGGTTACTGTTACAAGACTCATACAGTTGTAAATATTAAACCAGGTGGTACAGATGTGCTGTGTAGTGCACCGTGACTGTCAGTACTGGCGACACAAGCTGCACACGGACAGAACAAAGCCAATAGTAACACCATACTTTTGTTACAGTCGAGGATCTCATTACAGCCACCACAGCCAAGCTCCAAGTCACTACTCTTATCGCAGCGGTCAACCGCCATCTGAAGTTTCTACAGTGAAGACGAAGACTTCACGCAAAGGTGGTCTTGTCGTCGAGACCATGGCAGCGCCCAACCCATTTTGTCCTAATACGAAGGGCATTTGTTGTCTGATGCTGCTTATCAACTTGGGCCTGATTCTAGTGACCCTTGGTTTTGTTGTTGTTATCCAGTTCTTCGAGCCTCTCTTCGTCTGGTACGTAAGCACATTCAGTGAAGTTCACACTTATCACTAGTACATTTTACACTAATTAACTCCATGGAACAGAGTCTTTCCTCAGGAGTCAACAGTTATTTAGCTAGTTAAGAAATTTCCCCTATTTCTTCAAGATCCAGGTTACTATTAACTTCCCATCTATGGCTAGGTCTCCCATGTTATCTCTTTCCTTCACTCTTTTCAATGAAGACCCCCTCTTCTCTCACATATGTGCCACATGCCATTCCCATCACATTCTCCTCAGTTTCATCATCATCATAATATTTTGCAAGCAGTACAAATTCTCCATCCTCTTATTTCCTCCCTCACAGGTCCAGATACTTCTCCTCTGCACCGTCGGTCTACGTTCCATGTACAGTATGGTTACTGTGATGGTTATACACTACACTGAGTTCTGTAAGTACCAACATCGCAAGATGTACTTCTAACAATTGTTGCTAATGTCTGATTTCAGGATCCTGGGCATAGTGTTTCTCATCTTCGGCTTCTTAACACTGATAGGAAGTCTTATATACTGTGTTGTTGTCTGCAAAGATGTGAAGTCACCCAAGGATGTGTCACCTGAAGATCTCTATTGGACACATCACTGGCAAAAGAACATTGGATCACCAGAGATTCACTACAAGGCTGAAGATAAGTACCCAGACGATCGTTACAGTGACCATTATTCTGTGAGCAAATATTCAGGAAAATACTCTGATGGAGATCGACGAAGTGACCGCTACTGATGTGTCATTAAGTGAAGTCACAGAGATGTAGAACTATAAGCAGTAACACTGTTGAACGAAGAGGTTTCATATCGGACAACTGTCATAGTACTGTATACAGTGCTATTTCTATACTATTAGACATATCTGTCTCATACCTTAGGTATGAATTACATCAAATTGTCTCAGACTTTTACAGGATTTTTCGTTATTCAGCCTGTTTTGGTACGGGAATATTGGAATATACTTTCAGCTTATCAATAAATGATTCTGTAAGTCACCAATAACACTGTACAGTCAGCAACAGGTACAGTCAGAATTTTGTAAAAGTTTGACCATGTGACCTTTGCCATCGTCATATCACACTGTCCATATGACCTTAGCCATAGTCATATCACACTGTCCATGTGACCTTAGCCATCGTCATATCACTGTTCATGTGACCTTTGCCATCGTCATATCACACTGTCCATATGACCTTAGCCATAGTCATATCACACTGTCCATGTGACCTTAGCCATCGTCATACACACTGTCCATGTGACCTTAGCCATCGTCATATCACTGTCCATATGACCTTAGCCATCGTCATATCACACTGTCCATGTGACCTTAGCCATCGTCATACACACTGTCCATGTGACCTTAGCCATCGTCATATCACTGTCCATATGACCTTAGCCATCGTCATATCACACTGTCCATGTGACCTTAGTCATCGTCATACACACTGTCCGTGTGACCTTAGCCATCGTCATATCACTGTCCATATGACCTTAGCCATCGTATCACACTATCTATGTGACCTTAGCCATCGTCATATCACACTGTCCATAATGCAGTCTCTTTGTGTTTTGAAGTTTTCACAGTGGTGTAGTTTGGATTCTGTTCTTCTGGGACATTATTCTGCATCACTGGGTGATCAGTTCCCTGTGTTCCTTTGAAATATCAGGAACTGATTACCCATTGATGCATCATACAATGGAATCCTCAGAGCAGTTCTTATCTGAGTTTTGTGGCTCTCACAGCAGTGTTGCTGAAGATTCAAGTCTTCTAAGATGTGACACTGTGTCATTGGGCGAGCAGTTCCCATTTCTAAGGATTGTAGTGCCTTCGTCTCTAGGGTCAGTAAGTCCAAGACCCTGAAAATGAAGGCACTACTAACGTCCAAAACCTTACCATGTTCATCTGCCGATTGTCTAGAAGTTCTGTGAGCCTCAACCTCCTGTAGCCCTAAGGGCCTGTAATGGGATAGCTTTACCTTTACCTTTTATGAACCTCCAACATATCAGGAGCTACTTGCTACTTCCCAGAAGACATGAACATCCGTTTGTCTGCTGCTGAACATTTCTGTCAGTGGCCATACTGATGCAGGTGTGTTATTGTGTCATCATTCGACCAAGTGACATCAAACACAAGCTTGACATCTGGACTGTGGAATGACAGGTTAGCATTGCATTTCATCATCATCGATAAGATTCGAGTGCACCGATCTCTCTTGAGACTGTCAATGAAGGATTGTTGTTCATGGTGATCCACAGTCAGACTTTATGGAACAACACACACACACAACACACAAAATTGTGTTGAAGTTATCATGAGGAATGGCGTGGCATGTGACAAACCAATGATTTGGGTGATTTTTTGTGTTATACGTTCTTCAAATGTTGGTCTCTTTAGCTTTTACAACTTGTAATGTGCTCTGTTTGTTCTGATGTTTGTGACGAACATACTGCCCTTGTCTTCAGGGTGACTGAATTAGTTTCAGTGGATGCTGAAGTGGAGTTGCCAACCAATCAAGAAGGTAACCAAGGTTGGAAGAATATCAGCTTTCCTCTCAGATGACCTCTCAAACACAAGCAATGGTCTCCTCATGTGCCACTGATCATTTGCCATACTCGGATATTTCTCCCTTGTTATGATGCCTAAACAGTTTGTAGGCTGCAGTTCAATCCAAGACCTGCCTATCCTTGTACAACATCACTTAGTCCTTACAATGGTACATATACTGTATTTGCCATGATTAGGTATGAAGTCACTCTGTACTAGCGCAGTCTTCTCAGGATGTTGCAGATACATGTGTGTAACAAAATTCCTGAATCACAGGCTTATAGCAAATGTTCAAACTGTAACCCTACATGGGGTCACATCCCAGAACACTGTAACTCTGCATGGGGTCACATTCCAGAACATTTTAACCTTACATGGGGTCACATCCCAGAACACTGTAACCATGCATGGGGTCACATTCCAGAACACTTTAACCTTACATGGGGTCACATCCCAGAACACTGTAACCCTACATGGGGTCACATCCCAGAACACTTTAACCTTACATGGGGTCACATCCCAGAACACTGTAACCCTACATGGGGTCACATCCCAGAACACTGTAACCCTACATGGGGTCACATTCCAGAACATTTTAACCTTACATGGGGTCACATCCCAGAACACTGTAACCATGCATGGGGTCACATTCCAGAACACTTTAACCTTACATGGGGTCACATCCCAGAACACTGTAACCCTACATGGGGTCACATCCCAGAACACTTTAACCTTACATGGGGTCACATCCCAGAACACTGTAACCCTACATGGGGTTACATCCAAGAACACTAATCTCCACATTTATTGCCCACAGAATATCACCTCTCACAGGCTGAAGTGTTTTCACACTTATTAGATTTTTCAAATGAAGCACACCAATTAGGTTATACTCTTCAGGGATCTGTCTGTTATTAAATAACAATCAGCATTCTTCAGCAGCTATAGTCACCCCTTATACAGCATAATTTTAACCTTTCATTTAAGTGGCTGAAACATTTTAAAAGCAAGTACACTGCTTACAGTTGTAACAAATGCTGCGCTACGGTTGCATAAGAGTAGCACCATATTGCATGTTTACAGTGCAAGCTGCAATGTATATGAAACAATTGATAACAAAATACTTCCACTACCTTTTTAAATAAGTTATATATGGGGGATTAGTTAGTGTAATTATAGATGAAATAATACAATGAATTTAACAAATCAGAGTACTGCCATTACTGCAGAAAGCTGTGGTGTATGTTTAAAATGTTATTACAAGATATGTATATAAACTAATAAAAATGCCTGTTCTTTGCACAGGTTTTGATTAAAATAAATTACTGACGTAATGAAATTGCTTGTTTACTGTAGGACGCTTATGAACAGATACTTGTATTGACTAAAAGAAAAAGTTCTTCTTGCAAAAACCACTAACATCTCTTTGTTGTCCAAATAACAACACAGCACTTCAACTTCTTAATTGACACCTGACTCACTCCAGTGCAAGAACTGAAAAATGTATTATTGTTACTTAATCATTAATTTGAGATTATGGAAATGAAAAACTGTGACATCACATACTGGGTAATTTAATGTGAAATAATAAACCCGTTACTATATGTTTTCAGACCTTCATTTTTTACTTTAATGAAATTTGGAACATGTGTACATCGTGTAACTTAAAACAGATGTTTACATTTGTATATTATTTGACTGTTTCTGAGTTTCAGTAAATTCAAAATACGATTAATAGAACTCTCACAGCTTGCTGTATTGTGAAGCACGCCAAAGAGATGGGGCTCATTGAGGTATATAAGCTCCTGTGCTTAGTTAAGCACCACACCATAAAGATTTATGAGGAAACTGAAGTTTAACTCCATGCATTCTTAACCTATGCACAAGATGTAGGTGAGCGATTGGCGTCACGCCTCAGCTACTTTTCTGCAGCGAAAGAGCCACCAGAACCCACTGGATATAAGGCAGGGTGGGCTACAAGCTGACCTGGACTGCAATGGAGAAAATATCTGACTCTGCCAGGAGTCAAACCCCAATTCCTAATTATCCAGCCTCTATCCTAGTCACTATACTGACTGAGCAATCAAGCATGGGCTAGTGAAGGGTCATATTACAGATCTCTTAAATTACATTAAGTTCTGTAAGTAACTGAACTTGAAATTTAACCTTCACTTGTAAAGAACTGATCTGATAAACTTCTGTTCACAATACTTTGTGTTTGGAACACCATCACTTTATAGACAATGTTTTTCACCAACTAAATGCATTTGTCATAAACACTAAAATATTCTAAAAATGTTTTATAAAAAGCCCCGACATGTTTCAGCTCATTAATGAGCCGAAACATGTCGGGGCTTTTTATAAAACATTTTTAGAATATTTTAGTGTTTATGACAAATGCATTTAGTTGGTGAAAAACATTGTCTATACTCGAAAAATGCACGGTGAAAATAGAATAAAGTTTGTTAACCATCACTTTAATTTGTTCCAAATTTCACTGTGGATCACAATGAGGTGTTTGTTTTAAAGTGACTTTTCACTGATCTCAGTCATTTCTCATGTCCCCTTGTCATCTATTGGCCTATTGCATTATAGAATTGTTTGTAACAAATATTCATAAAAATTACTTACCAGTATGTAGAACCAAACCGCTGTTTTTGAATTTTTGCATTATTCAGAATGCACTTGTAGCTGTAATTCTACCGCAAAGATCAACACAGTGCACACTGTGCTACGGACAACAAAGATCAACACAGTGCACACTGTGCTACGGACAACAAAGATCAACACAGTGCACACTGTGCTACGGACAACAAAGATCAACACAGTGCACACTGTGCTACGGACAACAAAGATCAACACAGTGCACACTGTGCTACGGACAACAAAGATCAACACAGTGCACACTGTGCTACGGACAACAAAGATCAACACAGTGCACACTGTGCTACGGACAACAAAGATCAACACAGTGCACACTGTGCTACGGACAACAAAGATCAACACAGTGCACACTGTGCTACGGACAACAAAGATCAACACAGTGCACACTGTGCTACGGACAACAAAGATCAACACAGTGCACACTGTGCTACGGACAACAAAGATCAACACAGTGCACACTGTGCTACGGACAACCAAGATCAACACAGTGCACACTGTGCTACGGACAACAAAGATCAACACAGTGCACACTGTGCTACGGACAACAAAGATCAACACAGTGCACACTGTGCTACGGACAACAAAGATCAACACAGTGCACACTGTGCTACGGACAACAAAGATCAACACAGTGCACACTGTGCTACGGACAACAAAGATCAACACAGTGCACACTGTGCTACGGACAACCAAGATCAACACAGTGCACACTGTGCTACGGACAACAAAGATCAACACAGTGCACACTGTGCTACAGACAACAAAGATCAACACAGTGCACACTGTGCTACGGACAACAAAGATCAACACAGTGCACACTGTGCTACGGACAACCAAGATCAACACAGTGCACACTGTGCTACGGACAACCAAGATCAACACAGTGCACACTGTGCTACGGACAACCAAGATCAACACAGTGCACACTGTGCTACGGACAACAAAGATCAACACAGTGCACACTGTGCTACGGACAACAAAGATCAACACAGTGCACACTGTGCTACGGACAACAAAGATCAACACAGTGCACACTGTGCTACGGACAACAAAGATCAACACAGTGCACACTGTGCTACGGACAACCAAGATCAACACAGTGCACACTGTGCTACGGACAACCAAGATCAACACAGTGCACACTGTGCTACGGACAACAAAGATCAACACAGTGCACACTGTGCTATGGACAACAAAGATCAACACTGTGCACACTGTGCTACGGACAACAAAGATCAACACTGTGCACACTGTGCTACGGACAACAAAGATCAACACAGTGCACACTGTGCTACGGACAACAAAGATCAACACAGTGCACACTGTGCTACGGACAACAAAGATCAACACAGTGCACACTGTGCTATGGACAACAAAGATCAACACAGTGCACACTGTGCTACGGACAACAAAGATCAACACAGTGCACACTGTGCTACAGACAACAAATACAGGTTTCTTATTCCTCCCACGTTTCAGCCAGGGTCGGCTATCATCAGGTAGAACATATAAAAGGCAAAGTAGACACTACTTCAGTTTACATCAATAACTATTACGTTAAGTCAGCTGCCATATTAGAGTGTAAACGTAGAATTGTATCTGCATACATTGTAAAAATCTATATAAAGCATCCCAATATTCCCCAGTGTATGCTGTTTATTATATGCTAAAAGTAAGACGATCTAACGGTGTACAATACTCCTTGATTATAAAATGAAGTTCACTTAAAATACATACATGAAATACTGAAATTGTAAAATATACATTCTGTGTAGTAAATTGTGTGCCATAGATCATATCCTTAAAATTATTTTCTTAACATCACAGGTTTCCTGTTCAATCATCCACAGTGTATCTAGCTGTTAACATCGGTGTCGATTTTGAAGACTATTGTGGACGGTAAATAAGGCCTTCAATCAGATGTAGTTTGTAGCGATGGTCGCTCCACAGATATGTTACAGCACCCTGCATGCCTAAAATAAGCAGAATGAATAGTAGATACAGCAACTGTCCAGGTATACTTGCTGTTCCAAAAAACTAAAGTGCAGTCAGTATATACATTCCTGGTTGTGCCTGAAACCTGACGTCTAACTGTGCCCTTTCTCTCACTCACTCACCACCTGCTGCATCATGTACACAGCAACACACACAAAGCTAAGCGCACATTTTGTTACATGAACACAAACACTCGGCTCTGCACAACCCACGGTGTAGTCCAAACCATCCTGGAACTTGCTGAAATACTGCCAACAGCAAAACCTACAAACTTCTCAGAATTTGCTTTCTATTTATTACCTACGATTCCTTTTAATAGAAAGCAGTTGATATTAAATAGGTGAATTATTTATTATGTTGTAGGAACATCTCAGCATAGCAACACATACGCCTATTGCAGAAACAATACAAATTTATTGTTTAGCATCCCAATAAATATTCATAAACAAGTACAATTTTATTTTAACTTCAACAGCTAAGAGGAAAGAACCTGGGTGTGAGATGACTGTTTTGAAATCAACAAACTATGAAACAAGAAAGCGAATAAGACAAACTAAATGTAATGCTACTATCCTAACGTCCTGCCAAACAGGACTGAGGCATACTGAACTTTATACACATGACTGTAAAGTGAATGAAAGCAAAAAGAATTTTAAAACTGTTGCTGCCATCTGAATGATTTCATTCAGTCCGACATTTACTAAACTTACATTACAAAGAAGTTAGTGATGAGCTGACAAAGTGTAAATTTATAGGGTCATTATTTTACCTGACAACTGTCTGTTGCCACTTCTTGCTGGCTCATTTCACATTAATGTAGCACACTCCATTGATTGCCCATATGCACAGCAGAAAGGAGCAAACATTATTTGTCAGATAAAATAATGATCCTGTATAAACAAACATGCACAGGTAAAGTTCACCCTACAACAGGTCATGAAGGCCCAGAGGGGGAGTAGAGGTATAGCGCTACTCTTTCTTTAACCTCAGTGCTGGATGGGGGTGGGTGGTCACTGCCACGCCCTGGCTGCTTTACCCCGGGGAAAGAGACCTGGTACCCATTGTACAGGAGGCTGGGTGGGCCCCATGGCCGGTCTGCACGGGTACGGAAAATCTCGCCCAAACCGGGATTCGATCCCCGGACCGTCCAGCCCGTAGCGAGTGGCTATACTGACTGCACTGTTCTGGCTCACATAAACATGCAGCATTAACATATGCCAATATTCTGATTTGATCTCCATCTTAGTTATGAATTTCTGAATTAATGTGGAAAAAATTATGGGTTTATTAAAGTAAGTTACAATATGATTTGATTCTTAACAATACCAGGACAAAACTCACAATGAAGAGAAATAAGTTTTTACCACACACAAAATGTAATGGCAGTTTCATGCGTGAATGAAATTTGAAGCCCCCACACTGACACTTGCTGTTTTGTGGCAGTCATTATCTTACAGAGCCTTCAGCATGACACTTGACATGTCAACTGCACTGCTCAGGCAATACACGGCATTTTGCACTTTCAATGTTTTCGTTTTGTCATCCTTATGTATGCAACTACAGGACTGTCACAACTGACAGAAGATAAACACTATGTAGTTATTACATTAACACACTGAATTCTGGTTATACAGACTATCCTAAAACAAGCAGGTCAGGAAGGGAGGTCAACATGTACCTAAAAAATACACGAACTGTTAAGAACAGAACTACAAGACACTAGGCACAAAAATTTAAACTTTCATACACAGGGACTGAGACATGTGGTCACCACTGCTGCAACCAGCTGCAGTACCAGGGGGATTCTGTCACCCCCTTCTGTGACTCGCCAGTGACGGTGATGATGGTGTAAATACTGCGCACACACACTGCTTTAGAAGTTCCAGTATGAAGTCCTGAGCACAGAAACTGTCACAGGATGCTTTCTGTAATCAAGCTGCTGTCTCAAAGACATGATAACAGCAACGCCCTCTCTGGTTACACTTCCTGTACAGACATCTGTCTGCAACTGATGGGATGTACATTCATATGGCAGGCCTTCAGGTGTTAAATTCCTGTTCCCATGAATATGAATTATATGCTGTCAGTAAATCTTCACCTTGCTAAATAATTTCATTTGAAAAAGTGTCATTAAACAACCCTAGACTAAATAAATTCTTCACAAATACAGTATGATAATATGTCTAGGTGTTCAAGAAACAATACATACTTCACTATTTAAGATTTAGGTTTTCTTCAATGTGACACAGTGCTACCAATATTCTGGATGGAACTACTTTGAAGATCGAGGCAGCAGGTTTGTTCACAATGTTACTCACTGTACTGCAGCATCACAGTTCACAATGTTACTCACTGTACTGCAGCATCACAGTTCACAATGTTACTCACTGTACTGCAGCATCACAGTTCACAATGTTACTCACTGTACTGCAGCATTACAGTTCACAATGTTACTCACTGTACTGCAGCATTACAGTTCACAATGTTACTCACTGTACTGCAGCATCACAGTTCACAATGTTACTCACTGTACTGCAGCATTACAGTTCACAATGTTACTCACTGTACTGCAGCATTACAGTTCACACTGTTACTCACTGTACTGCAGCATCACAGTTCACAATGTTACTCACTGTACTGCAGCATCACAGTTCACAATGTTACTCACTGTACTGCAGCATTACAGTTCACACTGTTACTCACTGTACTGCAGCATCACAGTTCACAATTTTACTCACTGTACTGCAGCATTACAGTTCACAATGTTACTCACTGTACTGCAGCATTACAGTTCACACTGTTACTCACTGTACTGCAGCATCACAGTTCACAATGTTACTCACTGTACTGCAGCATCACAGTTCACAATGTTACTCACTGTACTGCAGCATTACAGTTCACACTGTTACTCACTGTACTGCAGCATCACAGTTCACAATTTTACTCACTGTACTGCAGCATCACAGTTCACAATGTTACTCACTGTACTGCAGCATCACAGTTCACAATGTTACTCACTGTACTGCAGCATCACAGTTCACAATGTTACTCACTGTACTGCAGCATTACAGTTCACACTGTTACTCACTGTACTGCAGCATCACAGTTCACAATTTTACTCACTGTACTGCAGCATCACAGTTCACAATGTTACTCACTGTACTGCAGCATCACAGTTCACAATGTTACTCACTGTACTGCAGCATCACAGTTCACAATGTTACTCACTGTACTGCAGCATCACAGTTCACAATGTTACTCACTGTACTGCAGCATCACAGTTCACAATGTTACTCACTGTACTGCAGCATCACAGTTCACAAGACTCCCAACTCCCTAGAGCTGTGCAAGTTCTATGTTGTGAGCTGAATACATGCAGATCCCACACAATACACTGAATACATGCAGATCCCACACAATACACTGAATACATGCAGATCCCACACAATACACTGAATACATGCAGATCCCACACAATACACTGAATACATGCAGATCCCACACAATACACTGAATACATGCAGATCCCACACAATACACTGAATACATGCAGATCCCACACAATACACTGAATACATGCAGATCCCACACAATACACTGAATACATGCAGATCCCACACAATACACTGAATACATGCAGATCCCACACAATACACTGAATACATGCAGATCCCACACAATACACTGAATACATGCAGATCCCACACAATACACTGAATACATGCAGATCCCACACAATACACTGAATACATGCAGATCCCACACAATACACTGAATACATGCAGATCCCACACAATACACTGAATACATGCAGATCCCACACAATACACTGAATACATGCAGATCCCACACAATACACTGAATACATGCTGATCCCACACAATACACTATATCAGTCTGCATCAGCTATATCTGGTGGCTCTTACAGCAAACGTGGTTCTGATGCCAAGACTTTATTCTAAGCAGGAAATTAATGTTATAGACAAACTCTCACAAACCAGACACAAGTTACGTTTAGCAAAAATAAGGGCATACAGAACTTAACAAAATAAAGTTAAAGAAAAGCAAGAACAGGGATTCAAAAATTTCATTCTTTTTACATGGCAGAAGTTTCAACTTATTTCCCCCATAACATTTATGGTCCAGACATACGGGACTAACATTCAGGTACCGTGGCACTGGCGGACATATAATCGTGGGGGCTGTGGAATTTTACTGACAAAATGCCACACTGGCCATCTGGACCACACGCATGCCCTCTGGCATAATGCAACATACAGCCAGCTAAAGACTACACACCTAAAATGGAAGGAAAAGAAAAGAAAAGAAAAGATGAATCTTTTTGATTGAAGTATGACTCTGCATCTGCATGTACAGTGTAACCACAATTAATCCCACAACAATACGACTCTGCATCTGCATGTACAGTGTAACCACAATTAATCCCACAACAATATGACTCTGCATCTGCATGTACAGTGTAACCACAATTAATCCCACAACAATACGACTCTGCATCTGCATGTACAGTGTAACCACAATTAATCCCACAACAATACGACTCTGCATCTGCATGTACAGTGTAACCACAATTAATCCCACAACAATACGACTCTGCATCTGCATGTACAGTGTAACCACAATTAATCCCACAACAATACGACTCTGCATCTGCATGTACAGTGTAACCACAATTAATCCCACAACAATACGACTCTGCATCTGCATGTACAGTGTAACCACAATTAATCCCACAACAATATGACTCTGCATCTGCATGTACAGTGTAACCACAATTAATCCCACAACAATATGACTCTGCATCTGCATGTACAGTGTAACCACAATTAATCCCACAACACTGTGACGCATATGAAATCCAGCACAAAGACACTAAAGTCCACACAAAGTAGAATTTGCCACAAACATTGGACAATACAGTATTTTGTCTGACTGAAGGTAGACTGAAAGGTGAGCATCATGCTCAATTAATGAACACATTCACTTCAGCCATCCTGCTTCCACTATGGATGTTATGAATGGGCCGTCCACATTATGGGTGGACTGCCCATTCATAACAACCATAACTGAAGCTGGCCGTCCACATTATGGGTGGACTGCCCGTTCATAACAACCATAACTGAAGCTGGCGGTCCACATTATGGGTGGTCAACTGGGACAAGCAAAGGGCCATTAAGGTGAATTCCCTTTAAGTGGGTTGTCAAAGCAGACCAGGTTTTGATCTGTACAGTAAAGTGGTGTGTGGATGTGACACTGAAAAAGCTTTCTGGTGGAAACAATTGTGGTCCAGACATGATCTCTCACAGTGCAAAAAATTTTTACATGTATTTCCTAAAACATTTGGCCTCTACACGTGGGGAAATGGCTATTAAAGACTTGGATTCACAGGAACTCCCTGTACACATTTAGTGACACTTTTTCAAAGAAGCCAAAAATTGTTTCAGTCACTACAGATTCATATCAAAACATATCCATTCCTCAAATTTGTAATATGCGATACAAAAGTCCAACATAACCATCTGATAAATTTGTATTAATAACATGTTGTTACAAAGTCCAAAGCTGTTAAATTATTTCACAGTATTTTCTGTTAAATTATATTCAGCCCATCACTACTTGGAATGCACCGCAGAACGGCTATAAAATAAAATAAAATAAAATAACATTAAAAATGTCAGTAGCCAGAGTAATGACCATACGGAATGCTAATACTAAACATCACTAGTGATAGAAACCCACAACACTCACAGCGTAGTAATACAGTATTACATTATTTACAATATTCTTATTCTAAGTTCACTTTTATGCCAGTAAGACAACTGAACAGATATTTTTATATATCAAGAAAAGCCTCTCCTGTTACCAAACAATAATTATAAAATGTGATGATTCATACCTTCCTCCTTACACCACAAGAAAAATTTTCATTAGGTTAAAATACGTTTTCAAAGCCAGCAGCTTGCACGGATCTAAAACCTTCCCAGAGATGCATCACGAAATACAAACAAAATGTTCGGGCTGTATTCATAAATTACACAACATTAAAACTGTTCACTAGCTGTCTGCAGTCCACAAACTTGCAACAAACCCTCAATGTTAAGTCCTCTCACATTAAGTGTCGTAAATACGCTGCTTAAATACGAATACTCTAAACATCATCATCGTCATCACCATCATTATCTTCATCACCAAAATTGTACTTCACTGGTTTGCGAACTCTCCCACCAGCAGCAGCCCTTGGCGGTGGAACATAACCGTTGTCGTCGTCATCATCATCATCAGCATAGTCATCTTCATCAGATGATACTTTCTTTCTTGGTTTCTGCCAACAGAAAGATAGAACCCATAGTCACTGAAGGAACTGTTACAAAAAGGAATTGTCTGCATCACACACTACAACAAATACAGTAAAACCACGATTTAATGTTCCCACATTTAGTGAAATCCTGGATTTAGTGATGATGTTTTCATGTCCCAGCAATAGCTCCATATTAATTGAAAACCTCCATTCAATGAAAACCTCGATTTAGTGAAATATATTCTAATCTCCCAGCAATTCATTAAATAGGGGTTTTACTGTACTTTTATTCACAATAAGTCTTTTAATCTATTAAAACTGAATGCAAATACACATGAATGTATACACACACACACACACAAATAAATACACAGTACAACCTCATTAATTCAAATCAAATGCCCATCCCCAGCTTGAAGTACACCATTTTCCATATAATTGAAACTAGTTAATTTGTAGCCCAAAATGGTTCTCCAGCCCAACAGTGACTACAATTTTGACTATTCAAAACTATTTCTGTAAACTTGTGGTACTGAAACAAAATGTCAGTAGCATGTACTTCGCACACCCCTTGAAACTCTTTCAGCCACCTAATAATGCAATGTCCTTGAGTGGGTTTCCACTTGGGCAGCTAATGTGCGCACGTTCTAAATCATTATGTGTCCTGCTGGCTGCTGTGAAAGTCGCGACAAAGAACGCGCACCTTTTGCACAATGACAAGTGCAGCAATGTCTGTCACAGTATTACATTCTGAACTTCTTATTCTGCCCAGAGAAGAAAGTGGGGAAGTCAGAGTTCATTAGACTGGACAAAAATAAAAGATGTAAAAGTGAAAACAGCCCAAGTGTACGAAATCCAACTCCCCACTCTGTCAACATATTTAAAAATCAGGACTTAATTGAACAGCAGGCTTTGCAAGCGGGTGATATGGAGAATGAACTGTTTCACTGGTTGTGCCATGCTCAAAAGAACACTACTGCAGTGGGTGGCCGAACGGTACACATGAAGGCCGATGAACTAGCCCTCACGATGGGCATTGATTTTAAATGTCCAATGGCAGGCAGCAGCAGTTCAAAGGGAGATGAACATTATTACATGGCAGTCAGTGAATGGGGCAGGTGTTTCAGCAGATGCTGATTCAGCACAGAAGTGGCAAGAACAGGTGACACCAATCAATACCCAGAATGCCCCAAAGGACATTTTGAATCTGGATGAAGTGGCACAATTTTATGTAAAACCAAAGAGGACTTTGGTATTAAAGAGAGAGAAGTGCCAGTGTGGGAATGGGTATAAGGACAGAGTGACAGTGTGGGAATGGGTATAAGGACAGAGTGACAGTGTGGGAATGGGTATAAGGACAGAGTGCCAGTGTGGGAATGGGTATAAGGACTGAGTGCCAGTGTGGGAATGGGTATAAGGACAGAGTGCCAGTGTGGGAATGGGTATAAGGACAGAGTGACAGTGTGGGAATGGGTATAAGGACAGAGTGCCAGTGTGGGAATGGGTATAAGGACAGAGTGACAGTGTGGGAATGGGTATAAGGACAGAGTGCCAGTGTGGGAATGGGTATAAGGACAGAGTGCCAGTGTGGGAATGGGTATAAGGACAGCGTGCCAGTGTGGGAATGGGTATAAGGACAGAGTGACAGTGTGGGAATGGGTATAAGGACAGAGTGCCAGTGTGGGAATGGGTATAAGGACAGAGTGACAGTGTGGGAATGGGTATAAGGACAGAGTGCCAGTGTGGGAATGGGTATAAGAACAGAGTGACAGTGTGGGAATGGGTATAAGGACAGAGTGCCAGTGTGGGAATGGGTATAAGGACAGAGTGCCAGTGTGGGAATGGATATAAGGACAGAGTGCCAGTGTGGGAATGGGTATAAGGACAGAGTGACAGTGTGGGAATGGGTATAAGGACAGAGTGACAGTGTGGGAATGGGTATAAGGACAGAGTGACAGTGTGGGAATGGGTATAAGGACAGAGTGCCAGTGTGGGAATGGGTATAAGGACAGAGTGACAGTGTGGGAATGGGTATAAGGACAGAGTGCCAGTGTGGGAATGGGTATAAGGACAGAGTGCCAGTGTGGGAATGGATATAAGGACAGAGTGCCAGTGTGGGAATGGGTATAAGGACAGAGTGACAGTGTGGGAATGGGTATAAGGACAGAGTGGGAATGGGTATAAGGACAGAGTGACAGTGTGGGAATGGGTATAAGGACAGAGTGCCAGTGTGGGAATGGGTATAAGGACAGAGTGACAGTGTGGGAATGGGTATAAGGACAGAGTGCCAGTGTGGGAATGGGTATAAGGACAGAGTGCCAGTGTGGGAATGGATATAAGGACAGAGTGCCAGTGTGGGAATGGGTATAAGGACAGAGTGACAGTGTGGGAATGGGTATAAGGACAGAGTGACAGTGTGGGAATGGGTATAAGGACAGAGTGACAGTGTGGGAATGGGTATAAGGACAGAGTGACAGTCTTGTGTTGCAGTGCTGATGGCAGCGAAAACCTTCATCCATCAATTGTCAGCAAGTTTGAAGAACCATACTGCTTGAAAGGTTTGAGACATGATTCATGTGATTACAAATCATCAACGAACATATGGGTGGCTGCAAGATTGTTTAGAGAACTTTATGTTATTTGTACCGTACATTTATGTTATTTGTACCATACATTTGTTATTTGTACCGTACATCTATGCTATTTGTACCGTACATTTATGCTATTTGTACCATACATTTATGCTATTTGTACCGTACATTTATGCTTTTTGTACCGTACATTTATGTTTTTTGTACCGTACATTTATGTTATTTGTACCGTACATTTATGCTATTTGTACCGTACATTTATGCTATTTGTACCGTACATTTATGCTATTTGTACCGTAAATTTATGTTATTTGTACCGTACATTTATGTTATTTGTACCGTACATTTATGTTATTTGTACTGTACATTTTCTTGATTATATAATGTCATGTTCCGACAAATGTACACTCTTTATATACTCAAGAAAATGTATGGTACAAATAACATAAAGTTTGACATAGCCAGACAGGCAAAAGAAGTTTATCAGTATAAAAACACCAAAGAAAAATTACACAGAACTAATGCAGCTATTTGGTACAATAAACTGTGTTGACAACTGCAACTCACAGCGAAATATATCACAATAAAAGTAAGAGTGTACATTTGTCAGAACACGATTTTATATAATTGTTTAGACAGTGGCATGTCTCTTATGAGAGGACAATGGCTAGCCAGAAGAGGAATGTGCTTCTGCTCACAGATCGACGTGCCGCACGCAACAAGGCTCTTACCCTGAAACGTGTGCCTCTTGTACCCACCCCAAAACACCACCAGTTACATGCAAACACTGTATGAAATGAGCATACCAAAGGCACGCAGTACATTTTTTGTCGCAAGATATAGACAGGAATGTTCCTGCAAAGGACATAAGAAAACACAGCATGTTGGATGCCATGCGAGGTGTTTCCATGTTTACGTACAAGACTGTCATTCTTTCAGTGCTGCCAACATGACTTTCAAGGCCAACCAATTATGACGTCACTTATCCTGTAACTGTACAAAACCAGCCTCTGTGCACTGCAGGTCTTCAATTCCTGACACTGCCAGTCTCTGTGCACCACCTTGTGTCAGTGCATTTTAGGGTACGGTAATTTAAATTTAAACCTCATCTTCCCCAGGCAGCAATTGGAATTCAATCCGCAGTGTCAGTGAAGGGTTAACAACCTTGCTAATATGACACAGAATTCAACAAACCTTCTTTTTAGACACTGCAAACATATCTTCTTCAGAGTCAGAAGCATTTTTCTTCTTTGGCGCTGCCCTTTTAGGAGCCTTTTTAGGCTTGCTTTCATGTGCACTAAACTTGAGAGCTGTCTTCTTGGGGCTTCTGCTATGTCACAAAACATCAAGCCATAAGAACATTGTACAGAATAAACAGAGCACTGTAAGTTAAAATGTCAGGTAAGGAGAATGGCAACAGCAGAATTATCTACTACTGCTAGACCTTATTTACCTGCCTATAAGACAATCCTCATTCACAACCTTCAGTCTTCATGAAAACACGGATAGAGAATGCATTTACCTTTGTGTGTAATTATAAAACAAAAATATTCTCTTTTTATATTCAGGTAAATATGCTATTACAGTAAGACTGCAGCTTATGCAGTTAATACATTCTGAAGGTTTGCACATAAGCTGAAAACTGTCTTCTAAAAATGCTTACATATGATATGTACTTCTGATATACACATTCTTCAAGAGATTATGGCAAAAAAAGTAGTGCTTTTAAAAAGGATATTAAGAAAATGAAAACTTATCTAGTACGTATACAGTATGCACATACAAACATAAGTGTGAGACAACCAGTATATATTTACAAGTCAGTCAACACAACATACATATCCATGTAACCTGAACGTGTTTAAGTCAGGCGTTTAACTGTATTCTGAACTATTAGTGTTGTGAGAGCACGTGGCTTTGCACACAGATATCAAGAAGCCATCAGAACAGTTGTGATGACCCTACTGGCAACATCATGAAGCAACTGTGTGCTGTTACTGACATCACCAACCTGCTAGCAATATTCATGTTTACAAAGCAAACTGCACCTTTGGCCATCAATTTGTAGGAACTGTGTTAAAGATGTATCTGTATGGTAATTGCCAGTGCTTTCTTCTGTGTACTATGTTAATCAGTGTCTTGTGAGGTCCTGTACATGTATGTAATTATATCAGATTTATGTGTTTGTTTACTGTTGACTGTAACTACTCTCTGGACGTGTCCAATATCATTCTGTAATGATTTCTAGGACGAAATACAATACAATACAATACAACCAGCATAAAAAGGACAGGTCATGGGAGATCTCTATTCATCAGCAGGGATAAAAGGACAGAAGAGAGGGGAAACTTTTGGCCAGTGAACTGTATAAAAAATAAACAAGAGTGGTGGTGGTGGTAATAGTAGTAGTAGTAGTAGTAGTAGTAATAGTAGTAGTAGTAGTAGTAGGAATATAAATGCATGTTAAATATTCCAAAAGCAAAACACAGAGGATACTGAAAGAACAAGACAGCACGCCATGACAACGCTCACAGAAGGAACGGAACGTACGGTGAACAGTTCACACCCTCTAGCACCATGTGCAGTCACACCTACCCTGCTTCTTCTGAGGAGCTGCCACGTCTGATGACACGCCACTTGCTGCTCCGGCCATACTGACACTCCCACTTATAAGTGAATCAAACATTGCATCTGAAGATATTTCTTTCACTGAAATTGTACACAAATTAAAACAATGAAAGCTACTATCATGTAGGAATCCTTACATTAAAAAATGTCAGGAACCATTATGCAACACTTGAAGACAGAAACAATGCACTGTAGACTTTATGTAAAAAAACTAGTACAACTGGCAAAGTCCAAACATTCCTCTATATTCTGCCCACACAGGTTTTTGTGTGAATCTTGGAACAAACACCAATTATTTCCCTGTACAGCATTTACTGACTGGTTTTCACAACCAAGATGGATTGTGTTTACTGCCAAAACTTAATATATAATTCAGGTTAATTTTAGTGTTTCTACGAGCAATACTATTAGAATTGAAAGTTGGTACTTACATGTTTCAGCAGGTTTCCGCTTAGAAGAAAAATCATCATCTGAATCTGTCAGAGGTCGCTTCGTATGATTAGTTTTCACCTCAAACTCACTATCTGTGTCACTTATATCAACAGTCTTAGGTTTACTGTAAACCAGAACACATATTATTTAATTTCAAACACAAACAAGAACTGTATAAATAAACTCTATTTACTTTAAACATCTGTTAACTTTGCTTACTCTGCATCCAACTCCACATCATAGACAGGCACATGATCTCCGTTCTCGATACGGTTGTCATGGAGCTCAAAGTTGTCATCGTCATCTTCCTCTTCACTGTCGTATTTAAATTTAATGTTCGCAGCTACAAAACAACAAGCAAAATTATAGTTATGCACATTTCAACCTTTAAGTTTTTAGACAGCCAATGGGTGGACAAAAGATTCTGGACTGAATGGTAGCATGCATTCCTCAAGTTCCATCTACTCTTAATTTCTTCACGGATGCAATTTTTATTTGTTGCAGTTGTTCCCAACATCTGAACTCTGCCACACTTTCAAAGGACTTGCTGTGCATCTGTCCTGCATTCTGCTCACAGTACATAAACACACACGTAAGTGTTCTCAGTACTCACGTCTAGACCAACCTACTTGCTAGTGACCAATAAAGTTCAGTTGTTCCCAACATCTGAACTCTGCCACACTTTCAAAGGACTTGCTGTGCATCTGTCCTGCATTCTGCTCACAGTACATAAACACACACGTAAGTGTTCTCAGTACTCACGTCTAGACCAACCTACTTGCTAGTGACCAATAAAGTTCAGTTGTTCCCAACATCTGAACTCTGCCACACTTTCAAAGGACTTGCTGTGCATCTGTCCTGCATTCTGCTCACAGTACATAAACACACACGTAAGTGTTCTCAGTACTCACGTCTAGACCAACGTACTTGCTAGTGACCAATAAAGTTCAGTTGTTCCCAACATCTGAACTCTGCCACACTTTCAAAGGACTTCTTGTGCATCTGTCCTGCATTCTGCTCACAGTACATAAACACACACGTAAGTGTTCTCAGTACTCACGTCTAGACCAACGTACTTGCTAGTGACCAATAAAGTTCAGTTGTTCCCAACATCTGAACTCTGCCACACTTTCAAAGGACTTGCTGTGCATCTGTCCTGCATTCTGCTCACAGTACATAAACACACACGTAAGTCTTCTCAGTACTCACATCTAGACCAACCTACTTGCTAGTGACCAATAAAGTTCAGTTGTTCCCAACAGTATCGATACTCTCACCCAATAAACAACCAGCATCAGCACAGACCAAAAGCTGATGTGCCCCTTCCAATTTCAATTCCTCCTGGTTTATTTGAAGCTTCCTGCAGGCAACTAACAGAAACTGCAAACCAAACTCAATGCTGGCATGACAAACAATGAGCCATGCCCCTGGACTTGTGACAAGATCTCACCCTATGCTGGACTCAAATGGTTCCACTCGCCATTGAAGTTCATTGACCTTCTCATCCAATTTTAAGTAAACTGGTCCTGAGCCACGTGCTTGCAGTTTCTGTGTTCTTCAACCCAAGCAGGCATGTCTGACCAGGTAAGAAAATCTGGTCTTGGCTAGGGTGATTATTCTAAATTATGTTTGTAGGTTAGATTGCTTGTTTGACATGGAGTGCACGTTCAGCAACGGAACTGAATATTTCAGTGCAGGATTCTGTCTCCGAGTTACATACTGAAACCACCTTAAGATTTTTTTTTGGAAAAATTCAATAAATCAGGCTTACGAAGGGGGGAAACATCTTAATGTGTAAGACCGAAAACACTATTTTTAAGTCTGTACTAAACTGACATTCCCTTTACTAGACTATTACTCAATATCAATATCACATTACTGATTCATTTTCACCCTAAAACAACATTTCAAAGTCTTACCTTCTTTAGCAATTTTGGCACATTCAACACAAGACAAGACAGTTTTACAAGCACAATGCTACATGAACAACACAATCTGTTCTTGCCAGAACTGTTCTACAGATAACAACTCTACCTTACATTTTGCTGTTTTCACCCTTTTTTCCAGCTAAGTTCTTCACTTACACACTGAATTCTGTGTCTTGTATTTTAAGCTGACACAGAAACGCAAAGTAACATCCCCCATGTTTATAGTGTCCAGCTTTTCCGAAATTGAGAGCAGTTTATGTTTTATTAACCACGGTAATCACGTGTTCAATAATCAATGGCTCTACAGGACAAAAGCTGTACACACATAATTTGAAGCGAACACAAAATGTGTACAGATTTTGCAAACAGAATATTTCAGACTGCTGACATTAAACTGACAGAGATACCGTCGCAAGACACTCCAATAAACCCACGCTTCTTCATACAGACTACAAATGTGTCAGGATGCGATGTGAAATGCACATGTGAAAACAAGTTACCGTGCACATGAAATGTGCCATCATTTCCTGCCACACATCTGCACACACATATTAAAGCTGACTTGCTTGTCTGTACCTCTGATCTGCAATGGTAATGACCTTGGAGCTTAACCGTGACAAACTGTGATTCCTGTACCTTGGCAACAAACTCAACAAATGAGAAACTGATAAAATTATTTACAATTTCAATGCAAAAGATGTATTAAAAGGATGCAAAATTCGGTGTGCCAACTTTTTGTGCTTGTTAAGCAGGATATCATTTGAAGTGGGCAACATACTGAAAGGGTGATGTAGATATTAATCATATAGGAACAGTTTTGTGCTACATTATCGTGACAAATCTTACATGCGGCCACGTTAACAAAGTTTCACTGTATAAATAGTGAAACGTGCTTACGACATCTGTGGTTAAGATGTTTTCCTGCCAAAAACATGAGGATAAAAAAAAGCACCAAAATTCTCACATATGATTAACATACATGTTGTCCTTTTAGTACACCCCTGCGTAAGAAAATTTCCCATTTAAGCACACAAAGTTCACAAAGAAATGGATTTTCCGGCTGTTTGATACATTTCCCATATCAAAATCTTACACAATTTCCTCCAAGTTTCCATGTTCCCAACATACAATGTTGAAATGATGCTGTCAGTACAGGCACAAAAAGCAAGCCACTCTCAATATGTGAAAAGCCGAACATAATACACAAAGTGGATGGTGTTCCCAACATGCCTTGCAACACAGCTGCGGAAAACCTAGGCACTCCTGTCAGAAAGTTTAGTGACAAAATGCTTGGATGGTCAGATACTCGTAAGAATGTGTTAAGACTGTTGCAAATTACACAAATTCAGCATACATATGTAATAAGTTTAAAAAAACAACTTTTCAGTCCCATCCCTTTAAGATGTTTTCTCACTTAATAAGTTGTACACTCCCCCCCCCAAGAAACGCCTTACGAGTTTCACTGCATTGATTCTTTGCTTCTTCTTTACACTTACAGTTACACTTGTTACAATATGACTGTGTACTTCGTACTGGCTTATTTTTACCCTTGGTTAGTACTAAGTGAATCAGTGCAGCTACCCCACACTTGCTTCCTTGTCTTGAAGCAGTTTCCTTGTCAGATCTTTGGTTCCATTACCCCTTTTTTTCCTTTTTATATTATGCCCCTCATGTCAGTCACAGTTACACTTCATGCGCGGGCGCAACAAACACAGATGAAAAAAAGAACAAAAGAAAGAAAGACAGAAAGAACGAAAAACAAACAAGCATCAACAAACAAAGACATAAACAAACCAGATTCATATCTGGGCACCTAACAGAAAGAAGGATTCACATTTTAATCAAGTTTTACACTACTAGCCACACCTGCTGTTCTGCGACTTGTTGCCCTGGGTGGCGGTTGTGGCACACCATCATCACCAGAACTGAGGTCTTCTTGCTCCTCTTCCGAGTCGGTTTCCCAAGGATTTTTGCCCTTACCCTTTTTCTTAGGTGAGCGAGATGATGATGATGATTGGTCTTTCCTTGGTCTTCTCTGTTTCATGTCTGTAAAGACTACAAGTGTCAACAATTTTCCTGCAAATATTCACACATTTGCATATACTAAATTTAGCAAAATATAGGATGAGAACTTTTACTAGCTCATCATTTGAAAAATAGGGATCGCCTTATAATCATGGGCAAAGTTAAACATGTTCTGTATTGCTATTCTCATGGAAACTGAGAGTGGTCATCATACATTTTGGTACATACTGTAATTTTTAAACAATCCGACGGTGGATCACTGAACTTCACTGTACTTCTAAACCAGCAATCAACATAAAAGCTAAAACAGATGTTGTCCTACTATTTCTTCGTGCACGGCCATACACGACCGAGACTTGGTGCAGAAACAAAGCTGCCTTGTCTCCTCAAAAGGGCTTACCTACAGTTCCCTTATTTTGAAAGAGTGCAAACCTTACAAATACCAATACTGCAGTAACCACAATAACTCTCACCACCAATGAATGGCTGTTTTTTTAAATATTTTAATGCTTTTATGTTATGAGTGTACAGTGCAGCTGCACTTTGGCTCAGTCAACACACTGGCAGACATTTGTAGAACAGTACAACTGTCTGCGTGAGAAGCTAGTAGGACGAGAGCGCAGACCTTTAGTTTCCTGGAGTGCAAGAATATCAACCTGCTGAAATTCACATGCAGATGTGTGCTGTCCATGGACCTGCACACATGCAGATGTGTGCTGTCCGTGGACCTGCACACATGCAGATGTGTGCTGTCCGTGGACCTGCACACATGCAGATGTATGCTGTCCGTGGACCTGCACACATGCAGATGTGTGCTGTCCTTGGACCTGCACACATGCAGATGTGTGCTGTCCATGGACCTGCACACATGCAGATGTGTGCTGTCCATGGACCTGCACACATGCAGATGTGTGCTGTCCATGGACCTGCACACATGCAGATGTGTGCTGTCCATGGAACTGCACACATGCAGATGTGTGCTGTCCATGGAACTGCACACATGCAGATGTGTGCTGTCCATGGACCTGCACACATGCAGATGTGTGCTGTCCATGGACCTGCACACATGCAGATGTGTGCTGTCCATGGACCTGCACACGCATCACAGATAATGGTGATGGATTAAAAGAACCGGTGGGAAGCTTGTGCACCGACGGGACTGCTGCCTAAATGCCTGTAGTGCCTTACTCTAACTGTTGCAATACCGTCACCCGTGAGCATCCTTGAACGAGTCTCGGTTGCACGTGCCTCACACAGCATAATGCAACTGCTAACTGCCTTAATAATGTTCCTGTTTTAACACTACACATCCAATATGCAAGTAGCAGTTGATCAAAAGCCTCCAATTAAAAAGTCCAGAGTTCAACTCCCAAGGAGTGTGTTCTAATATTTTGATGTATCATTTTACCAAAATGTTACAGACTACAGCATGGATACACAAATCCCCAGCACACGGTTCACAAAATTCTGTACGGTGGCATCTAACTTTTTCAGCACAATCGCCACAGTTTTCTTTTTCCTTACACACAAAAATGTGTATCAGTTCACATACACCGAACAGAAAACAGCAGATACCAGTGAGGTTCACTCATCGGTCCAGAATTGTGAGTCCTCAGTTTGGAACTTGCTTCATCCTTCTGGTGCCCAGAATTTGGAGGTGCCTTCTACATTTTTTTGGAAAACATGTGGACTCCTGGACTACATTGTTCTAATTTTCTTTTCTTTTTCATAAGGAAATAGGTAAGTGACAATTTGTCTCAAAGACCAGATGACTATGACCCAATCCCCAACATGGGTATGCCAACAGTCTGTTCATAATTAAACAAAATAATTTTTGTCTGTATTTAAACGTATGTGTCTGTTCCATGCCTTGAACATGATCGTTAGTGTGCACACTCCCATTTGAACACAGCCCAGAATATATGATTGTGTCCTGACTGGAACGTGACTTTCCCTATAGCGTGAATCAGGCCTTAATCACACAAAAACTATTTTTCAATTTCAACCACACACAGAAACAACAGGATTGTCTAATTGCACAGTGACAGTAACACAGACACCTTGCAGTTGCCATGTGCTTGCTACATTATGACCTTGTGTGACTGTGGAAGACAGAGTTGGTAGCCAACGTCACAACAGCTGTCACTTCAAATTGCAGACGGAACATTCAATTCCAGCTGACCTAAGCATGAGTGGCCAATCTCACAACTGTCTATAAACAAGCACATGTAACTGCACAACCTCTTTAATGGCTAGTTTATTTAACAATGCTGTAAACAGTGGTCTACAGTGTCAAATGACATGATAATTAGTAAACAGCAAAGCGGACAGGATGTGCACGAAGTGTCATGGCAGTACGTTCAACGATGTTGGTTATGACTTGCGCTGAAGGTGTGGTGAGACCGACAAGTGCGCGCGCATGTGTGTGTGTACAGTAGCTAACAGTGAGACTGGAGGTGGGGAGTCCTCTAGCCACTACCTGTTGTCGTGACATAGGCATGCTAGGTTTGGCCATTAATCTGTGCCGATTATTTAAAGACATGAAGAAGAGACTTCTACTTGCTCTGTCTGTAATATGGCTCCACCCTGATCCACAATCAACATCAGTCACAGTTTGCTGTTGTCACTTGCCCACAGACAACAGCAGAAGGCACTGAAATACTGTATAGTTGTACCACACTGTGTGTAGCTATCAGCATCATACCATGTCTTGGTATGACAATGGGGAACATGAGAGCAATTCAGAGCTGTGGAGATGGTTGGAAGAAAACAGAAACTGGTTACTGCATCACAGCAAAGTTACTGGGAGACACTGCTGCTATCCTGGTACTTACTTGAAGAGACCAAGTAACACAGCAGTAACCTGGTCCTTGTGCAAAATGTTCAACCCAGGACTTCCCAAACATGCATGAGCACTACCCTGTTCACTGTGATGCAAGATCTTTCATAAAGATCAACCAAAGACAGAAGCATAGGTTTTTGATTGCCCTTACTGTAACATACATACCTTTTCGTTTTGCATTCAATTTCTTCTCTATAGCGTCAGGTGATGTGCCTAAACGACCTGCTAACGACCTGTCATTTGCGACCATCATGTTGAACTCATCTTTCTCTTCAATGAGGCCCTTTTCTTTCCTCACCTTCAAAACAGGAGACATTAAAACACTTAACTGGTTATTCAGATGCCAAAAGATATGTCACATATGTACGGCATTTTCATTTGGTAAAGATGTTAAATTTCCTTTTGTTCAAAATTCTGAACAAAGATAGGGGGAGAATGCCAGTGTAGTTGTTTGACCAATATATTGTACAGATAATTCCCTAACATGAAGGTACTAGCACATCACTGCAGAAAAACCTGCACTGGTAAGTTTCTGTCTTCCTCATATCCTGGCAAAGGTGCTACAAACAAACACTTGATTTTCCCTGAGCAAAACAGCAATTTTCTAGTGGATTTTCCCCATATGTAAGCAATGGCACTAGTTTGGTTTTCCCAAAGTGATCAGTTTCGTGAAGTGGGTTCCCCATATCCTAGCAGTTTCCATGAAGACATGGGCTTCCCTGAGGCCCCATCCAAACCCCCAATTCTCCCTCAGTCTTTACCAACAAGAACAACAAACCTACATATCTCCACCTGCTTCCTCTGTCTCGCACATTTCTTGGACCCAAATAAAGGCACTACATTCCTCTGACACATCAGACACACATCAGCTCACACATCAGACACACATCAGCTCACACAGCTACACACATCAGACACACATCAGCTCACACAGCTACACACATCAGCTCACACAGCTACACACATCAGACACACATCAGCTCACACATCAGACACACATCAGCTCACACAGCTACACACATCAGCTCACACAGCTACAATCAGACACATCAGCTCACACGCTACACACATCAGACACAATCAGCTAACACTCACACTCAGACACACATCAGTCACAACTCACATCAGACACACACTCACAAACTACACACATCAGACACACATCAGCTCAACAGCTACACACATCAGACACACATCAGCTCACACAGCTACACACATCAGTCACAGCTACACACATCAGAACATCAGCTCACACAGCTACACACATCAGACACACATCAGCTCACACAGCTACACACATCAGCTCACACAGCTACACACATCAGACACACATCATCACAGCTAACACATCAGCTCACACACAGTACACACATCAGCTCACACAGCTACACACATCAGCTCACACAGCTACACACATCAGACACACATCAGCTCACACAGCTACACACATCAGACACACATCAGCTCACACAGCTACACACATCAGACACATCAGCTCACACTAACACATGACACTCAGCTCACACAGCTACACACATCAGTCACACATCAAGCTCACACAGCTACACACATCAGACACACATCAGCTCACACAGCTACACACATCAGACACACATCAGCTACACATCAGCTACACATCAGCTACACACATCAGCTCACACAGCTCAATCAGACACACATCAGCTCACACAGCTACACACATCAGATCACACATCAGCTCACACATACACATCAGCCACACAGCTCACACAGACACACATCAGCTCACACAGCTACACATCAGACACACATCAGCTCACACAGCTACACACATCAGCTGCACACAGCTACACACATCAGACACACATCAGCTCACACAGCTACACACATCAGACACACATCAGCTCACACAGCTACACACATCAGCTCACACAGCTACACACATCAGACACACATCAGCTCACACAGCTCACACACTCAGACACACATCAGCTCACACAGCTACACACATCAGTACACAACATCAGCTCACACAGCTACACACATCAAGCTCACACAGCTACACACATCAGACACACATCAGCTCACACAGCTACACACATCAGCTCACACAGCTACACACATCAGACACACATCAGCTCACACAGCTACACACATCAGACACACATCAGCTCACACAGCTACACACATCAGCTCACACAGCTACACACATCAGCTCACACAGCTACACACATCAGCACACATCAGCTCCACAGCTACCACATCAGAACTAGACACACACATCAGCTCACACAGCTACACACATCAGCTCACACAGCTACACATCACTACAGCTACACATCAGCTCACACAGCTACACACATCAGACACACATCAGCTCACTCACACAGCTACACACACAGCTCACACATCACACATCAGCTCACACAGCTACTCAACACATCATCACAGTACACACATCAGCACATCAGCTCACACATCATACACACATCAGCTCACACAGCTACAACATCAGCCATCACACTACACACATCAGCTCTCACTACAGCTCACACATCAGCTCACACAGCTACACACATCAGACCTCTACACAGCTACACACATCAGACACACATCAGCTCACACAGCTACACACATCAGCTCACACAGCTACACACATCGACACAATAGCTCACACAGCTACACACAAGCTACACACATCAGCTCACACAGCTACACACATCAGACACATCAATCAGC
The DNA here is from genome assembly GCA_021186555.1 of Reticulitermes speratus. Classification (NCBI taxonomy): domain Eukaryota; kingdom Metazoa; phylum Arthropoda; class Insecta; order Blattodea; family Rhinotermitidae; genus Reticulitermes; species Reticulitermes speratus. The sequence goes on from JAJKFL010000042.1 coordinate 3,438,647, forward strand.
TCACACAGCTACACACATCAGCTCACACACTAGTACACACATCAGCTCACACAGCTACACACATCAGACACACATCAGCTCACACAGCTACACACATCAGACACACATCAGCTCCACACAGCTCACACAACATCAGCTCACACAGCTACACACATCAGCTCACACAGCTACACACATCAGCTCACACACTCACACATCAGCTCACACATAGCTCACACACATCAGCTCACACAGCTACACACATCAGACACACATCAGCTCACACAGCTACACACATCAGCTCACACAGCTACACATACATCAGACACACAGTCACTACCACAGCTACACACATCAGACACACATCAGCTCACACAGCTACACACATCAGCTCACACGCTACACACATCAGCTCACACAGCTACACACATCAGACACACATCAGCTCACACAGCTACACACATCAGACACACACTCAGCCTCACACAGCTACACACATCAGCTCACACAGCTACACACATCAGCTCACACAGCTACACACATCAGCACTCTCACACAGCTACACACATCAGACTCACACAGCTCACATCAGCTACACACATCAGCTCACACAGCTACACACATCAGCTCACACAGCTACACACATCAGACACACATCAGCTCACACAGCTACACACATCAGACACACATCAGCTCACACAGCTACACACATCAGCTCACACAGCTACACACATCAGCTCACACAGCTACACACATCAGACACACATCAGCTCACACAGCTACACACATCAGCTCACACAGCTACACACATCAGCTCACACAGCTACACACATCAGACACACAGCTACACACATCAGACACACATCAGCTCACACAGCTACACACTGTCATATTCAAGAGAAACTGAATCCTCAAGTAAATGTGTACGGAAGAAAACATCACATAAAGTTTCTTACATCTTACTTCACTGTCACAGTATAACTAATCTAGCGGAAAACTCTGTGAAAGATAATGAAAAAGACTTAATAATGAAATGTCAGCAAAGCATACATTACTTACCCTCTTTCCTTTGTTTTCTTTAGACAATGTTTCTTTTTCAAATTTCTCCTTAAGTTTGAGATCAACTTTTGGGACAACACGACGTCCTATTGGAGATGGCTTTGTTTCTGCTGCAGTCATCATTTCCTTCTTCTTTGATCCACCAAACTTTTTACCCAACTTCATCACCTTCCCCAATCCTCCAGCCAAAGCATCTTGTTTCTCCTGTGCTTCCACCTTATCTAGCTGTAATCACGCATTTTAATACGGTGTAAAACAACCATGATTATTGAGTACTGAAAATGTATGGAACAAAGAGTATTTTGAAAACACAGCTCCTTATTGCCTATATAAAAAGCATACAGATATGTTTTGGCATGTAAATAAACCCAGCTTTACCTACTTTTGCCTTACGGCCAGTTCCCAAGGGGCAGATTAGCCCTTTTGCTGCTAAAAGTTGATGTGGTATAATCTGGAAGTGGGTTCGTCAACTACCATGAGACACTACGATACTACCTCCTTGAGGCTGGTTTGCCAATGCTATTCTTTCATCTTGCACTCAACAGATGGCAGTGGTAACTCTCTCATGTTCCATGGCGTCTTGCATTGTCTTTGGTCCCTTATAATGGGGGAAGAATGGGGTACAAGAGTAGCACAAGGAGCAGCAGACTGAATGCTTCTCATATCACATTTATACAAAATGACACTATTATGTGCATGGCCATCACAAACTGTCTTCTATGGACACAAATACTTCCCAAGTACAGTTATTACACGTGACAGCTATCAGTTGCCCACTCCTATCAGTTTACATATCATATGAACATAATCTACTTACCTGACTGCCCACACACATGGTACAGGAGCCCCAGAAAGTGACAACTGATAATGGCAACATAAAGAAGCACCCTGTAGCCTTAAGATGACAGATTCCCAACTGCAGCCACTATATTCTTTTCTCATAACCAACCTCCTCAATGAATGCGCCCAGATCCTCCTTCCACAGAGCAGCAGGAGTTTTGCGCTGCAATGTCGCCAGCTCTACAAGTTTATCATCACGTTTCTTCAGCAATTCATCCTTTCTCTCCTTGGTCAACGTCCACATTGTCATCCCAAGGAGATAGTCATACTGCCCTGCTAAATCAGAATCTTCGTCTAACTGTGAGCTGTCTGAATCTTCATTCTCCACCTGCTCTGTCTAATCACGACAGTAAAAGAGCATGTGTAAGCTATTACAAAGACAAATTCAGTATTCTTAGCACATAAGGAAACATCTGCAAGTGTAACACAAATACAAAATACACAAAATAAAAATACAGGAACAAAGGAAGGCATGAGAACCAGCAGCACTGTCAATAACTCAAGATGACAGAACCACATGCACAGCAAAACACTTCCGGCACATTCGAGTAACTGTAGCAACCAGTGAGCCCCAGTAACCATGGTAACCATAGGCACATTGGTAACCTTGGTAACCAGACAACCAATGGCAACATTAGCAACCATGGCAACTATGGTAACATTAGTAAGCAAACTACCCATAACGTAGGTAGGTCCTCACATAAAGCACCTGCTACTTTTGTCAAATTTTATCCAAACCTGACTTCTCTTGACAGTTTTCAGTCAAAATCGCCCCATATAAAATGTCATGTAAATCCATCCAGTGGGAGCCCAGATGTTCCATATGGATGAACATGCACGACAAAGCTAATATTTGCTTTTTAAAACTGTTTGCAAAAAGCACCTGAATATGCAACAGACCGACTGTAAAGAGCAAGGCACACTAAGTCATACGTCACCTATAGCCTGTGATACGAAATATGCTGGAAGTGGACATAATCTTACTGACTACGGCTCATTGCATCTCAAACTGTATAGGTTTCATGTGAATACAGAGTGTAATTTTTACCATTTTTAATTTAGCAGATTTTCATGCTAACAAAATAAATTTCAAGATCCACTGCATATAAGACAAATTCCCCCCCTCAATACTCAACTTTCAAGAAAAAGCCCACAAAGAACATATTTAATTTTAGGCACAATTATAAGGCGACCTCCCATTTTTCAGATGATAGATCACAGAAAACTCATCATCTTATACTATGGCAAATACAATAATACAAGTCACTGGTACATGGCACACTGTGTGAGGCGTACAATAATACAAGTCACTGGTACATGGCACACCGTGTGAGGCGTACAATAATACAAGTCACTGGTACATGGCACACTGTGTGAGGCGTACAATAATACAAGTCACTGGTACATGGCACACTATGTGAGGCGTACAATAATACAAGTCACTGGTACATGGCACACTGTGTGAGGCGTACAATAATACAAGTCACTGGTACATGGCACACCGTGTGAGGCGTAACCACGTTTCATTGTTCTTGTATGTGATAAAGCTAAGGTATAGCTGATACTCTACATTTTTATCTTTCACTTACTAACTTGCATTACTTCCATCTTTATCTTTTGACATCAATTTCCTTGCTGAATCTTACCATTCCATTTTCCTTAAGCAAGATGAAACAAAAGAAAAGCAAGAAAACACTGTATTAACAAAACCAGACAGAATGACAATTTTCTTCCCTACTATTACACAAATGAGCCAGGACAGTGACTAGGCCATGAGCCACATGCCAGCTTTCTCTTCTCCAAAGTATCCAGACCCCGCCTACTTCTACAGGCAGGCGGTGCGCTCTCCCTTAGGGTAAAGTTGCCAGGGCATAGAGCTTACTGTTCCCTGCCATCTTGTGTCATGGATCAGAATAAGCGGGGCTGTACCACCACTCCACTATATGCCTTCATGTCATGAAGAGGGGCAAATTTACCTTTACTTTACAATTAAACCACAAACACCAAGTTACTGTGTTACTGACAATTCATTAACACACGACAGGTACAGACACATTTAGTGCTCAATTAATCAGTGCACTGTACAAAACATCACTATTCTGACCGCTGTACACAACACAAAGGCATTTACTGGACACATACAACACGAGCAGCAGCAACAGTGCAACTTACGTTTCCTAGTCACTACCAAAAAAACCCGTAAAAGAAAAGACAAATGTGTGGATCCAGATTTCTGAGATTGTGGCGAGATTCAAAGAAAATTGTCATGCCCTGGCCTAGTCAAGTCACTGTACTGACTACAATACCCTGACTCCAAAAGCAAAACAGTTTCATTATGTCACTAGCTTAGTTTAAGAAAACCCTGCAATAACAGAGCATTACTTTAGCTAGTTTATTCACAAAAATTTGACTTCCCTATGAAAGCCGTCACACTCTGAGTGACCAGTTTTCAAATACTTCAAGCATTCTGCCCAGAATCCAACAACAAACACTTACCAGAGCCTCATCTCTGTTCTGTCTGATTTTCCACGCTTTCACTGGATCAGGATCGTAACTCTTTTTCTTCAACTCATCAATCATTACCTTCTTCTTCTTATTCTCAACAACAAGCACACCGTCGCACTTCTCAAGAATAAACCTGAATTTCCACATAAAAACAAACATTAAACTTCCAAATTCTCAAGCGTTCTGCAAATATAATTACAGTGAAACTTCTAACCATCATTCCTGTATGTGTCATTTTCCTGCAATACTGTATTTACCTGAATCCAAGACAACTCTAATCTAAGATAAATAAAACAATAAAATAAAACACATCTGCCAAGGGAAAATGTATTTATTCAAATCTAAGATGACCTCCCAAAAATAAAATGTCTGCTAAGAACAAATATTTTACTATCAATTTCATACACATGATACACAAGACATGTCAGATTCTATCTGTCTTTACCAATCAGTGTCACTGTCTCATCTTCACAGTCAGTGCCTTCATCTTCCTCACACTCACTGCTAACATTACCATCCACTTCACCGCCATTCCACTACATAACGTCATCAGTCCCATCCACTACATTGATATACAACACTTGTTAAAACCCTTCACAGTCACTTCTGGTGAGATGCACTGCCGTGCTGTTATGATCAACATGGACTAAATAATACATTTATATTACTTGGTTTATGAACTTACTTGAACCCACGTAGAAGACCTGCTAACAAAACTGTTACATCATTCTTTTATGTGCACAGCATTGGTGAGCATGACGAGCAGAATACTTTTGACTCAGAATTGTTAGCAGCCAAATGCTCTCATCCTGATTTGTCAGAACCAGTCACCAAAGTTCAAAACAATAGAATTAAAATCAGTGACCAAGAAAAATTAAAATCCTGAACAAGACTCCACTATACTTACTGTAACTGTGCTATACGACGACTACACAACTGACATCTGTGCTTTATTTACCTTGCTTGATTGCTGAGTTTTCGTGATTCAGCCTGCAGCATTCCTTCAAGATAGTCCTTCCTTTTTCCATAGTAGGTAAGACGGACTTTGAAGAACTCTCTCAGGATTGGTTCAACAGATTCAAACTTCCTCATACAGCAATTCTCATCGAAGACACACTGAACACATGGATCAATACACAAAAGATGTTCAATAAGTACAGTTCTCTATAGTACAAAAACTAAATGAGAAGTCATTACAAAGTTAAAAGTAGCTCACTTATTCTACTTAAGCATCATTTCTTTCAACACAATCGCCAAGCACACTGATGCATCTGTCCAATTCTGGCACGAGTTTAAAAGTTCTGTCACAGTAGAAATTGGACGCTCAAACTCTCAACCATTCATAAACAGCCACTTCCACTGTGTCATTGCTGTGGAATCAGCAACGTCCATGTACTGTTTTGGTGGAACGAGCAGCTAATCTGCGGCAAGGTGCAGTTCTTCAGCAAAGCAACATAAACACACACAGCACACGTCTGACACATGAAGCCCTGCAGTCATTTCACTGGAACTTCTGGACCATCCACCCTACGATCTGGGCCACTCACACCACACTTTCTAACATTACCCTTCAATTTACACCTGGGTTTCTCATCTTTCCCCTTCTTTCCAGGTTTTATGAACAGAATCCTGTGCGCATTCACGTTCTGTGTGCCACCATGCTCTACCGCTCCACCCTCCTTCATTTTATGGGCCTAACAATATCTGGTGAAGTTCCTTATCATGCAATTTGGGTCCACACAGTCTCCTCAGTACCGTGTTCTCAGTAAGGCTCAATCTGTGCGGGTGAGTCAAATGAAAACCTTAAACTGAGACCCAACTGTGCAAAGCTGTAGAAACAGCAAGTCATCAGCACTGGTTAGACGCACGTACTGTGTATGGCAGATCAAAAATGACAATGCTATACTGAAACCATCTGAACTAAATTAGCTAGTGAAAAGTTTTTAAGGCTTTTGTTATACATTACTCACCTACATACATTAACCCAACAGAACCTACTACAATAAAGCAATATTTAAATGAACCTTACAAAACTATGAACACAAAATAGTTTACAATAATAAGAGCTGATGACACATATTATCTGTTCTTTACCATAGACGACAATGACACAGTTGTCTGAAGCTTGAAGAACTTGTGGAGCCCTTCCGCTTCAGCTGCCCGCAGTTTATCAGGATTCATCGTTACAACAAATCGTACTGTCGTATCGGTGTTGTACTCCTTGTAATCCCTGCAAGGAATACACACAAACTGAGAAGTATGAATACCATTTACATCAGAGCCTATCAGAATATAACATCGTCAGCCCAGCCTGTAGGAAGGGATGACAGAAGTGCTCTACTTAATGGTGCTGACAGTCGCTAATAAATGAGTATGGAGCATTGGTAGAAATATAATGAAACGGAAAAACTGGATGTACTGTTTGAAGAAAGCGAAAGTATGGACAATGACAACAGCGGCACTGCTACTTTACTCGGCACATATTTGCAAATTCGAGCTTAAAATGTGTATAAAATATTTTTTCCTTAAAACTTCCATCTAAAATCTTATAGTATGAAAAATACAACAGAATTTAATGCTAACATACGTTATAGAAGGTGGAGTCTTTTCATTCACTCCATGTAGCATGGGCTCCAGAACAGATTCTTTGTAGGCCTGCGTCCACGTCCCAATGGGCAACTCTGTTATCTCCAGTTTGTTTTCACTGATAACAGCAATTTCTCCATAGATAATGTACTTCTTGTCAACAAGAGGTTCCACCACACCAGTGAAGTTCTTCCACCATGGTATCTAGAATAAAATTTCATTCAAGACCTCAAACACAACGTACTTACCGGAATATAAGACAAACACCCTTAACCTTTAAAGTACGAATGTTAGATATATCTAACGCAGCCTGCAATCCCCACTGGCCGAATGTTAGATATATCTAACGCTGTGCACGCGTGACGTTTTTCAGCTCTGACAGTGTTTGTTGTGGCAGGAAACCCAAACAAACCCATTGAGGGTCCCACCAGCAGGACTGGTATTCGTCATGAGCAATGATGTAATTTATGGCGGTCCGGGTTTCGATATTATTTATGCCGAACTTGACCTTTGGTTTTCAGCTGAGGAGGTGACAGGCAAAATACAGTAGACCGTTGCATGAGGTTGAAACGTAGAAGCTGGACCAGGAAGGGCTCAAGTTTAGTCTTCTGGCAGCTTTCGTAGCAGGGTGGTGTATCTGATATTGTTTTGCATTGGCGGACTGGCATATATATAGTGTGACAGTGGCGGATTGGTTATGTACTTCAATCCACAATTTTTTGTAACATTATTGACAAAGACTCAGGTGGTATTTTTTACAGTCGTGTTTGAAGTTACTTTATCGGCGCCGAACTGGTAAATATTGCATAACTTCAGTGGCGGATTGTAAGGAAGTACTCCTTACTGGTTGTTATCTCTATTTGTTCTTCAGTGTTTACTGACACAGTTTCATCTGCATTACTTTCCCAGTGGCCCAATCATTATTTGATAGACAAATTTTATATCAGTGGTGAATTGTCAATAACTTTCATCTATTCGGTTTATTTGGGACCCCATCAAATGGAACCTCAGATGAGAGCTACATATTCAAAACCACTCGAGCCAGACGAAATAGAGGAAGTACTGATGGATGAGGAATCTGATGAGGAATTGGAAGAGACAGACGAACTTATGGAATCTCGTGTGCAGTCCTCATCCTCAGAAGACGAAGATAGTACTGAGGAAACCGAAGTTACGTTTCGGGCTAGAAGAGCCGGGGATTCGTCAAATGTCTTTGATTTCACTGGACCTCCAAATGGCGTCAACCGATCAGCTGCCTCAGATATAAATGCAGACTCCTCTCCCTTTTCAATCTTCATTCTCTTCTTCAGGCAGATTTTTCAAATTATACTAGATGAAACGAATCGCTACTTCCATCAATATATGGCATCCAAAGACACAGGAAGCACTTCATCACAACCACCTGATATTATGATCAAAGAACTATACACATTTTTTGCACTCATAATTCAAATGGGACATGACCAGCGTGGCAGCCTCAAAGATTATTGGTCCAGAGAGGAGCAGTATTGCACTCCATTTTATTCTAATGTGATGGTACGCGATCGCTTCTTCCATATTCTTCGATTCCTCCATTTTGAAAACAATGACGACACTCCGAACCGTGACGACCCAGACTACGACAGGCTTTGGAAAATAAGAAAGGTTTTTGACACTCTGAACAACACATTTTGTGAAATGTACAATCCGACAGAACATCTTGCTGTGGACGAAGTGATCGTGTTATACAAAGGAAGAGTAATTTTTCGGCAATACATTCCAAAGAAACATAAAAGATTTGGCATCAAAATTTACAAACTTTGTGACTCTCTGGGTTACACTTATGACATGAGTGTGTATTTAGGCAAACAACGGCAACATGCCACAGCCCAAATAACAGCGACACACGGAACTGTGCTGCAAGTAATTCGAAGAGTTGAGGGGCTGGGTCACAAAGTGTTTATGGACAGTTACTTCACCTCGCCTGTGCTGTTTGATGATTTGTTCCAACATACAATCAACGCGTGTGGAACAGTTCGCCATGACAGGCGTGGAATGCCAAAAGATATTGGACCGAAATCACTGAAAATGAAAAGGGGGGACATAGTAACACCTGTCAGAGGAAACCTAAGGGCTGTCCGCTGGAAAGATAAGCGTGATGTTTACATTCTCCCGAACATGCACGATCCTCCTGTTGAAGGCAATTTCTCCAACGAATCTGGCCGTGCTATCAAACCTACTGTAGTAGAAGACTACAATACCTACATGGGGTTTGTGGACAAGTCAGACAGAATGGTGAACAGCTACGGAATTGCCCGGAGAACGTGGAAGTGGACAAAGAAACTGTTTTTCCACCTTACAGACATGACCATACTGAACGCGTTTCTTATCCATAAGTCGTGTGGGCGCAAGATGACCCACAAAAATTTCCGGGAGGTTCTGGTTCGCGAACTGATTATCCATTCGCATGAAAAAAATGTGACAGCGAGTGGCATTTCCAGGGGTAGGCCAAGTCCATTTGCGTCCCAGCTAAGTCGATTAGAAGTAAAGCATTCAAACCACTGGCCTTCCAAAGGAAAGCAAAGGCGGTGTCGCGTCTGTTCGCTGCAGAAGCAAACACGGAGCACGCTGTATTTCTGCAAGAAGTGCGACGTTGGTCTGTGTATACTGAACTGCTTCAAGAAGTGGCATACGCGTGTGAACCTGAGTCGCTAGACACAGAGAGCAGTGTTGAATGTTGTGGCGTGAGCAGACACATATCGTTGTACAGACGGAACAGAATAAATTTGCCGGTGCAAATAAGGGTTGTATATTTCTGTGAATGTAACATCACACATTCCTATGGGGTAAAGCAAGGGGTAAGTACAATAAAAATCCACAGAAGTGACATAAAATATATTACACTAAATAACTTTTGAATTTATCAGAAAGTTCCGCGAGTACGTTTTATTGCTAAAAATTGACACTTCGTCCATTAATGTAGAAATTTACTGTCTATCAAACAGTTTTTATTTCATAATTTTATGTTATATAGAGCGGAAAATATATCTGTTTTTGTGGAGGTCTGCAATTTTAAGATTTAAATGCCCGAAAAAGTCCGGCCAGCAGGAGACTAGGGGCTTTTAAAAGTCCGTACGTTAAAGGTTAAGAGTCTTCAACCATCAGGAAAACACACAGAATGTGTTTAACATTGTATGCTATTTAACGCAACCCCTCCACTTTCCTGATGAATTAGGCAAAAATTCATGTCTTACTTTCAAATGTAGTTACTGTACAGTGACATAAATGATAAGTGGCTGCAAAAATTTATTTTACAAAAACTAAATGCTGCACAGAAGTGAAACTTGCACCAGTAGGCGAATGTCAACAAGTGGATTGACAGAGCAGTGAACATCAAGGCATGTTCTGTGTTCTGCACAAATCAAAATGATACTCGGCTTCTTGCCACACACTTCTAGCACTTTATAATAAACAGTCCTACCAGTTTATACTATTTATACCGTGCATTGTCATTCAAGCACACACCACTTTAACCAACAAATGCACTCTTAATATATCTTGTTATGTTACACAATACAGATACAGTCCGCTGTGTATCGGACATTGCTTGTTTACATGTGGAAGGCCAAGGCAGCACAGTGGACACAGGAACCAACAGAGATAGCCTACAATTTTAACCTTTATACATCTTATACTTTTAATATGTACCTTTATTGTTAATTTGTAATTGCGTAATTTATAATCTAAAAGTCCCTGATGTTTATAGTCTTTACACTACATGATATCCCACAGCCTCAACCTGTAATAATATGTTTGGACACAGCACATTTTGTATTTTCTGAAAAATGGCCAGGCTACATGCACTGCGCAAATTTCATGGGCCTGGCTTCTTTCTGTGTTAATATCCACTGATATGAGAAAATCAGACATCATCCAATTCCTCCTACATAATTCATACAGATTGCCATCAGCGGAGCTTTATCACCAAACACACAACTACAGCTGCTGACATACTGCACCTGACAGCTCGCATCACCACGTCATGTGACAGCAGGCAGCACAGCTGGCAATTTGCCGTCAGTCGGCTTCCACACATTTTACTTCAGCATATTACTGTTAATATTATGTTTTTACTCATCACAAGCAACGAGGTGCTATAAATAGTTTCTTTGGCTTGCAGACACGTGTCACATCTCACACACACATTGTACGTTAAGCAAGCTGACAGTTATCAGCCATAATGTCCCCATACAAGGCAACACATGGCAGTAGGTTTAATCAATATGCCAACTTGGGTGTGGACTTGTGCACAGAATGAAGCCTTATTCATTACCAAATTTTTATTGTGAGAGTGTGCAAAGCACCATTCATTATCACTGCGTCCCTCCACACATCAACACAAGTCTCCAATGTACGATTTATTGTGATATCAAATGAGACACTACTCACACTAACTTCGTCCAGAAATCCCACTTAAGCAGAACAGGTTGAAGAAGAATCATTCAACAAACTACAAAATTTACACCTGCCATTTTTACTGCCTTCAAAAACGTCCATATAATACCTTTTGTTGTTCATCTATCTATAATTTGTATGGTTAAAAAAAAAACTAACAAGCCTACAGGCCAGCAGCAGAAACCTGAACATCCACATGCAGTACCCACAGCTAGTGTTCCTATCTAGCATCCTCACTGCCTAGGTAAATTTAAAAAAAAACTACATTTTAGGATCTCCTGTATCCATTTTCAGGTGTGGGTAATGTATCTTAGGAGGCTCATTAGAAAAACTGGTCTCCACCTGCTACTGTCTGGTGCACATGCCACCACTTTACCTACCAGTGGTGTCCGCTGTCTCTATTGCCATCCACCTACAGCATTCAGTGACAGTAATACCCTGAAACCAATGTTCTCAACTGCCCTCACTATAAACACAATATTCATCATTACCATTGGTTCTGGCTCCTCGTCGTTCAGCATCCTCTTCAGATTGTTAACAATCTCTCGTGGATTATAGTTGGGAATCTTGGTCATCCAACCTGTACCAATACCATCAGCACCATTCACCAACACCATTGGGATGATTGGCATGTACCAGACTGGTTCTATCTTCTGATTATCATCATACTGGTGTTTTAACAGTGGGTCATCATGTGGATGAAATATGAACCTTGTTAGAGTACTGCGAAGGAAGAAAACAGCTATCAACACAAATATAGTAATGACCAGATTACTGACAGCTGAGCTTCAATCAGCATAGCATGGTCACTGCTAGGCTCATTATGGAACAGCAAGTCAACACTGGGACTCCTTCAAAAACATTTTCTGTTAGGAGTAAATTCATAGCTTCAGTCACCTTCAGTCACTGTGCACTTCCTGTCCCAATGCCAATTTCTGCACTACAAATCCTATTTGGCCTGCGACTAAACCCGGGCCTCAACAGTGAGAGGCTGGCAACTAATTGCTTGAGCAATGGCATGGACCACTTGAGATTACAGCATCAAATTAAATATGAAGACACAGAAACACAACACTCTTATCACACGCAAACTACTGCGCTTCAGTTACTTCACACTGCTAATGAACCTAGAAAGACAAGCCAGCATACATGGATATGGAGAACTGTCTGTATCATTTCATGCATTACTGACTAGCTGGCTAACAGACAAACCAATCAGCCAACCAACTCCAAGAAGCAGGCTCCTTCTTGAGAAACTAACAGTTCCTCAGCTAGTCAAGAAATACCCCACAGCCTGAAGGTTCAGTACCATGTCAACAGCCTGACACGTGTTCCTATCCAGGCCACACCCACCCACCTCACAATGTTAGTCCAAATAATGATCACTGCCTACCTGAGCAATGTGAAGATGTATCTAGGACTGGCCGAATCCTTGCCACCAGCAAGCCGAGTACCAAACTGGCCAATAGGCTGCAGGAGGTTGATGTTGTTGCTACCAACAAAATTCTGTGCCAAGTTGACAATTGTGGACATGAGTGACTGTTCACCATGATGGTATGACGAGTGTTCGGCAACTGAACCAGCCAACTGAGCCACCTTGATTTCACGTTTGTCGTTACGCTTTAAACAAGTGAACAGCACCTGCAACACATTGAACACATCATCCTGAAGCCCTAGGGGAGTCTGTTAATTACATTTTCAATTTAAAGCAACAGTCTTGCAGTAAAAGTTTTGTTTATCTGGCACAATTCAGGAACAGGATGTACCAACACATGAATTTTGATAACTGATGAAATGGCGATTTATGAAAACCAATTTTATTGTGAACTATGCTGCAAACTAAGAATAGAATTAAAAACTTCAAAGTATAAAAAAAAAAAAAAAAAAAAATAGCAAACAATAAAATACGCAGCACACAGTTTACTGCTTCGCAGGTGTTCTAGAGCTGACAAATCATTAACATCTTCCTCTGGGAGATGCAAACTGCAATGCACTCTGCACAAGAACATGCTGTTAAATCAAACCCGCTGCTAAACAGCATCAAACAAACTGTACTGCACCTTTCTTTGCCCCGGTTTCAGGCCATCTATCATGCTTGGTATGGAACGCTCATTGTCACAGTTGCTGAACAGTACCAGCTCCTTGTTAACAAAGTCGGAATAGTTCACAGACTTTGTATCCTTTTCGTACAAGTACTGTTCTGGCAGCCCGAGTTCACGTCTACGCTTTGTGTCTTCCATCCAGCTTGTGAGCCACTCTTTACGTTGCTCTGCACACTTCTTGCTGAAGGCCTGACAGACAAATATCAGAAATTACATATAGACAAATTACAATGAACTGATCCCTTACCCTTACCACAACAGCACATGTGCATAGTCCAGCTTGCTAAGCACTGCACTACGTACTTCCAATACCAATACTTTACAACCCCCCCCCCCCCCCCGACTCCTACCCTTCAAATATACAAACCTATATTTTCATATTAAATTAAGTTATAAACCAACCGATGCACACTAAAACCACTTTTTAAGTAGCTTTATTATAACATTGTTAAAAGAGACACTCCACCGTAGTACTCCTCACCGCACAACACGTAGTACACTCCGCTCCACGCAAAAACATTTCATATGCTTTTAATACCACACGCCAGCAGTTCCACAATCTACCATCTACAGTGCTTTTATAATTTTACAACTTTTAGAGAATCTTTTTACAAGATTTTAACTTATGTTTCAAAGTGCAGATAGAATATTTTAAATCATGTGTTGAAGTGACTGTAGCTTTTAGCAATAAACCCACCTGACGATGATCCTAGGATCGAAACACGTGTAGGGGTACAATTTTAACAATTTTATAATAAAGCTACTTAAAAAGTGGTTTTAGTGTGCATCGGTTGGTTTATAACTTAATTTAATATGACGAAGATGCACGGTGTCAACAGTGTGAAATCTATATTTTCATGTTGTATTCGCCGTGCATTTTGTTAACTAACTAAAAGTTTTGATATACCAACATGTGCTATATTCTTGTAAGCAAGTCGATCAGCCCTACATATGTTTCGGCCTATAACAGGCCATCCTCAGGGGGTCAAAGTTTTTTACATAGACTTTACATCTGTTAGTTCAATTTTAAAAACAGTTAGTACATCCACATACAATAAAATAAAATGAATCGTAGTTCCCAATGGATTTTGGTATTATTACTTCCAGCTGTAAAATCCTAGGGAATGTGTTTACTAGTTTTCATAAAAGGTTAAAATTACATATCTGTTGTTATATATGAATTAAAGGCAGTCCGGTCTTTATGCAGTTATCACAAGTACGTTGAGGTTTTACTGTGTTATGTTGTTACGAGTTCAAAGTCACAATGCAACCAGCCGCTGCAGACCACAACACACAACTCGTAACAACATAACACAGTAAAACCTCAACGTACTTGTGGTAACTGCATAAAGACCGGACTGCCTTTAATTCATATATAACAACAGATATGTAATTTTAACCTTTTATGAAAACTAGTAAACACATTGCCTAGGATTTTACAGCTGGAAGTAATAATACCAAAATCCATTGGGAACTACGATTCATTTTATTTTATTGTATGTGGATGTACTAACTGTTTTTAAAATTGAACTAACAGATGTAAAGTCTATGTAAAAAAAACTTTGACCCCCTGAGGATGGCCTGTTATAGGCCGAAACATATGTAGGGGTGATCGACTTGCTTACAAGAATATAGCACATGTTGGTATATCAAAACTTTTAATTAATACAAACCTATAATTTTGCTTCTTATTTTACACAGGTGTGAAACTTGGTCTCTCACATGAATGGAAGAACACAGGCTGAGGACGATATTTGGGACAGAGAGAAATGATGTAACAGGAGAATGCAGAAAACTGCATGATATACAAGGGAGATGAAAAATGCATACAGAGTTTGAGTGTGGAAACTTGAATAAAAACAGCACTTGGAAAGCCTAGGCATAAATGAGAGGATATTAAAATGGATCTTAAAGAACAGGATGACAAGGGGCGGACTGCATTCATGTGGTTCAGGATAGGGACAACTGGGGGGGGGGGGGGGGGGGGGGGGGGGGCTCTTGTGAACACGGTAATGATACTTCAGATTGAACAAAAGTTGGGAAACGTCTCCACTAGCTGAGCAACTATTAGATTCTCAAGAAGGACTCTTCTCCATGGAGTCAGTTATGCTATTATCCCAAATTAAAATATGGCCACTGGCCTAACAATATGGGACGATTGTAAAATCGCATAATACCTGATAATAAATAGCTACCCCAAATTAAAATACGCTACAAACTGGGCAGTATCATATCATGCACATTTTAGATTCCACACTCCCACAATAAACAGTTACATCCAAACTGAAACATGGCAGCCAATACTGTAGTACTGATATATAAAACACCTGTTCCTAGAACACAAACTTTGTGTGCATGTGTACAAAAAGGCAATTCAAAATGATATGACATACCATGTTGATGCAGTGGTCATCTTGCGGACCGCCATATTTAAACCTAATTCGATGTCTCTGCATATCAGAAAAATATTCTTTTGCCTCTTTAGAGGTGGAGGTTCCCAAACCTGTTAAAACAACACAACATTAAGGAATGTGAGATGCAAAGAAATAATAATTTAAGGAAGGCCAGACATTACATTTCAGTATGCCAGTATCATATTTACCATGAACCTAAGATAACCTCTCTTCACAGTTGTAAATTGTCATGAACCATGTGTGCAATTGTAAGGTTACCCCCTCAGTTTAGACGATAAAGTAGGAAACGCTCATTTTACAGTCAGGTATATACACGGTATTCTCCTGACCTGCCCTGTACCTGTGTTTGCAGGGTGGTCACATAACTCAAAATGTTTGTTATTTTTTCTATTTCACTGCTTTTAATCCTCACTAAACACATGTAATTTGATCAAATTTAATACCATTCATTTTAGCCATTTACAAATTACACTTTATTACAAAGGTTCATGGTGTACACAATAACAATATTACCTTTGTAGTACTTTATCTTGTAAGTGTGCCAGTTGTCCTTTGCAGCCTTCCACTCCTCAAATTCAGGAAGTGAGTAAAATGAAAATTCTTCAGATTTTTTTGTTGCTTTCACAATAGGAGTAATAAATTCTTCAAGGAATGGCAATTTCAACAGTGATGGCCAGTTGTGATGGATGAAATTAATCAGCAGACCTTTGATGTGCGATCCGTCCTGATCCTGATCCGTCATTATCATAAGCTTTCCATACCGCAGTGTCTTCAGGTCATCGACGGATTCATATTTCATTTTATACTGCAGACCAAGTATCTTCACAACATGATTGATCTCTTGATTTTCCATGATCTGAAACAAAGACAATACTTAGCTGAAACACTCATTAGCAACAAACAAACAAACAAACAAACAAACACTTGTGTGATACTGTGCTGTGTCAATTGGTAATGTTCAGAAGAATTTGAGTGCCTTCAAAAGGTCAGCGACTGTTTACAGACCAACACAGCACAATACCCCACAAAATACGAATCTTCAGCAACATCACTCTCAGAACCTCAAATCTCATTAAGGAAACATTTTGTCTTTATAACTTTTAAGGATATCTGATCGTTTTAATGAGCAACAAATCTTCGAACTCAGAATATTCCAACAACTGATATGCTTATTTCTGCCAGTAGCAATGAAGTGGCTGAAACTTAGCACAAAACATCTGTTTCCAAGTTTCACTATAAATCTGTCTGATCCCTCAATGTGAGGGAACAGGGCAGAATATATGAACCCACGACGGCTAGTACAAGGACGGACAGCTGCATAATGACGTGCCTCACAGTGCACATTCTGCAGCAGATACAATGACCACATGAGGGACGAAAAAATAAGCAGGGCATGTAGCATGCATGGGAGCTATAAGAAATGTACACAAAATTTTAAACTTATGGTCTTCTGTTGCAACAACATACACTTTTGTAGGGAGGATGTGCTAAGAGACTGGAGAAAAGTGCAAAATGAGATGCTTCATGACTTGTACTGCTTAAGAAATATGATTAGGGTGATGAAACTAATGACAATCATGTGGGTAAAGCATGTGGTACACATAAAGGAGAAGAGAAGGTCATTCAGTGTTTAGCTGGGTACACCTCAACGATGGAGACCACTTGCAAAACGAAGGTGCAGACAGGATAATATTAAAACTTATCTATATATATAAGAGAGGGAGGGAGGGAGGGAGAGAGAGAGAGAGAGATGGGAATGGACTGGAGTAATTTGGCTCAGGAAAGGGACATGTTACGGGCTGCTGTGATGTCAGTAACAGACCGGCAAGTTCCATTAAATGCGAGAAACTTCTCGATTAGCTGAGCAACTATAGCTTCTAAAGAACGACTGTGCTCCACACAGAGCAGTTAGTGATCAGTGTTTCTAATACACCTGTTGCTCCCATCTTCAGGTTCTCTTGGACCAGTAAGCAGGCAACAGGTAAATTGAAATGCAAATAAGCATCTAAAAAGCCACACAATATCATAACCAAGAATATACAATCTGAATTTTTACCACAGTGGAAACTTCACACCTCATACAACATTTTGTTTTGAAAGGAAGATACTACTGGGAAAACTAGGTGTGGGTGGAAGAACAATGTTATGATGGATGTTGAGGAAACGAGATGCAGCACCCAGTGGATTCATCTGACTCAGGACAGAGCCCAATGTTGGATTCTTGTGAACACAGCAATAAACCTCTGGGTTCCACAAAAAGACAAACTTATTGACAAACTCAGAGCTACTGGCTCTATAAGAACTGTGCTCCCAGGTCAGTCCTTCTCTTGCAATTTGTAGGGCACAAAGTGGCAATGGAACAGGTTTGTCTGTAAGCACTTCAGTTTTCCCCTTACAATATCATTCTACAAATGCTCCCTACTCATATTTCATTCATCTACCCCCAATGCTAAATAATTCTAGCAACTGGCTGTGTCTTTAAATCAACCCCCCCAACCCCTCTCCACAGTCGTTACTTGTTTGGAAAAATTGCTATAAAAGTAAGTTAGGCACACATGACTGAAGTACCTGACAAATGCACATGTGACTGTATGCCATACAAGGAGCCCGCTGGCATCACAAACTCTCTGCAAAAGTGCAGTTATAGGCGGATCAGTGCGTCAGCCAAGTTCTCCGTGACATGCTAGCCGACAGGAAGTGAAAAATGATATTTGCCAGATAAGCACCTTTATAAATGAGTCATGGTAATGCAACAAGACTAGACCTCAAGCCCAGACTAAACATCAGTGATTCCTTTGACTTGTGTCACATTTACTGACAGTTGCTGGGAAGCATGTGCGTGGCCTATGTGTGTACATGTGCACTGTTTGTCAAACATATCAGTCACAGAAACACGACTGTAAAATTAACAGCTGCAAGAACCACGACTGTAAAATTAACAGCTGCAAGAGGAAGTCAACGCACAGTTACAAACCTTGTAACAGTTACCTGTTTATGTGACGCCTCCCGAACGTTTAACAATTTACCACGAAGTGGGAACACTCCATATTTGTCTCTCCCAACCACACCAAGACCAGACACAGCCAATGTTTTGGCTGAGTCTCCTTCGGTGAGGATTAGCGTACAGTCCAGTGAGTTCCTAGTCCCTGCGTCATTGGCATCTTCCAACTTTGGAACTCCTGTAAATACATGTATCAAGTTACAGCACAGTATTAATGGCTTCAGGAGTAAATACATTCACGATTAATAAGATATTAACTTTGTACAAGTAAACACTGCACTTTGCTACAGCGACAGTGTCCAATCACAATCTTATGGCACCTGTGTACGTGCAGGCAGCTTGCTTACAGCCTGGACACAACAGCTGATGTGACAGTGTGGGCAGACGGACAGACTGAAATGCCTGCAGCATGCTGTTTCTCTATACAGAATCATGCATTTGAGTGATGTCAATAAATTGTCTTTCTTCCATTTACGGCCTTTTCTACATGCACTTCCACACACTGTAAGCTATTTAATGTCCTTGACTGTGGATAAGTGCATCATTTCCTACCTTAGAGCGTCACAGCATGGTGCACACATTCTAAAAAGAAAATGTTTTTAATTTGAGTACAGTCATCCCACTGTGTTGATCAATCTGATTATAAATATCCAAATAGCACAACACTTAGCAGAAGAACACCATGTACAGTACTCTTTATATTTACACTACATGTTGCAGCAGTCCACACGGCCATCATCAAGTAGACATACAAAACATAAATAAATTTTATTTTTTGGATAAGACACCTCCCCTTTTTAGAGTGGTTATCTTGTTTCATTTTAGTATTAATATTAATATTATTCCAAATAGTGGAATAATAAATGTTAAAATGTTTCAAAACTCAAATATATTGTTAAAATATGCCTGTTATGCCTACGGTTATTGTTTACAAAGGGGAGGCCTCTTCCTAAAAACAAAATTCATTTATACATTTTGTACGTCTACCTGATGATGGCCGTGTGGACTGGCTGCAACATGTAGTGTAAATGTAAAGAGTACTGTATATGATAAGCTTCTGCTAAGTGTTGTGTTATTTGGGCTTTATAATTAAAGTGTTTTTGTTTGCTCAACAGAGGGCAACACAGCAAGATGTGTGCGCTACAACTGCTTGTACACAACTAACCCGATGCCCCTTCAGTACCACTGCAGAGCAACAGTACAAGTACAATGACTGTAAGCAGTATTTTGCACAGTGCCATATGATGGGGATCAGACACTACCAACATGTGACACATTGCAATATGCAATACACAGCGCAGAACAACAGAAAAGTAGCGCAAAAACACATACAGAACGGAATAACGATAATGCTTCAAACTGCAATACTGCACACAGGAAGGGATTACCATCAGCAGTAGAAGGTGCAAACAGACTGCAGTACTGAGGGATGTGTACGAGAACCAAATGTGGACAACAGGGGACACATACAAGGCCACGCACATAGAACCAAATGTGGACAACAGGGGACACATACAAGGACACGCACATAGAACCAAATGTGGACAACAGGGGACACATACAAGGCCACACACAGAGAACCAAATGTGGACAACAGGGGACACATACAAGGCCACGCACATAGAACCAAATGTGGACAACAGGGGACACATACAAGGACACGCACATAGAACCAAATGTGGACAACAGGGGACACATACAAGGCCACACACAGAGAACCAAATGTGGACAACAGGGGACACATACAAGGCCACACACAGAGAACCAAATGTGGACAACAGGGGACACATACAAGGCCACACACAGAGAACCAAATGTGGACAACAGGGGACACATACAAGGCCACGCACATAGAACCAAATGTGGACAACAGGGGACACATACAAGGCCACGCACAGAGAACCAAATGTGGACAACAGGGGACACATACAAGGCCACGCACATAGAACCAAATGTGGACAACAGGGGACACATACAAGGCCACACACAGAGAACCAAATGTGGACAACAGGGGACACATACAAGGCCACACACAGAGAACCAAATGTGGACAACAGGGGACACATACAAGGCCACACACAGAGAACCAAATGTGGACAACAGGGGACACATACAAGGCCACACACAGAGAACCAAATGTGGACAACAGGGGACACATACAAGGCCACGCACATAGAACCAAATGTGGACAACAGGGGACACATACAAGGACACGCACATAGAACCAAATGTGGACAACAGGGGACACATACAAGGCCACACACAGAGAACCAAATGTGGACAACAGGGGACACATACAAGGCCACACACAGAGAACCAAATGTGGACAACAGGGGACACATACAAGGCCACACACAGAGAACCAAATGTGGACAACAGGGGACACATACAAGGCCACGCACATAGAACCAAATGTGGACAACAGGGGACACATACAAGGACACGCACATAGAACCAAATGTGGACAACAGGGGACACATACAAGGCCACACACAGAGAACCAAATGTGGACAACAGGGGACACATACAAGGCCACACACAGAGAAGCAAATGTGGACAACAGGGGACACATACAAGGCCACACACAGAGAACCAAATGTGGACAACAGGGGACACATACAAGGCCACACACAGAGAACCAAATGTGGACAACAGGGGACACATACAAGGCCACACACAGAGAACCAAATGTGGACAACAGGGGACACATACAAGGCCACGCACAAACGGTTCACATTGTAACACTTTTATACAGTGACAAGCTTTCAGCCATATTGTTCATCCTCCAAGCAGGACTACTCCCTGACTGTCACCAAATTTTAGCATAATCAAACTGTGTAGGATGAGGTGGGCAGAGGATAGTAGCATGCATGGTAACTAAAATCACACAAAACACAGTCACAAAAACCTGAAAAGAAGAGAACATTTAAAACATGCACATGTTGATGACAGGATAATATTAAAATGAATATTAAAAATAGAGTTGGTGGAGGGGGGGGGGGGGGGGACAGGTTGTTTTGCACATGGTGACAAACCCACAAGTACTGCAAAACTCAGGAAATTCCTTGATTAAGTGACTTAACTAGTCAACAAGGATCCTATTCCACGCACGTCCATGGAGTTATTTATTGCTATACTGTAGAAATATCACTGCACGATCAACACTGCAGGAGATAAACAGCAGCATCGCATTAGGTGGTCAGGAATGGCAGGAAAGTTCTGCAGTGTTACACAGCTGTCACAAAGTTCTGCAGTGCATAAGTTACTGTAAAGTTCTGCAGTATGTTTGAGCTATTACAACATTACGGAGTGTACTGCAGTTACTGTAAAGTTCTGGAGCATGTAAGTTATTGTAAATTTATGGAATGTATTATGGATATCGTAAACTTCACGTAACGTAATTCACATTTCTTAGAATTTGACATACTGAAACTTCTTACACAGATTTTTCTCCTTCACAAATGTGACAACAATTCCAGCCACACAGGGCGACATGTGTTTCACAGGAAGTCAAAAGCTGCTGTATATGACATTCAAGTCAGCTCAGCAAAACAATAAAAAATAGGGGATCACCTTGTAACTGCAAACAAACGTGAACATGTTCTGTATAGGTACTTTTCTGAAAACTGAAGACTGCAAAGGGAGGTCATCTTATATTTGGGTAAATATGGTATACGAGGTGCTACCCAAAAGTTCAGGGAATTTGCCCACAAAAAAAAATTGCTTATCATAACTCCTAGTTTCCACCGTCTCCCTTGGGCATGGATACAGCGATCCCAGCGTTTCTTCCATGATTCCATGCATCCCTGGAAGTCTTCAAGTGTGAGTGTTTTAAGCACCTCCTGCGATTCTGCCTGGATCTCCTCAATTGTGTCAAAACGACGGCCTTTCAATCGAAATTTCATTTTGGGGAACAGGAAAAATTCGCAGGGGGAGAGGTCAGGCGAATAGGGTGGGTGGGGAATCACTGTCATGTTTTTGGAAGCCAAAAACTGTCGAACAACGAGCGATGTGTGGGCGGACGCGTTGTCGTGGTGGAGAACCCAGCTGTTGTTCTCCCACTTTTCCGGACGTTTGCGCCTAATGCTCTCCCATAGCCACTTCAAAACTTCACAATAAAACTTCCCATTGACAGTTTGACCAGAGGGGACAAATTCTACGATCTGCAACCATAGCCTCTCGCACTTTCGCAATGTTTTCCGGTGTTGTGCTTGTCGATGGTCGTCCTGAACGCTCATCGTCGTCGACAGATGTTCATCCATCCTTAAAGCGTTTGTACCACAAAAAAGTTTTACTTTGACTCATAGCATTGTCACCAAATGCTTCCACAAGCATACGGTGAGTTTCTACAGCAGCTTTTTTAAGCTTAAAGCAAAATTTGATGCAGATTCTTTGCTCCTTAAAATCTGCCATTTATGGAGGTTTGAAAAACTGCCGAACCACTACAGCACAACATTACAAAAATGCACGAAACTCAAGAACGCGGCCTCTTGCCTTCATGGCTGTTGGCACACTAATTCACAAAGGGTACTGCTCGCCCCATCTAGTGGCGGCAGGCCATACACACAACTGGTTTGCGCGTGGAATTCAAATTCCCCGAACTTTTGGGTAGCACCTCGTAAGATCCAGGTAAACTACAAGTCCAGGACCCTCCAGTTTTACCTTTTAAGCAACTGTGAATTTAACCATACTTCACAAAAGAATAACTGCAAAACAGACACAAAAAGACACTTCTAAACAAACAATTACAGTCAGCACATAACCTTTCAATTTGTTCTGCTTCTTGCCACTGCACTGCTTCTGAAGGTCTTTTTCTGCTTTGAACTTTGCCCACGACAACACAGTTTCTACAATGCCACATTTGGTTACCTGCACAAATGAAATGAGAATCTTAAGTGAATTACCACAGTCTTAAGCTATAATTCTGATTGCAAAGTCATGGGAAGGGACCACTAAAGAGATCAAATGAAATTAATTTACTTCCTGTAAACATTTACACTACAACAAATGTGACATTTTAAAATTCAGCCAGTTGATAAGTAATTTGAATTTCAATGCACTTCTATGCCTATTGTCTATCATATGAACAAGCAAAAGGTCAAGTAAAAGGTAACGATGTCCCTGTGCATGCCATGAAGGCATATGAAACAATAAGGGGTATAGTGCCATTCATTCTCAACCTTCACACTAGATGGAGGTGTCTGGTCAACTTCACACCCTGGCAGCTTTACTGCCAAGAAAGAGTCCCAGGGACCCATAGAATTGAAGGCCAGGTTGGCCCCAGAGCTGGTCTGGACATTTTGAAGAAGATAAAAATCTCCTGCCCCTGCCAGGAATTTGACCCTGTATCATCCAGCTGCAGGCTTGTCATTATAGTGACACTATTATTTGCACAAATATTCTGAATAAACTGTATGATCCACAACATTTATATACTTACATTGGCAATGAATTTGTCTGACAGATTACACTTTGATCCAAAGTTCTTTGCTTGGAGTGTCATAGTTTCTTTAGTCTGTGAATCAAATGTAGGATTCACGATCAAACAATTAACAAACACCCACAGATGTAACTTTACTTGATGTGGCTTAATTTGTGGGCCACCCTTATTCTTCTTTTTCAATGTTTCTATGAGCTGTTTGACTATATGATCAGCAACATTATCCACGTGTCGTCCACCCTGAAAGAAGAGAACAGGGTCACAGACCAAACTTAACGCAAGCTTGTAAATAAAAGATACATTTTCACACATTCTTGACTCAAAATAAAGGCATATAAGGAAGTCATATCTACTCATTATTCATGTCTGAAACTCAGTCCCCTTTAATGAAATCTGTTATCTGGGGGGTTTTCATTTAACCCTTCAATGATTCCTTTGCTTAATTTCTAACCACTATCCTGCAGAGAGCAGTTTCAAATTCAAACTCAAAATGCACTCCAGACCAACCACACGAAGCACAGGCCAGCAACGAAAGGTTAAAATGTAATTATTTTTCACACTTAAACAGGACTAAAATATACATTAATCAGTATCTAATACAGGGCATAGAATACAGAGTTTACAAATTTCTACAGCATTCATTTAAAGTATTTTATAAAGGTAAAGTTCACCCTAGAACAGACCAGAGGGGGAGTAGAGGTATAGCTCTCTTTCTTTAACCTCAGCGCTAGATGGGGGGTGGGTAGTCAATGCAACGCCCTGGCCGCTTTACCCCCGGGAAAGACCCGGTACCCATTGTAAAAGAGGTCTGGACGGGTACTGAAAATCTCGTTAAAGTATTTTATATGAACATTTAATAAAATACAAGCACAAAAAATATTTATTTTGACAACTTTGCACATTTTCCATACATTCAGAAAACCATAATACAGAGCCCAGCTTAAAATGAAACACGTGTATTATACAGTAACAGTCCGTTTACACAGGGCTTTTTTTTATTGTAAGGCTGATCACCACACAGCAGATGATATCGCTGCTGCATAGTGACCAATGATGTCTGTCACTCAGCCCTGCTCAGTCCACTTTACAAAGATCAACGTAAGGACACCTAAGTAATCCTCTAAAATGCAGCAGAGAGGGGGGCCCTTACTTGTGTATATTTTTGGGGACCACACAGCCCAGGTGCTACCAAACCATGTGCATGAATCTGCTGCATGTCTCTCAGCAGGAAGGACCTCTTAATGAGAACCATGGACTGTGTGGTGTCTCGTTGCGGACGCTGGATCTCCCAATGTAGCCATTGGCGTACAGGGCCTACATCCATCATCTACGTAATTCACTCACCCTGAAGATGTGGCAGCACATGCCGCCAAAACACTGACATCAATTTATGATCCAACAGTGTCAGAACCCTGAAGACAATCAACTCATGAACACCTATAAAATTAGAAATCAATACCTTACCTTTATGGTAGCAATACTGTTCACAAACGACATTTGCTGAAACCCTCTGTCAGACAACGCCACTGCAACTTCCCATCTTGGATTCACGTTCTCATACACACATTTCAATGGGTTACCCACATCATCCTCCTTCCCTTTAAGGAACAATTCTACATAATCCTTGAAAGATTTCACCTGAAAAATAGACGAAACACCTACATTTAAGTTCTGGTAATATTAAGCACAAAACAGACAATGCTTGTGACTAACTGGGCCAATACAACGGTCATGAACACCAGAATAAAAAACACAGGAATTCACTTGCAACGTAAAACGTACCTGGTTCAAAAACCTTACGAAATACCAATAATAAAACATAACCTCAAAAAAAGAATAAACAAAATCACAAAAGTTTACGCAATTTTTATACTAACTGGTGGAGAACTGGTTGTGGGCCATGTCAGTCTGGCACAGAATGACCTCACTACAGGTTACCTACCGGAAGCCTCTTCCCATTAAGGTACACCTTCACCCCACGCGTTGAAGCTGCGACATCAAAGGCTCTTCTAGACATCAGAGCTACAATATCTTTATCCAAAGTCTCCATTTGGAACTTTGATAAGTCTGGAGAGAAGCTAATCTTTGTGAAATCTTCTCCTGTGTGGTCTTTAATTCTTGGCTCTGATGTCTTAGACATGTTACTGCCCCAAACCTGAAAATTATTATTATTATTATTATTATTATTATTATTGGTTGTAGTAGTAGTAGTAGTAGTAGTAGTTTGGAAATGGTAAAAAAACACTCTGACACCAAGAACTTTATTCTGACTCTGATGTAGACATGGCATATGTGTAGCAGATGGTCAACGTCAGTCACGCATTCCTGTATAACCGACACATTTCCTTCCACCTATCACTTTATCCACCTGAACTAATTCAGACTAACCCTAAAGATGGAGGCAACACATTCCTTCAAAATGTCAGAACAAAGAAAGCACACTACATGGCACACAAACTCAAAAGACAACAATAATTTGCAATTATGCAACATTACCTGTTTAAAACTGCGTTTGTACTCCTTCGCTGCTGTTTCTACCATGAACATTGTGCTAAATATGTTACAGAGTTTAGCACCATAACCGTTCCGGCCACCTGTAACCTTCTCCTCTTCATCATTGTAGTTTGAGGAAGTCAACAAATGACCAAAGATCATCGTAGGTACATACATTTTTTCATCCTTATGTTCGACAACAGGAATTCCTTGACCATTATTCCACACTGATATCAAATTCTTCTCTCTGAAACATAAAAACGGAATTACACCAAACACCTGTTCTAAACTTCTAAACATACAAATACAGTAGCCTGATTGTTTGTGCCTAACTATGACCAATAAAAAAAAACACAAACATCAGAAATGTGAAAAATGGAATCCATTTGCAATGTAAAATGCTTATTTGGTTCCAAGAACTTACGACATACCAGGAATAAAAATATAAGATAAAATCAAAAAGCACAAAAAGCACAAACCCATTGTTTATAAAATACAAACTTCCTGAAAGAGTAAAATACATTAAATCAAGCACAGTCTCATTCCATTCAGCATGAAAGCAGTGAACCTTACTTAATGAAAGCGCATGACTGAGCTGTGAGCGATCTGCACAATAGCAACGAAGTGGAGGCAGCTGACTCGCCAGCCACATGGTCTCATCCAAATATATCAAAATCAGTCACAAAAGGCTTAAACAATGGATTTAACCTTTACTGTCCTACCCAACCATATTGCTGGTCCCTAAAATGTCCTGGTGAATGCCCTAGGATGCCACATACTTGTCTCTGTGTTTACTTGGTAGCAATTTAAATGTCCACACTAAGCTAGAAAACTTCATGCCAACACAAGATACAATTGGCAATTAAATCCATCTCCTGCAGGTTACTATGAGTGACCAGTAAAGGTCAAAATCCCAAACATTGAAGCTCATATACTACTCATCGAGACTACTGTAGTACCATGACATGTCACAGTATGACACTGTAGTGTGGCATTATCACCTGACATCAAGACGTTTACCACAGCAAGTCTCACGGCCCAGACGGTAGTGAATTGTGAACATCTCAAACAGCCAGTCGGCACTCCGAAGTTGAACCTCTATAAAAATATGTTAACACAGTGTGTGGGAATGTCAGGTGACACTGGCCAGTACAGCAAAAGCTCATTTATCCAGCATGACTGGAAAACAGTGTGCTGACAGATCAACTTTTCCAATAAAACAGTGACTTATAAAAAGCAATTTCCAAGAGCGCTATAATGACAACATAAAAAAATACAAAACACTGCAAAAAATAATACAGCACAGTTTTTAGTGCATCCCAGATAGAGGAAAGTGTTTAAGTGTTGCTCAGGAAGGTAAGATTATTAAGAAGCCAGACAGCTGTAAACAATCACAATGGACTCTATAGAAAATATGCTGTTACAGCAAGTTTCCGCTAAACAAAATGCCAAAAAACCAAACTTTTATATTGCACTTGGCAATACACTACAGTTTTAAACATCCCTATGAGCTGATATAGTTCAGTTGGTGTAGTGACTAGGCTATGGACAGAATGGTCCAGGGTTCGACTCCCAGCTTGGGCAAAAGATGCCTCTCTTCTCCAATGTCCATTCCAATTCTGCAACCTGCCTAGCCTCCAATTCAATTGGTACATGGACTAAAGCAGCCAGGGCATGAACATGACCACTCACCTCCATCTAGTGCCAAGGTGTAGGAAATGGTGCTACACACCCAGTCCTACCGTACGCCTTCGTTGGGCGTACAGGGAAAACTTTACCTTTCAAATATCCCTTTTTGTAGCCAACTCATGGCAGTTGTGTATTATCAATGTTTATATTCCTGGTATGTACAAGAAAATGGTAAGCTGCAACAGTTCATGTGCAGATGTCTGAGGCCACTCAACTTGCAGCAGCGGAACATTTATACGCGCACCTACGCCATTACAGTCACAAGGTTTTCCATCTGATCACGCTCAAGGCTCGATAAGACAGCACATGGTGCACTCCATGCCAGCGTACAGACTTCCCGAAGGCATTCTTTGCCTTAAAAAATGTCACACGGCTTCAAGGAACACATACAAATGTAACTTCACTGATGTCCACAAGAAAAGCATGGCCTTCCCTGTGAAAATTTGCATGAAACTCATAAACGTTCAACAGCAAAACATGCTGATATCAAATTCCCCCCAAATCAGAAAATAAATATGGCCGGTACAAACAGAAAGTCATTTACACCCTATGCAAAGTATGGCTTTCACAGCATGAATCTTCACAAGACTCACAGTCACTCAATACAATTTTGTGGACATCCCCTGTACTGAATTTGATACAAATTGGGTGAAAATGCAGAAAATATGAAAAAAATTTCACTTAGGCTCACAAGTAAAGTATGGCTTTCACTGCTCCGATTTTCACGACAATCACCACTGCTCAGTGTCATTACATGATGATCTCGTATATCAAATTCACTCACATCAGTCACAGCACAGAATGCAGAAAGTACAGGAATTAATTCATTTATGCAGATAAGTATGACTGTCACAAAGCCTATTCTCAAGAAAGTCACACTTGACAACTTTCTGTAAACAACTCATACACCAAATTTCACGACAGTTCACAAGACAGATGGCGACAGGCATGGTCTCCACATACGACATTTTTTTTTACTTTGTAAACAACAACTAACATGTGGTCCAACTTGAAAGGAAAAATATAACCATCCCTTCATATTTGTCTCACTGTCCACAGTTCCAGTATGTTGTGGTACGTATTGCCTTAGTACCAACTTTGATTTTAGGCTTCCGCCACAACGTTGATGAGATCTGCACTCTTCTGGGATATTACGTGGCATCATGTGGTAATTGCTTACCAACGTTTCGGGACACCATATCAGTCCCATCTTCAAGGATCAAGAGTCCGAGGAGAAAAGAAAGCCGGCACCGTGACGTAGATTCTATCTGGGAAGGTGCGCACAGGGTGGTAGTTAGTAAGCGTGGTGACAGCCAATAGAGTTGAACAGGGGAAAGGGAGGGGTGGATAGAGACAACGTTGGGAGTGCAGTGAGCTGAGGGTGATGGAAAAAACATGTGTGGAATACAGTAACAGCAAGGGAGGAAAATATAAACATAAATACATAAAATAAAGATAAAACAAAAAATACAAAAATAAAAATAGATGAACAAGTTAGGAGAAGAAAACACCAAAACAGTGTGAGCAAGGGGGAGGGAGACACGTAAAGTGGCTGGTGGGTTAGCTAGCGAAAACCGGTCACAGTGCGGCCGAATTACTGCCAAGTGAATGAAGGTTAGAGTAATGGGAGAAACATTATGGAATGAGGCAGTAACAAGGAAGGGAAATAAACGTAATGAACGATAGTATAAATGAAACAAGAAATTATAAATAAATAATTAAATAAAAATAATAACAATAAAAATAAAAAATAGAGGAATACAAATAAAGATACAAAAAATACAAAAAGTATAAATAAAATAAACAAACAAAAATAAAACTTATAAATAAATAAAAAACAATGTACATAGAAATAAAAATAATAAATCATAAGTAATAAAAGTATATAAAAATACTAAAGAAAATACAATAAACATATAAAAATAAATCAATCAATAAAATGACTAAGGAGAATACAAAAAGTAGGAATAAAAAAGGAAACGGAACAGACAGCAGATGGAGGAATAAAAAGGGGGGCAAGAAGAGCAGCTAGAGACAGGGGGAAAAGAGAATGATAGAAACAGATGGAGCTATAAGGAAAAGCAACACTGGTAAATGGGAGAATGTGGAACAGGAAGACGGACAGTGTGGTCCTCAAAACGACCGTGGGCTAGTCACCACTAATGGGGGGGGGGGCTCTACTCTCTGTAAGGAGGCAAAAGAGAGGTTTCCATGCCCCGCCTACAGTCAGGCCATCCTTGTCACACAGCCTGGCCCTGTGCACCAAGGTTGCAAGAACAGCCTGTTTATTGGAAGGGTGGTGATGTGATCCAGGGTTCAAGTAACGGTTTGTGTCGGTAGACTTTACGGCCCAGGGAGCCGTCTGGTCTCCTATAGATGTCGATGTCGATGTCAAGGAAAGGAAGGTGGCCATCCTTTTCCATCTCCATGGTAAATTGAATATTCCTGTGAAAGCCGTTCACAAGAGCGCAGATCGCACCTTAGTACCACTTTGACAAGACAGATGCAGGGGCAGTGTAAGCAGTTATACTTACGGATTTATTTCAATTTTGATGCAATCCATTTTGGGATCTCGTTGTTTATTATCAGCAGCATTTACAAGTATTTCATCAAAGATTTTGTAAAGGCCAGGAACAAATGAAATCTCTCTCTGGATCATCACCTCCTGCTTTTCGTCATACAGCCACATAAGTTCTGTTACCGGTTCAACAGAACCTGGAAGTTCACATCACTTTCTGGATTAGCTAAATTCTCAGACAACAGCATAACAACAAAGCAAAGACACATTAAAAACATACATGTTTTATAACAGGCTGCAGACAGAAAATAATTTTCTTTGCCCATGTCACAGATGGAGACAAAAAAGTTTATTTTGATGGTGTGCGAGTCTAAATGATCTGCTTGCACTAGTGGCTGAAACTGAGATAGTTAAGTGACAGCACAGCAGGCACTGGCAACACAGTCATAACTCCAAGCTCATTATTAGCACACTCTTGCCACTTAATATAGGACGGGTGCCAGAATGCACCTGGATGCGTTCCGGCTGAGGTCCGGAAATATCAGTTATGTACCTAGTAACATACATGTTATGTTACTTTATCCACATGTACACAGCCATTTCCTAATTTCTGGGTCAGATGCCCCACTTGTATGTTTACATATGGCACAATGTACTGGCATGGCACCCAGTGTGCAGGTTGCCATCACTGGAACAGGTAGCATAAGAACAACACATGCTCCTGCTGGACAGGACTACACTCCAGAAAATTAGTCAACAACAAATGGTTAATTCAACTCAAAATTAACACTTATGCTACATATCTCAATAACAGTTCCAATAAACGAATTTAACAAAACTATGTATACGCAAAAGGGCAAGAAATCTGAATTTGTTACAGAATATCATAATTAAGTTTATATTTTATATATCTTTTAAATCAAATTCCTCTACTTGCTTTTTGTATGTAAATGACCTGAAGACAACTAGCATCAAAGGCTGAAACATGTCAAAACTGTGTAGAATTTATCTGCATACAATTACAGTGACACATCAAACACTATGGGATATCATACCCCAAAATTCACTGAGCAAATAAAAACAATAATAATAAAAAAAAGTATACACAGCATCAGTAAAAATGTGTTGTAACTTGCAAGTTTTATTATTCTAGTGATGTTAAAGATATACAGTTCACTTCAGTCAATAATGAAACAAATCATCAGGGAAATGACAACTAGATGAAAGGATGACTTGCCACAGACGTGACAGGACAACTAGATGAAAGGAAGACTTGCCACAGACGTGACAGGACAACTAGATGAAAGGAAGACTTGCCACAGACATGACAGGACAACTAGATGAAAGGAAGACTTGCCACAGACGTGACAGGACAACTAGATGAAAGGATGACTTGCCACAGACGTGACAGGACAACTAGATGAAAGGAAGACTTGCCACAGACGTGACAGGACAACTAGATGAAAGGAAGACTTGCCACAGACGTGACAGGACAACTAGATGAAAGGAAGACTTGCCACAGACGTGACAGGACAACTAGATGAAAGGATGACTTGCCACAGACGTGACAGGACAACTAGATGAAAGGAAGACTTGCCACAGACGTGACAGGACAACTAGATGAAAGGAAGACTTGCCACAGACATGACAGGACAACTAGATGAAAGGATGACTTGCCACAGACGTGACAGGACAACTAGATGAAAGGAAGACTTGCCACAGACATGACAGGACAACTAGATGAAAGGATGACTTGCCACAGACATGACAGGACAACTAGATGAAAGGATGACTTGCCACAGACGTGACAGGACAACTAGATGAAAGGATGACTTGCCACAGACATGACAGGACAACTAGATGAAAGGAAGACTTGCCACAGACATGACAGGACAACTAGATGAAAGGATGACTTGCCACAGACGTGACAGGACAACTACATGAAAGGAAGACTTGCCACAGACATGACAGGACAACTAGATGAAAGGATGACTTGCCACAGACATGACAGGACAACTAGATGAAAGGATGACTTGCCACAGACATGACAGGACAACTAGATGAAAGGATGACTTGCCACAGACATGACAGGACAACTAGATGAAAGGATGACTTGCCACAGACGTGACAGGACAACTAGATGAAAGGATGACTTGCCACAGACGTGACAGGACAACTAGATGAAAGGAAGACTTGCCACAGACATGACAGGACAACTAGATGAAAGGATGACTTGCCACAGACGTGACAGGACAACTAGATGAAAGGAAGACTTGCCACAGACGTGACAGGACAACTAGATGAAAGGAAGACTTGCCACAGACGTGACAGGACAACTAGATGAAAGGAAGACTTGCCACAGACATGACAGGACAACTAGATGAAAGGATGACTTGCCACAGACATGACAGGACAACTAGATGAAAGGATGACTTGCCACAGACGTGACAGGACAACTAGATGAAAGGATGACTTGCCACAGACATGACAGGACAACTAGATGAAAGGAAGACTTGCCACAGACGTGACAGGACAACTAGATGAAAGGAAGACTTGCCACAGACATGACAGAACAACTAGATGAAAGGATGACTTGCCACAGACGTGACAGGACAACTCCCTCGATACAGCGAGGCTTGACAGACGTTTTTAGCTTATAACATATCTAACAATGAACAGTAAGTTGGTTACCAATATATGTGTCTGGTCTGAGCAAAATATGCTCCAGCTGAGATTTCTTCTGGTAAATCTTTTCAACTGTGAGCTTCTTATTTACAGGCTTCTTTGGAGCAATGTCTCCACCAGCAACTGTCTCCAGTACTTGTCCATTTATAACCTCAGTAGCCATGTTGAGCAAAAAATGCTGGAATACAGAACATAATAATACAGTTCAGTCTGAGACAAAGTGCGCTGTGACTCGCTATGCAGAACATAAAAGAACTCTTCTTTCTTATTGTCACAGAACTCTGTCCAGAATAAGGAAAACCCTAAATTACAGATTACTAGAAGGAAAGCTCTATCACAAGAGTCAGCAATCACTTTTACTCAGGGGCCATATAGAGACATTTCAAAGTGACAGCCTCATGAGAAAAATTCTGTACTTCAAAATATATAATTAGCTACCATTTACAAGTGCTGGCTAAACATACTGTATACTTACAAAAATACAAAACAAATTAGTAAGCACCAACAACTGAAGACATCATAAACTCTGACTGGTATTATGGATCACAGAAACCAGTTATGTCTTTGTACGATCTTTGTTGTTAACTTCCTTTCCAGCTGCAATATTTTGTCTGCTCTGTGTATGAAAATGTAAAAACTGGCAAAAGGCTGTGTTGTTAATACCTGAATGCACAGCATGTACCTCAATTCTTTCCACAGGTTACAATTTACCCAGCCCCACTCCAACACCCAGTTTAGAGATCTCAAGGTCTAGGACAGGGTCGATTGCAGTGCGTTCCACTTACTGTGTCCCCGAGCACTGCAGCTGCCACAGGCTGTCCTGGCAGATGCCATGCTCAGGGGTGCAAATACAAAGGGCAACATGCAATTTAACATTATGTGTGACTGTTCACGGCCTCAGGTATTTTGATATGCACAAAGTTGATATGCTTTGAGAGTTTCTACTACGTCCCATCTCCCGGCAACTGACAGATTGCTGACCAGTTTTAATTTTAACACTAGTTGTAACAACTCACATCAAACCCAGGATCACCAGTACGCCAGTACACCACCTGCTGTATAAAAACTTCACTCAACTACAGTGCAGCACCTCCCACACAGCATATAAGTATTCTGAAAATATAACGCACAGCAATTACCGTTTCTGTTGGAAATGCTGTAGAACAGAAGAAACAAGGTCTTTGTGAATTTTATGTTTATTATATTTTGGATTATATCGCCATCCACGGTGGAGCATCACTGTGTCCACAATATATGAGACAGACTTTCCTGACTTCCCACCTTAAACTTCTATAAGTGAAAAAGTGAACAATCAGAAGCACAGTCTAACTCTAATTTGCTGAACATTAAGTTTCTTTCAGGGTCTTATCTGGCTTACACGATGCCATGTTTTACAGGTCAATGTTGTTAAGAGACCACAACACTTCTCATCACCCTTCATTTATTCTGAATTTCATCAAGAATATATCTACAATCACAAGTGCACATAAAGAAACATCTTAGATATAATATCACGATTCACTGTCTCCTTCAGACTAATTTCCTGGCTGTTTACTAAGTCCATGGGATCTGTCTTCTCTCGCATCTCAATTTTAAATCCTCTCTGTCCTTCCACACATCTCGTTATCCATGGTGACACCTTCAACACATTTTTGACTCTCGTGATTGGTCAGGCAATTTTATAAAACTTTACCTAGTTCCTATTGGTTAAAATTTACTTAAGTATTCCATGGGAACAAAGCACCCACATAAAGCACAGCCAAAAAGTCACGTGTCACAATTCTGAGGTTAAAACCATAAATTTGTCAACACACAATGTGAATGCCAAACAAAACTTACAAACATCTGGTTCTTGTAATGGACTCCATAGCTGTCCCAGCCAGAGGGACATGGGTGACATTCGAGAAGCTCAGATGGTCAGAAAGTCCTTCCTCAGGTAGGGTGCAGATGCAAAAAAATGAAAAAATGTTTTCTTTTGTCATGCTGAGGGGTGGTCCGACTGGGACTTGAACCCAATCAATGTTTGGCTAAATTTGTTCC
This sequence comes from Reticulitermes speratus, assembly GCA_021186555.1. NCBI lineage: Eukaryota > Metazoa > Arthropoda > Insecta > Blattodea > Rhinotermitidae > Reticulitermes > Reticulitermes speratus. The sequence goes on from JAJKFL010000042.1 coordinate 3,474,432, forward strand.
GATCGACTATTTTTATTATTTCTTATAACACAAGGTCCCACAAGAATATAACTATCATGTTACAGCACAACTGACAGTACTGTATGTCTCTTAAACGTTTGCAGATGGTCTATAAAATTACAAACTTATATACATGTTAAGCATTACTGGTCGCAGAGTTTTGCACGTGAAATAACTTTCACAGTTGCACTGTGTCATGTCATAATGTTTGTAAACAGGCTGTATAACTATATCTACCTCATATAACACCCTTCTTTTGTCTGCAACACACTGGTTACCATGGTTATGAAACAGACATATCACAGCAGTGTTATGGCCAAGGGTATCAACATAAGGGTTCATCCAAATAAACAAAACCTTTCAAGTGCTCCCAAATCCTTTTTCACAATGCTTTTTGTGGAATTAGACTTCAATAAAACATTAAACAGCAACCATTTGAGGAATTAAACTTCAGTGAAACACTGAATAGCAGTTATATCAAGTTAGAAGTCTTTGATGCAATTCACAACTGGTGGTGTTTTACATCGATGTGGTCGACAGGTGGCAATTTATATTGATGTGACTGACAGGTGGTGTTTTATATTGATAATAACCAAGTTCCAAATCCTTTTATCCTATTTAATCTGTGTGTTACTGAAGTTAGTTATTTTAATCAGCTTTGTTTTTATATGCAAAAGATGTTACACATGCACAGAAATTGTTATCTTAATAGCTCCTATGTTCCAAATTTATTACTTACTTTTGTAACAATGATTTTACAATGGAAGTTTCAAGATAATTCATCTAATTCAAATGTCAACAGGCTTTGTGCTACTGTCTGTGTGTGTTTATACATATCCACATACAGTGTGCAGTAGTTATTTCAGTTTACATGTGAAGTATGTGTTGCACTTGTACTGGGACATGTTCTACATTTTTGGCTTAGTCTTCAGGAGCTATGGAATGTAAATAAATTATGTTCTCACATAACCTACTTGGGTTACACAGTCAGAAATGCATTCTTCTAAAAGAAAACACTGATCAAGAAATGAAACACTGCAACAATATAAACCAACATGCCCCTGCTTCACCAACCCATTCTCCCATTTAATAGAAGTTCTGTGTGAGAGAACGTGACCAAATTCACAGCACAAACAGTTGACTTTTGTACAAATAGCAGCCCAAGTACACATGAACTAAAATTCCTTTTTCACTTATATACAAAATTAAACCATGAATACAAAAATGGGAAGGGGGTGATAACTTCGTGTTCTTATTACAAAGCACAATCTTCATTTGGTAAATTCATACAACTTGTTGTAGTAGTAGTAGTAGTAGTAGTAGTAGTAGTAGTAGTAGTAACAGTTAACAGTTGGTCAGGAGATATGACAACACATAATGTTTATACTTTCTACTCGTACTAAATAACAGCTCCAATATTCCGATTTACATTTACATTGCCGTTTTTCAATAGTCTGTGTATAAAATAATAACAACAAATAACTAAACAAACCTACATACTAAGACATCATCACTAAAGTGATGTGTAAATGAACAGAAACATGTAACTTTCAAAATTTCGAAGAATACTGTGCTATGAAAGACACAATTTAACTCATCAATGCACAAAAATGCACTGCAAAATTCTCTCATGTAAACTCATGCATTATTATTTTAATCCCGCAGAACAATACAAACTTCTTTATCGGATTCCGGAAACATTTAACTTCGCCTCGTCGAACTATAATTACGTGAAATAATTTGTAAGTCTGTAACGGAACACTTAGCTGAACTACAATCTACATAATTTTGATTCTGGAAATATCTGCGAGTTGCCAAAATCTGAACCAATACACAACTGAATGTACATTCACCGATTGCCGCCAATTTGTACGAGAGTATTCTTGGGCAGGGTCAAGAAAATGTAATCTTAACTGCAATCACACGACGTATATTCAGTACACAAATTAGCAATCGATAGGTACCGATTACATTACCTTAATATCCTTTTAACGACGGAAAACTTCCTGCTCGCTGCACCGAAACGAAACACAGCTCATACAGTTTATTAAACTTCCAGATTTCGATTCTCCTTGTGCCTCCTGAACAAAGCCTGTCAAAACCGAAACGTTCAATTCACAAACTCCTCTTTGGCAAATACAGAAAAGATATAATTTAAATTGTGTTAAAACACAACTTAGACAATATCTACCTACTAAATGCAAACCCGTGTACAAGTAGAAGTACAAACTACTACTTTCCGATTTCGATAGACCGGAGCGTCACTATCCTAAACCCTCCATTTTGAATATTGATCGCTAATACTCACGGATAACTGTTGTACATCGGTCGTTGAGCTACTGTTTTAGCACGTAGGCGCGTAATTTTGAAACTTATAGTGTAACGTGCAAGTAAACCGCTTCTTGATTAAACCAAAAAGTATGCCATAAAATTATACTAAACAATGATGCTGTTTAGACCTCAAAAGTCTTCCCGTAATGGAATTTTGATCTATGTACACGAAATCGGTGGTATATAAGGATGTAGAACATATATTCTGATGCAATGTTTGTTTCAAATATGAATATAATTGCGTATTATATATCTATGTCCAGTCAAAAACAAAAATCAAACCTCAGATCATCATCATTCTCACGTACGTTTAATAACATAATTATTTTTTTTATGTTGTATGTACCGTGCATTTTATCATGAGTTTTATGTCCAAACCAACAAATGCACAAGATTATTAACAAGCATAAGATGTATTTACAACCCCTACATATGTTTCGGCAAGTAAATTGCCATCCTTGGGGTATTTATCAAGGAACTTCAAGTACTTATTGCATTCAAATACACAATAGGTGGTTTCACAGTAGAAATATTTATGCCGCTCACAATGTTGAAATATGTAGATGCATAAAACTATAAAATTAAAAAGTATGAACAATTATACATTATATGTCAAGTAGTGGTTACAGATAAATATGCCATATGAACTCGGAATACAAGTACACTACACTTCATCGTACACGTAACACACAATGCCACAGGATGGGATTGACATTAGATCAACCACACGCTTGTATACATGGCCAACAATCAATTTCTTAAAAAAACCATTACCTGTTTTAAATACCAATATCACTCTATATAGAACTATTTGTATATATATTTTATATTCTGAGTTCATATGGCATATTTATCTGTAACCACTACTTGACATACAGTGTATTATTGTTCTTAATTTTTAATTTTATGCATCTGTATATTTCAACACTGTGAGCAGTGTAAATATTTCTACTGTAAAACCAACTATTGTGTATTTGAATGCAATAAACACTTGAAGTACCTTGATAAATACCCCCTTAGGATGGAAATTTACTTGCCGAAACATATGTAGGGGTTGTAAATACATCTCATGCTTGTTAATAATCTTGTGCATTTGTTGGTTTTGACTTAAACATAATTCTTTATTTAACAAACTTTTACACAGAGTAGGCATGTGAACCAACATGTTGCAAAATGTTACGTAGGCAGGCCTTGTACTTGGAGGACTCCTTGGAAGAACCTAGGGAATGGAAAATCGACATGAGATTTGTAATTTAGAAGGTTGGAAGTCTGTGTGTCAAGGTTTTTGAATTAGGAAGAGAGAAAGCAGAGTGTAAGTTACATTTAATGGGAACACATGAGATCAGATGGCACTGCAGAGGCAGAGTTTATACATGAGATCAGATGGCACTGCAGAGGCAGAGTTTATACATGAGATCAGATGGCACTGCAGAGACAGAGTTTATACATGAGATCAGATGGCACTGCAGAGGCAGAGTGTTATACATGAGATCAGATGGCACTGCAGAGGCAGAGTGTGTTATACATGAGATCAGATGGCACTGCAGAGGCAGAGTTTATACATGAGATCAGATGGCACTGCAGAGGCAGAGTTTATACATGAGATCAGATGGCACTGCAGAGGCAGAGTGTTATACATGAGATCAGATGGCACTGCAGAGGCAGAGTGTTATACATGAGATCAGATGGCACTGCAGAGGCAGAGTTTATACATGAGATCAGATGGCACTGCAGAGGCAGAGTTTATACATGAGATCAGATGGCACTGCAGAGGCAGAGTGTTATACATGAGATCAGATGGCACAGCTAAGGCAGAGTGTTATACATTAGTCCATGGAAATGGTAATTCTGATCGTCATTTATAGACAGGCTTCTTGCACACCTGTGAATCATCAGCATTTAAGAGGGAACAGCTTGTTAGTGACACAATGTTGTTCATGATACGAGCATTAAGGATTCATTGGCATGATATTGTTGTCTGAGCACGCATTACCAAACTGAGGATAGAAGTGCCATATCAAGGACAGCTTCTATGATGGCCTACAGTGTATTCACTCTGTCTCCAAAGTACTACATGAATATTTTGTTAGAGTGTTCACCACAACGGTAGGGAGAGAAGGTCCAGCAAAACCCCTATTTAATGAATTGCTGGGGGATTAGAATATATTTAACTAAATTGAGGTTTTCATTAAATGGAGGTTCATTGTTTATATGGAGCTATTGTCAGGACATGAAAAAATCATCACTAAATGCGGGAACATTAAATCGGAGTTTTACTGTAATTTTAAACTGACAATTTTGATTGAGTTTACACAAAACTAGCATTGATAACAAAATTAGAATACTGAATCTTACAAAAAAAACTTAATATTCCAGGGCACCACGTTTGCTCATGGCAACATTCATACTTACACTTGGGACCTCTCTTGATGGGAAGACTCTAAACAAGACTGCTCACATCTTGATAGTTAACACCATTACAATACACCACACAAACATAAGATAATTCTGCATCATAATCTTCAATTTTCAGAAAAACACCTACTCAGAACATGTTTAATTTTGTGTATGATTATAAGAGGATTTCCATTTTTCAGATTGCATTCCTGTGAATGTGGTACATGACATCCAGCCTTCTGGAGAAACTGACTGTGACTCCAGTCACTATCCAGTGGTTGCAAAGTTATGGCAAGACTGCCAGAACGTAAATAAGCACCACAGTGTGTGATATGGAGAGATTTTATTTGATGAAGCTGAATGAGATAAGAGTTAAACAAAAGTAATTACTAAAAGCTCAAGTGGCTTTGGAAAATTTCTGTGCCAATTAGGACATCAATGGGCCGATACGAATGGAATATTGCAAGACATGAGGTCCTCACTGCAGTGCTGCTGAGCATTGAGATCTTCTGAGAAGCTGACACTGTCGTTAGGTTACCAGTTCCCAACATTTTAGAAAATCATGGTGCCTTTATCTTCAGGGGCAAAGCAGTCCAAGAAGAATAAACGTTTCTGAATGTATGCCATGAATGATAAATGGAGGTCAAGTTGTACTGCCTCTAATTTCTGGGGTTATTTTTTATTTAATCATGGACGCACTTTTCATTTCTCCTTCCTTTCCCTGCCTGGCAGAAAAAAACAAACATAAATATTTGTGTCTAAGCTAATTCAAGTGCAATTGTAAACAAAATAAAAAATAACAAGTGTTGACAAACCCCCCAAAAAATTGTCACATTAAAATACAACCACCTAGCAATACCTTTACTGCTTGTTATTCTTCTACAAACTTACATTTAATAGTTACTAACACAATTTTATACTAAATTACTGACATTCAACACTGAATTCCAAATCAAAAGGTGAACTGATGCGTGAATTTTCTTTGTCTGGTGATTGCTACAGGAAGGAGTAGAATTATAGGTCACAATTGTTCCCAACCTGTAAACTGCAATGTGATTGTAAGAGTTCTCCAAATCCAGTAAGAATTTTACCTGTGAATGAACAGGCTAGTATAGTGGTAGCACTCTAAACTTGTATCTTGGAGATGCCAGTTTGAATCTCAGTCGGTCACCACTTACCCCTTCACTTGTCATTTGTTATGGCAATATTAATTCTAGACAATTCCCATAAATGAGTTAATATTTATTTTCATTTCAATATTGTGACACAGTCACTTCTTTACAATTTACTACATCAATGCAGTTCTATTCAAGTTTTCCAGGCTCTCTTCAGTCCAGCAGTTTGGTCAAATAGTTTGGGATTTTTGAATTCCCCTCTCATATCCAGCACAAAATACAGATGATAGCCTTTCACTTTAATGGGCAACTGAACACGAGCATTTTGTCGACTCTCCTCACTGCTAACCTAGAAATACATACATTATCACTTATCAGCTGAAAATAGTGCAAAGAAAGAGTAGAATAAACGCATCTGACGGCAAATTAAACAATGTAATATTTCATCAGAATTAAAATACTTACCTTATTTACATCTACTGTCATCATTCTGTTCTTCCCAAAAGGAGTGTAAGTTACAAATGTCAGTTTATCACCACCCTTCCGCAATATGAGATATCGAACAGACTTAAGAGTGAATAGCCAAGCTGCTGTTAGGATGCTATACCCTAAAAAGATATTTTTAACAATTACAACTCATTACACATTGAAATAGTTCAATAATAGTTGAAAGCAGCTGTTGAGGTAATTAAAATAATACGGGGGGAGGGGGGGGGGGGTTGCACGAATCCCACGTGCCAAATCCCTGTGGAGAATAAATGTTCAACAGTGGCACCTAATGTTCGTGGATCCTCAGTATGGAACTTGCTTTATGTCACCCTTCTGGCATCTAGAATTTTGAGGAGATTCCTAGACTTTTGGAAAGTTTGGGCATCCCTCTTAAAATAACTCTTCACTGTACTCCTGACCAACCATATTTCATGGCAATTACATTTCTTACATAAACCTCCATCACCATTTCTCCTTCAGATGACTATAAGCATTCTCTTAGAACTGTTATGTGCATAAAATTAGGCTTTTTCCCATAAGAAAAATCATGCAACCACACGGTTAATTGGCCACATGAATTAAAATCTCACAACTACACTGTACGGTTTCGAAACTGCACAATTAAACATAAAAATCTTATGCTACACCGGACTTCACGTTTTCAAATACTGCTTACCAATAAGAAAACTCAAAACTGTCAGAGTATTTCTGTACTTATTTTCTCCAAGATTAATTCTCCTCCACCAAGGAAGACTGTCAGTATCTTTGGGTACAGGTGCATCCTTCAATGTGGTAAAGGCAAAATGAGACAGATAAGTCCAAAAGCCAAACTGGCACAGTGCGAAGATGCTCACAATGCGGAAAAATTTTGGATTTTCATAACGGTACAAAATCACGTCTTTTACAACTTTTGTATTCACTTCAAGTACAGACGTGCAAAAAACCGCTTTTGGGTTTAGATTTGTGGCGCACGTAAGGGCTGAACCACTTGTAGAATTCAAGAATTTGGTTGACTGGCGTTGCAACACATTCACTTTATTTCTGTAGTATGATATACTCCTACAGCATCCTTGCCTAGTAAATGTTACTGGCGTGAAAAGCACACATTTGCAACCCAAAACGATAACATTCATAACTCAATGCTTCGGGTGTTTCGTACTAAACTACTTAAAAAAATTACTTTCAATGAAACATAACCCCAAACCCACGTTTCACACAACACCCATTACAGCACAGTTCGCAGATTAATACCTTCAACAGATTGGGAACTCCGTGGAAACGTAAAACCACAGATTATCTAGTATAAAACTACGCCACCATTTGCGGCACCTTCGTGCGTTACTGTAGTCGGCAGGCTCACTGGCTGTGGGTAAACCATGCTCCTGGTGGTAACGTACGGAACTATGTAGCATGACATCGGCAAAGCAGACTCCTGCTTGGCGAAATTAGGGTACCAAATAAAAGTTATCAAGTAAATTACACTGAACCATTGTTCATATTGATGTATGTAGTTGAGATCTCGACTTTGCATTTTTCGTAAGATAATATACGCCAAATTCATTATACGTTTTTGAGCAGATGCAGGTCCCACATCAGATGGGTTTAAAACTGCATAGTTAAGTTAGTACTTCTGGGTTAAAGTGAATATTTTGTAATATGTTGTTCGGCTTTAAGGGGAAGTCCCGTAATTTTGTGATACTCTGAATTTTGTTCTGAATTAGATGTTTTTCTGGATGTTAAGCCATTCCTTGTTTTTTTTTTTTTTAATATAGCTTCTGCCGATGGGCCCTTTGGGAAGAAGAAGAAGCCTTTGTAAATACAGACACAAAATAATTCTGTAAGTAGAACTCATGCCCTCAAACTACGAACCTGGACTGTGACAGTGTTTCCTGACATTTCGGAGGACCACAGTGCCTTCAGAACATCAGGACCACTAACTCAGTGCCACAGTCACATCCCAAGAGATCTGTATCCCCAATCATCACTTAACCCCCTTCTACCACATGCTTTCATAGACGTCTCTTAATAACAGTGCTTCATCTTCAACAAACACAACTGTTGTTTTCACTAGATTCAAAATCAGAGTTTGGTATTCTTAAAAGATCTATCAGGCAGATATCTGCATAAGCTTTATGCCTGGGATACAATTCCCAGCAGAGATTCTGAAGATTGCGGCAATGTGTTGCTAGGCAAGTGGGTCCTGATGTCTGAAGAATCGTAGTGCTTCACCTTCAGAGTCGAGCGACTAGTATCACATGCACTGAACAAGAAAACTATCAGTTACACAGTTTTTGTTACAGTTGCCATCTTAAGTTCCAGTTCAAACATCTGAATCTTCAAGGTAGACTCTCAAGACAAAAGACAACATAATCCCTCAAAATGTCAGGTACCACTCATCCAATGACACAGCGTCACATCCCAGAGACTCGAGTCTTCAGCAGCACTGCTGAGAGAACCTCACCTCTTGCAAGAACAATGCAGCCTGACCGAGTTTATTCAGATGCTTCATATTCAGCATGGCTGAAGTGGTTTAAGGATGAGCCTAAGCACTGACGTCTATTTGGCGATGAAGTCTACAAAATGTGTGGCGCATTATATTCATGTCCTCTCTGGTCCATTGTGCCCCCTGTGTGTAGTGTGCTACATTCTCTTTGCATTCTACTCACCTTGAAGCTGGAAACTGCCACGTATGTTGGAACAGGTTCTGCATGCAATGCTGTTAAACCATTACACATAAATACAGATCACAGAAATCTACAGGTATCTTTCCAAAACAAATGTCATTTTGCATTAATTAATATGATGGTAAATGTACAATGGATGAATGAAGGAAATGGAAGAATGTCAACAACGAAGAAGGAAGGAAGAACTACAGAAGACTGAGGAACGAATTGAAAAGAGCGACGGACAACGCCAAGAAGGAATATATGGAGAGCATATGCGACGAGATCATAGAATTTCAAAGAACAGGGCGTAATGATCTAATGTACATGAAGACAAAGGAACTAGGTTGGAAAGAAAACCATGGGATACAAAACATTGGCATCGAAGACTCTCAAGGGAATATGATAATAGATCAGAGACGAGTACTGCAAATTTGGGAGAATTATATTACAGAGCTCTACGATCGAGCTAATCGACCAGAACACCTAGAAGTCGAACCTGAAGATGAAGTAGATGAAGATGAGAAAGGCCCTTATATTTTGCAAAGTGAAGTGGAATAAGCTATCAAGGAGATGAGGGATAAGAAGGCTACAGGAGATATGATGTACCTGGGGATGTACTCAGATTGTTGGGAGAAGGTGGTCTAAGGCTAATGACACAGCTGATCGACAGCATGTATGTAACTGGAGAATGGCCCAGAGATTTTATTGAAGTTACAATGATTGCCTTAAAGAAGAAGCCCAAAGCTACAAAATGCAGCGACCATCGCACAATCAGTCTCATCGCACACGCAGCAAAGATAGTAGCGAGGATACTTAGAAAAAGGATTGAAAGGAAGACTGAGGATGTGCTTGGAGAAGATCAGTTTGGATTTAGAGAGGAAAAGGAACTAGGGATGCAATTGGGATGCTGAGAATAATATCAGAACAAACCTTGGTCATAGATGAGGAATTGTGTACTTGCTTCATAGACTGGCAGAAAGCATTTGACCGTGTCAAATGGACCAAATTAATGCAGATCCTAAAAGGAATTGGGATAGACTGGCGCGAAAGAAGATTGATCAGCAAATTGTATATGGAACACTTCAAAATAGGAGGACAAGTAATTCGCACTGTGAAATATGCAGATGACCTTGTGCTACTAGCTAGGGAGGAAAAGGTTCTACAGGGCATGATTGATAGACTAATTGAAATTGGAAGATGCTATGGAATGGAAATGAATGTGGAAAAAACGAAGGCAATGAGAATCTCAAGGCAACCATCCCCAATGAAAATTATGATAGATCAAAAGCAATTGGAGAATGTGGAATATTTCAATTATTTGGGTAGCATGATAACAAATGATGCAAGGTGAACACGTGAAATTAAATCCAGAATTTCCATGGCAAAAGCAGCATTCAACAAGGAGAAAAATATTTACACCAGCAAACTGGACTTAAATTTACGAAAGAAACTAGTAAAGTGCTACATTTGGAGCGTAGCTTTGTATGGTGCTGAAACGTGGACACTTTGGAAAGTAGATCAGAAATATCTGGAAAGTTTTGAAATGTGGTGCTGGAGAAGAATGGAGAAGATCAGTTGGACTGATCGTGTGAGAAATGAAGAAGTATTACACAGAGTGAAGGAGGAGAGGAATATCGTACATACAATACAGAGAAGAAAAGCTAATTGGATTGGTCACATCTTGCGTAGAAACTGCCTTCTGAAACACGTGATTGAAGGAAAGTTTGATGGAAGGATAGAAATGACGGGAAGACGCGGGAGAAGACGTAAGCAGCTACTGGATGACCTTAAGGAAAAGAGAGGATACTGGAAATTGAAAGAGGTAGCACTAAATCGCAGTCAATTGAGCTCTCGCTTTGGAAGAGGCTACGGACCTGTCGTAAGACAGACTGCAGAATGAAATGTACAAATGTATGGTCACCATAATGAACTTAGAGCATATATTTCCAGCCGCATCAAACAACTTTTTAGACACTAATTACACCATCAAAATATCTGCTGAAAGAAAAAATTGCATTGAACTTGTGGTATCTTTGAACTAGTATAAATAATATTAAAATTAAAAAAAAACCCTTATATTCAACTTTATATATATATATATATACACAAACAGTTAAATTAAGACAACAATAATTTGGTCTAGTGTCTTTAAATATGTAATGATTTTTATAAAGACCAGATGCTTAAGTTAATGTATCTGTAATTAAAGTAAGGCATAATTAGTTTAAATAACACTAAAGAACAAACTGTTCAGTTACACAGTTTCTGTTACAGTTGCTATGATTTGTTTTCGAACATCTGAATCTCCAGTACATTATTTAACATCGGAATGTCAGCAAACTGAAGATCTCTCTCAGAAACAAACCAACATCAGAACAGTTAGGTCCTTTTCCAAAGCAGAGTTCATATTTACATCTTCAACATGACCAATTTAAAATTCCTTTCATATTTTATTATTAAGCAAAGGAACTGCATGACTTGATAAACAGAAAAAGAGATCACCAGGCACAGTGCAAATGTTCAGTCATCTGGGGGAGTGCAAAGGCACCCAGCAGCAGGGGTTTCGTTAAGTCATTGTTATGCAGTTCATTCATCAACTCATGAGCTCTGGGTGGGCATGGCTAACAGTGTGTCTCCCCTTACCTGACAGTCCCACATGATGTGGACTGGCAGGTGGGAGGCACACTGTTAGCCACGTCTGCCCAGACATCACCGGTTGATGAACGACCTCTAACTTCAGACTGGTTTCCCATCGAAAGACTCATGGATTCACCCGTATTGCATGTGTCTGCTTTTACAAAGGAGGTGGTTGGGACTGAGGATGATTCTGAAGATGAGAGGGGATTACCCTGACAGAACTTTCAGAAGGAAGGAAATGCTGAGCGGTTCGTGATCAAGAAATATTGTGGGGGCTGAAAACCAGGTTTTATTATTTTGGAGCACTTTCCCTGAAGCAATTCGTATATACAGTTTAGGTATTTTACTCTGTACAGTTAACAGTAAGAAATGACTGTCCAGTCCGTTATACACTATGCAGACAGAAGTAAATGGAAGTGATTTCATTTATATCACCCCCAGTATGACACAGTCTGGTGATCACAACATTTTAAGGTTACAACCCCGGGTCTTGGCCCACAGCTTTGTTAGACACAACACGTAACTACCACAATTTCAGGTACCCGCAATATGAACATAACACAATGGCAGTGTTCCTTGGACCCCTGGTTGAGAAGCACCGCCCTTCGTACTGACACACATCGTACAGTACGACTCACTGCTCTTCTCTGAAGAGACAAAACCAGAATGCTTTATATCACACAACTGCAGTGCTTGCATTGCTTACAAGCACTGCACTAAACTTACTTATATTGTATGCCAGTGTTGCACTGATGCTTCCTGCATGGCTCAAAGTTAAATTTGTCTTGAGACCAAGAATCACAGAAAAAAACTTTGCTCATCACGCAACATGTGTATGTGTGTGTGTGTGTATGTGTGTGTGCACGCACGCATGCATATATGGTACGCTAGCTTCATCTATAATAAACTACTGTATAACTTTTAAATTCACTGCAGAATCATAATTTTGTACAGCTACACCCAGATATCAAGAAAGTTTGTTATTGTGCTCCGGGATCTAAAAGGCTATCATTGCAGGAGAAAATAAGATTTCTGTAAATGCTCAGAAATACTGCATGGTACTGATCTGTCTTCAAAGGCAACTATGTGTGGGTGCCATCGGAGAGAGTGCACACACTGACTGCAACAGTATACAGAGAATTTGTGTCCCCACAAAATAATTTCAACCACTCTCATGGGGACTTGTGTTTGTACACCGCTGATTGCTTTATGTTGCACTGTGTTGGTACTGCAGATAATAACACGAGTTATGTTGGTACTGCAGATAATAACATGAGTTATGTTGGTACTGCAGATAATAACACGAGTTATGTTGGTACTGCAGATAATAACATGAGTTATGTTGGTACTGCAGATAAGAACACGAGTTATGTTGGTACTGCAGATAATAACACGAGTTATGTTGGTACTGCAGATAATAACACGAGTTATGTTGGTACTGCAGATAATAACACGAGTTATGTTTCATTATCAGCTTCGGCAATTCACACATTCAACTTTGTTTCCACAGCAGAATGCAGTTGTTGAATTGATTCAGCATTCACATGATGATAGGAGGATCAAAATTAAAAAAAAACAACTGAAAGACACAATACATCGTCACTGAATTTGTCTTCATTCTTTGAAATATCTGGGCCACATAATCAGACAGCCCCTGGAGGTGGGGGCGGCCAGATGTGGCCACACGGTGGTCAGACGGCTCCATGCTGGGATGGAGGTGGTTTCGGTACATGGCTTTCTTCAGCGCTACATGGCAGCATGGTAAGGTCTGCAAGAGCACCACCACCACTTGAGTCTGAGAAAGCAGACAGATGCCGTGGGCCAGAAGGTACATTAACAGAAGGGCTGTTGGTGCTCCACGATGAACAAGAACCACTGGACACACTGTTACAGCGCATAACACGTGTGCTGCTGCTGCCAACACTTGACCAGTCCTCAGGATCCCCACTACCGAGCACACACGCTGAACCTGTCCGGTATGGCGGTGGCGACTCGCCATCAAACACTGTGCGGTTCGGTGGTGGCCGGAACACACTTCTGGTATATTTCACTCTCCTGAAGTGCAGAAAATATCATGTTAATGTTATGACATGTCAATACTGTATCACGTTAATGTTATGACATGTCAATACTGTATCATGTTAATGTTATGACATGTCAATACTGTATCATGTTAATGTTATGACATGTCAATACTGTATCACGTTAATGTTATGACATGTCAATACTGTATCATGTTAATGTTATGACATGTCAATACTGTATCACGTTAATGCTATGACATTTCAGTACAATATCATGTTAATGTTATGACATGTCAATACTGTATCACGTTAATGTTATGACATGTCAATACTGTATCATGTTAATGTTATGACATGTCAATACTGTATCACGTTAATGTTATGACATTTCAGTACAATATCATGTTAATGTTATGACATGTCAATACTGTATCACGTTAATGTTATGACATGTCAATACTGTATCATGTTAATGTTATGACATGTCAATACTGTATCACGTTAATGTTATGACATGTCAATACTGTATCATGTTAATGTTATGACATGTCAATACTGTATCACGTTAATGCTATGACATTTCAGTACAATATCATGTTAATGTTATGACATGTCAATACTGTATCACGTTAATGTTATGACATGTCAATACTGTATCATGTTAATGTTATGACATGTCAATACTGTATCACGTTAATGCTATGACATTTCAGTACAATATCATGTTAATGTTATGACATGTCAATACTGTATCACGTTAATGTTATGACATGTCAATACTGTATCATGTTAATGTTATGACATGTCAATACTGTATCACGTTAATGCTATGAGATTTCAGTACAATATCATGTTAATGTTATGACATGTCAATACTGTATCACGTTAATGTTATGACATGTCAATACTGTATCATGTTAATGTTATGACATGTCAATACTGTATCACGTTAATGCTATGACATTTCAGTACAATATCATGTTAATGTTATGACATGTCAATACTGTATCACGTTAATGTTATGACATGTCAATACTGTATCATGTTAATGTTATGACATGTCAATACTGTATCACGTTAATGCTATGACATTTCAGTACAATATCATGTTAATGTTATGACATGTCAATACTGTATCACGTTAATGTTATGACATGTCAATACTGTATCATGTTAATGTTATGACATATCAATACTGTATCACGTTAATGCTATGACATTTCAGTACAATAACATGTTAATGTTATGACATTTCAATAAAATATAATGTTAATATTACGATGTTTCAGTACAATATCATGTTAATGCTACTATGTTTCAACACAATTCTGGTTCTATGAAAGACAATTGTGCTGGAGTGTAAAATGGTTATTGATTAAAACAAGGCATTTCCTTTCGTTACAGAATACAGAAATTCAGTGTGCACCATCCAGGTTCAGTTCAATCCAATCCGTATTTTCACATGCTCTTTCTGCACGTCTAAGCAAATTATCTTGTCCCATCAGCTTTCTTGACCAAAATGTTGTAAGCATTGCTTGTGTTCCCCATCTGTCCGTCTTATCCTTCTAAGAGTGCCAAGCTTCATGTTAAACTTAGTACCAAGTCGTATACTTCACCATAATTATACCACACAACTACGGTGAGTCTGACAAACAGTCAGCGTTCAACTCAGAACGAGATGGGCTCCTGGTCCTTAAGTCAATTTCAAAGTTCCAAAACCTGAAACATTCTAAATGCAAAAGTAATAATGAAGTCAAAAACCTCATCCACCCATTTTTGTTTCAATATTTAACGACTGTAAGGACAATGGACAACTGGAATTAACAGCACAGTATCTTGTGCTGCAGAATTTATGAATTGTATGTGTGTCTGATGCAGGAATATGAAGCACAGGAGTAGAAGGTACCAGCAATAAATGGCAGTCAGTTGGCACATCTAGTGAAACTGTGATGACAGAGGTGTCCCTAAATGGCTACAATGCATAACAGTGAACCAACAGAAGGGCAGTGAGAGGTGAGAACTATCAAAATATCCTGTAAAACTTCCAATGGAAATTCCGCTAATGTAAATAAACGCATAAATTCCCATAAACCTACAGAACAGACATTCACCATATTTATGCCACACAGTTAGAATACTAAGAATGCGTAGAATTAACACAAACTTGAAATCGTAACTATGTGAGCCTTTCTTCAGTCCGTCCATTCAGCACTGCACATAACTTACCTCTGAAACAACAGAACAGATCTACCCAGACGAAAGTTACTGCTGCGTGTCAACAGTAAACTGGTGGCTCGCTCTAACTTCGGTCCAAATGTCAACAGTAAACTGGTGGCTCGCTCTAACTTCGGTCCACATGTCAACAGTAAACTGGTGGCTCGCTCTAACTTCGGTCCACATGTCAACAGTAAACTAGTGGCTCGCTCTAGCTTCGGTCCACATGTCAACAGTAAACTAGTGGCTCGCTCTAGCTTCGGTCCACATGTCAACAGTAAACTGGTGGCTCGCTCTAACTTCGGTCCACATGTCAACAGTAAACTGGTGGCTCGCTCTAACTTCGGTCCACATGTCAACAGTAAACTAGTGGCTCGCTCTAACTTCGGTCCACATGTCAACAGTAAACTAGTGGCTCGCTCTAGCTTCGGTCCACATGTCAACAGTAAACTGGTGGCTCGCTCTAACTTCGGTCCACATGTCAACAGTAAACTGGTGGCTCGCTCTAACTTCGGTCCACATGTCAACAGTAAACTGGTGGCTCGCTCTAACTTCGGTCCACATGTCAACAGTAAACTAGTGGCTCGCTCTAGCTTCGGTCCACATGTCAACAGTAAACTGGTGGCTCGCTCTAACTTCGGTCCACATGTCAACAGTAAACTGGTGGCTCGCTCTAACTTCGGTCCACATGTCAACAGTAAACTAGTGGCTCGCTCTAGCTTCGGTCCACATGTCAACAGTAAACTGGTGGCTCGCTCTAACTTCGGTCCACATGTCAACAGTAAACTGGTGGCTCGCTCTAACTTCGGTCCACATGTCAACAGTAAACTGGTGGCTCGCTCTAACTTCGGTCCACATGTCAACAGTAAACTAGTGGCTCGCTCTAGCTTCGGTCCACATGTCAACAGTAAACTGGTGGCTCGCTCTAACTTCGGTCCACATGTCAACAGTAAACTGGTGGCTCGCTCTAACTTCGGTCCACATGTCAACAGTAAACTGGTGGCTCGCTCTAACTTCGGTCCACATGTCAACAGTAAACTAGTGGCTCGCTCTAGCTTCGGTCCACATGTCAACAGTAAACTGGTGGCTCGCTCTAACTTCGGTCCACATGTCAACAGTAAACTGGTGGCTCGCTCTAACTTCGGTCCACATGTCAACAGTAAACTGGTGGCTCACTAACTTCGGTCCACATGTCAACAGTAAACTGGTGGCTCGCTAACTTCGGTCCACATGTCAACAGTAAACTGGTGGCTCGCTCTAACTTCGGTCCACATGTCAACAGTAAACTGGTGGCTCACTAACTTCGGTCCACATGTCAACAGTAAACTGGTGGCTCGCTAACTTCGGTCCACATGTCAACAGTAAACTGGTGGCTCGCTCTAACTTCGGTCCACATGTCAACAGTAAACTGGTGGCTCACTAACTTCGGTCCACATGTCAACAGTAAACTAGTGGCTCGCTCTAGCTTCGGTCCACATGTCAACAGTAAACTGGTGGCTCGCTCTAACTTCGGTCCACATGTCAACAGTAAACTGGTGGCTCGCTCTAACTTCGGTCCACATGTCAACAGTAAACTGGTGGCTCACTAACTTCGGTCCACATGTCAACAGTAAACTGGTGGCTCGCTAACTTCGGTCCACATGTCAACAGTAAACTGGTGGCTCGCTCTAACTTCGGTCCACATGTCAACAGTAAACTGGTGGCTCACTAACTTCGGTCCACATGTCAACAGTAAACTGGTGGCTCGCTAACTTCGGTCCACATGTCAACAGTAAACTGGTGGCTCGCTCTAACTTCGGTCCACATGTCAACAGTAAACTGGTGGCTCACTAACTTCGGTCCACATGTCAACAGTAAACTGGTGGCTCGCTAACTTCGGTCCACATGTCAACAGTAAACTGGTGGCTCGCTCTAACTTCGGTCCACATGTCAACAGTAAACTGGTGGCTCGCTCTAACTTCGGTCCACATGTCAACAGTAAACTGGTGGCTCGCTCTAACTTCGGTCCACATGTTAACAGTAAACTGGTGGCTCGCTCTAACTTCGGTCCACATGTTAACAGTAAACTGGTGGCTCGCTCTAACTTCGGTCCACATGTCAACAGTAAACTGGTGGCTCGCTCTAACTTCGGTCCACATGTCAACAGTAAACTGGTGGCTCGCCCTAACTTCGGTTCACATGTCAACAGTAAACTGGTGGCTCGCTATAACTTCGGTCCACATGTCAACAGTAAACTGGTGGCTCGCTCTAACTTCGGTCCACATGTCAACAGTAAACTGGTGGCTCGCTCTAACTTCGGTCCACATGTCAACAGTAAACTGGTGGCTCGCTCTAGCTTCGGTCCACATGTTAACAGTAAACTGGTGGCTCGCTCTAACTTCGGTCCACATGTCAACAGTAAACTGGTGGCTCGCTCTAACTTCGGTCCACATGTCAACAGCAAACTGGTGGCTCGCTCTAACTTCGGTCCACATGTCAATAGTAAACTGGTGGCTCGCTCTAACTTCGGTCCACATGTCAACAGTAAACTGGTGGCTCGCTCTAACTTCGGTCCACATGTCAACAGTAAACTGGTGGCTCGCTCTAACTTCGGTCCACATGTCAACAGTAAACTGGTGGCTCGCCCTAACTTCGGTTCACATGTCAACAGTAAACTGGTGGCTCGCTATAACTTCGGTCCACATGTCAACAGTAAACTGGTGGCTCGCTCTAACTTCGGTCCACATGTCAACAGTAAACTGGTGGCTCGCTCTAACTTCGGTCCACATGTCAACAGTAAACTGGTGGCTCGCTCTAACTTCGGTCCACATGTCAACAGTAAACTGGTGGCTCGCTCTAACTTCGGTCCACATGTCAACAGTAAACTGGTGGCTCGCTCTAACTTCGGTCCACATGTCAACAGTAAACTGGTGGCTCGCTCTAACTTCGGTCCACATGTCAACAGTAAACTGGTGGCTCGCTCTAACTTCGGTCCACATGTCAACAGTAAACTGGTGGCTCGCTCTAACTTCGGTCCACATGTCAACAGTAAACTGGTGGCTCGCTCTAACTTCGGTCCACATGTCAACAGTAAACTGGTGGCTCGCTCTAACTTCGGTCCACATGTATCCAGCTCACACTTTATCTTCAAATCGTCGGCTCACATTTAATGTGCACCAGCGGCCCTTTCCTTGGAGGTAAGCCGACCGAGGCGTGAAGCTGACACCTCCATTTTGTGCTACATTAAGAATAAGTGGACCTACACTCCACTCCCCCCATATGCCTTCATGATGTGGGCAGGGAAAAGTTTACTTTGCTCATTCAACACAGATCCAACACTGAATGCTGCACACATCAAACTGTACACATGGCCTTTCTCCAGCAATGCCTTATGTTGGAACTGGTATGAACTACGTGTACTGCAGGTCTAACGAAGAGGTGTAACTCCAACGTTACATGTTTTTCTATACTGTAAACACTCACTAAAACAATCGAAGGCACACGGTCCTTATTTTATCTGACAACTTCCTTTGTCACTTCCCGCCGCTAGTCCACCAGACGTGTGGCAGTCGGCTGAGTGGGCTACGTAAATACGACAAACGCGCCGACAGGAAGTGGCCACTAGTAGTTGTCAGTTGAAAAAATTAACCTATAATTCGTGATCACATATACCGCTATTAGATCTGCAATTGACAGATCTGCAAGCGTAATAGATGAATATCAAGACAAACGTGAGATATTCAAAACGACAAAGAATTTGTATTAATAGACAAATGGTAAATGGGTCTATTTATAGGAATTTATGTGTAATATGAACACGAATAACAGCAATGTATGCTGGCTGACACGAGATTTAAATACAGTGATCCCGCGATTCGCGAGATTAGTAACTCGGAAACCGCTCGCCAGAGGGCACCTTGTTGCACGAAATGTGAACTGAACAAGGAAACTTCATTTTTTACGTTGTGTTCACCGTGCATTTTGATATCACTGAACAATTGAACCAACAAAAGCATGTCACACCACACCACAAGACACTAACAACAAAAGCATGTCACACCACACCACAAGACACTAACAACAAAAGCATGTCACACCACACCACAAGACACTAACAACAAAAGCATGTCACACCACACCACAAGACACTAACAACAAAAGCATGTCACACCACACCACAAGACACTAACAACAAAAGCATGTCACACCACACCACAAGACACTAACAACAAAAGCATGTCACACCACACCACAAGACACTAACAACAAAAGCATGTCACACCACACCACAAGACACTAACAACAAAAGCATGTCACACCACATCACAAGACACTAACAACAAAAGCATGTCACACCACACCACAAGACACTAACAACAAAAGCATGTCACACCGCACCACAAGACACTAACAACAAAAGCATGTCACACACCACACCACAAGACACTAACAACAAAAGCATGTCACACCACACACACAAGACACTAACAACAAAAGCATGTCACACCACACCACAAGACACTAACAACAAAAGCATGTCACACCACACCACAAGACACTAACAACAAAAGCATGTCACACCACACCACAAGACACTAACAACAAAAGCATGTCACACCACACCACAAGACACTAACAACAAAAGCATGTCACACCACACCACAAGACACTAACAACAAAAGCATGTCACACCACACCACAAGACACTAACAACAAAAGCATGTCACACCACACCACAAGACATTAACAACAAAAGCATGTCACACCACACCACAAGACACTAACAACAAAAGCATGTCACACCACACCACAAGACACTAACAACAAAAGCATGTCACACCACACCACAAGACACTAACAACAAAAGCATGTCACACCACACCACAAGACACTAACAACAAAAGCATGTCACACCACACCACAAGACACTAACAACAAAAGCATGTCACACCACACCACAAGACACTAACAACAAAAGCATGTCACACCACACCACAAGACACTAACAACAAAAGCATGTCACACCACACCACAAGACACTAACAACAAAAGCATGTCACACCACACCACAAGACACTAACAACAAAAGCATGTCACACCACACCACAAGACACTAACAACAAAAGCATGTCACACCACACCACAAGACACTAACAACAAAAGCATGTCACACCACACCACAAGACACTAACAACAAAACAGCGCTCAGACAACACTACTTGTACACAAACCAACTGCCAGCAATTTAATAATTTTTAACAACCTTTAATGACATTATATTATCATCATTTACGTTTTTAACTTAATGATAAAAACAACCTACGTCAGACATTTATAACAAATTGTGCGGTTGTATAAACGGTAACAGTCAGTGTTACCAACTGTTAACAGCAACTTGACATACATTGTGGTGTGTAAGTGGTGATAACAAATGGATTGGTGAATGTTGAAGTGAACGTGACCTTGAACCCCTGATGATGGCTCTATTGCAGCCGAAACATATGTAGGGTTATTGAACATGCTTAAGAAATAAAGTGCATTGTTGGTTTAATTGTTGACTGAAGGACACTTCAGTTAGACAACCTTCTATTCCTGTATTACAAATACACAGAATCAGATGACATGTTTCGGCTGGCTCACATTACGCTATCTTCAGATCAGGCCCCCAGTAATACATCCTAAATTCCATAGGTCTATGCACACGTTTGACATTCCGACCGCACGCACGCACGCACACGTGCACATGCCGAAACACGTCGCCTGTCCAGTGCCCGCACCTGCTCGCTGTCTCGTATCTGCAGTCGTGTTGAGCTGCCATACGGCACTTCCTCGCCGTCCGGAAGCGCGATGTTCGGCGGCAGGTCCAACTTCCAGTCCGTCTGATTAGAGTGGAGCCTTACCTGGTGGTCCCGTCGCATGCCCATCTCACGGCTCAGCCGGTCCATGACCTTCGGCCCCGGCGGCGCCAGCATCTGCAATTACCAGTTTGACAGAATTGATTGTCAAACAAAACAGCTTAAGTCAACCAGTTGTTCAGTTATCACAAGTACTGTGTTTAGTAAATATCTCTTTAAATTTACTCTTTATGCGCAATCCACTGTCAACACTTTGCAGCCAGCAGCTCGTATGCCCCAGGCGGTCTTAACCTTTTTAGCTCGAGATGCAGAATAATTTTGGGCGTCAGCAACGCGACCCGAATTAATGACGCACTTCCTGTTAACCGGTTTACTGTTGTCTGCACATGACGTTAGGCTTGCTACTGGCACTTACTGCAATTACAGCTTCTGGATTGAGGTGCTTGTGCACAGCAGTGACACTAACAGCTGACAGTGCACAGCAGTGACACTAACAGCTGACAGTGCACAGCAGTGACACTAACAGCTGACAGTGCGCAGCAGTAACACTAACAGCTGACAGTGTACAGCAGTGACACTAACAGCTGACAGTGCACAGCAGTGACACTAACAGCTGACAGTGCACAGCAGTGACACTAACAGCTGACAGTGCACAGCAGTGACACTAACAGCTGACAGTGCACAGCAGTGACACTAACAGCTGACAGTGCGCAGCAGTAACACTAACAGCTGACAGTGCACAGCAGTGACACTAACAGCTGACAGTGCACAGCAGTGACACTAACAGCTGACAGTGCACAGCAGTGACACTAACAGCTGACAGTGCACAGCAGTGACACTAACAGCTGACAGTGCACAGCAGTGACACTAACAGCTGACAGTGCACAGCAGTGACACTAACAGCTGACAGTGTGCAGCAGTAACACTAACAGCTGACAGTGCACAGCAATGACACTATCAGCTGACAGTGCACAGCAGTGACACTAACAGCTGACAGTGCACAGCAGTGACACTAACAGCTGACAGTGCGCAGCAGTAACACTAACAGCTGACAGTGCGCAGCAGTAACACTAACAGCTGACGGTGCGCAGCAGTAACACTAACAGCTGACGGTGCGCAGCAGTGACACTAACAGCTGACGGTGCGCAGCAGTAACACTAACAGCTGACAGTGCGCAGCAGTAACACTAACAGCTGACAGTGCGCAGCAGTAACACTAACAGCTGACAGCGCGCAGCAGTAACACTAACAGCTGACAGCGCACAGCAGTAACACTAACAGCTGACAGTGCGCAGCAGTAACACTAACAGCTGACAGTGCGCAGCAGTAACACTAACAGCTGACAGTGCGCAGCAGTAACACTAACAGCTGACAGTGCGCAGCAGTAACACTAACAGCTGACAGTGCGCAGCAGTTCTACAAAAGCACAAATATTAAAGCAGCTACCTGTGTATTAACGTAAACCTTACTTTCGCATGAGCTTCGAAAGTTCTGCAAACCGTCGCATTGTGCTACAAAGGCTCCATCTGACGGCTGCGGCCAGTGCTGCACTGTCTGCCACAACCTCACTTGTTCTGCACTTCGATGCACAACACACTTAATGCTCGTCCCGTCGCTCGCACCTCGACAAGCTCCTCTTCAAGACAGCCAAGGCTTGGCATGGGCTACGTGGTGCGATCACACAGTAACCGGACTCGATGTGTGCGATCACACAGTAACCGGACTCGATGTGTGCGATCACACAGTAACCGGACTCGATGTGTGCGATCACACAGTAACCGGACTCGATGTGTGCGATCACACAGTAACCGGACTCGATGTGTGCGATCACACAGTAACCGGAATCGATGTATTTCTCCTTAACAGCACTAAATTCCAATCACTGTTGTTCCCTTGAAAGCAACTTCCTTGGGACTCACACAGCTAGCCCCTGCGGGATGTAGCGGGCGCAATCATGAGCCAGTTCTTTTGAAATGTTCCATAACATATTTTTCACGCCAAGAAATTAAATGTTCTCTGCCCCCAGAATTAATTTTAATGTCGAGAAGAAGCAAATTTGTTTGATTCCGTCTTTCTCTTCCACAAGTTCAGCTTTCCTTTGAAGGCTGTCAACTTCCCTTTTAGGGCAGTCACTATCTGATCCTGGCCCCTAGGGCAGTCACTATCTGATCCTGGCCCCTAGGGCAGTCACTATCTGATCCTGGCCCCGCATTGAAATATTTTAACTTGTTCATTTCAGCAAACATTTATGAAAAATTGGACAGTTTTAACATACACTAGGGAGAACCTCACAGCTGGGGGGCTGATTTTTTCAGACAAAAGTTTTCGACCTCATTACGTAATGCTACAACTCGCTGAAGGACGCGTCCTCGTGACCTGACCTCAGAATGATAAAGTAAATGCATGCAGCCGGAGCCAATATCTGAGCATGTCTGGCCAATAACCCCACCGTTCTGCGACCTAGCTCCCACGCCGAACTTCACCCAAATCAGTCAAGAAATACGCAAAGTGCGGTATAAAATCATTTACGCCCTTAAGCAAAGTCAATCAGTCGATCTTCTGTACACTCACGTCTGCTCGACTACTTTTGGTAAATAATTCCAAGAAAGTCCGACAAACGACGTCACCGCTGATCCTACATCAAGACAGAAGGACGGACGTGGTCTCTACGTAAGGCGTTCTATTCCATTTCGTAAAGAACGCCTACGTTCCACACAGACGGTCCGACGAAAGGCCGACAGTCAGGGCCGTGTGGCTCATCTGTGCTGCTTGGACTTCAGCGGACATTTTAAGGCTCTCCGCAGTTTGTGTCGACGGCAGCTACCTGTCGCTACTTGTCGCTACCTGTCGCTACTTGTCGCTACCTGTCGCTACTTGTCGCTACCTGTCGCTACCTGTCGCTACTTGTCGCTACCTGTCGCTACTTGTCGCTACCTGTCGCTACCTGTCGCGGTACAGCAATTACCGCAAGACATTTGAGGTTGCTTTGATACGAGCTGAGGACACGAGCAACACGTCATCTTACTATCATTAACTAACTAACTAACTAACTAACTAACTCCATGTAGCACAGTCCTTCTTGAGAAGCTAACAGGTCGTCATCTAGTCAAGAAATTCCCCGCGTTTTGTGGAACCCGAAGGTTCATTACCGCATTCACAAGAGCCCTCCACATGTCCCTATCCTGAGCCACATCAATCCAGTCCATGCCCCCTCATCCTACTTCTTGAAGATCCATCTTAATATTATCCTCCCATCTACGCCTGGGTCTTCCAAGTGGGCTCCTTCCCTCAGGACTCCCCACCACAATCCTGTATGCACCTCTCCCCTCCCCATACGTGCTATCACTAACACAGGTAAAAAATGAAAGGAAATGTTAATGTAGCGTCTGACAGAACACTCAAACAGCCAGACATTTCTATCAATAAATCTCCCTGCCTTTCAGTACAACGGCCCACAGCATTCCTGATTCCAGAACCATAAGATGTTTTCGGCTGGACCTTACAACGTCCATGCGCTGCAGATTTCGATAACTGAGACTCACTGCAACTTCGGTTGTCCCGAATACGCTGATAGACATGTGCCTGAACCTCAACACGTCGTAAGTGCTGCCGTATTCAGAGCGCACACGAATACTTGTCCGCCGACTTGTATCGTTTGTCAGCACTGACAACCTCCAGTGTCACCTGACCACAGAAATCTGGTCGACAGATCGATGGCTGTTCGCTGGTGCAGCTGCATCCAGAATGTCCACACTGACACACTACAGGGGCATCTCACCTCCGTACAAAGACAGAGCCCGTGACACTGACACACTACAGGGGCATCACACCTCCGTACAAAGACACAGCCCGTGACAGGGACACACTACAGGAGCATCTCACCTCCGTACAAAGACACAGCCCGTGACAGGGACACACTACAGGGGCATCTCACCTCCGTACAAAGACACAGCCCGTGACAGGGACACACTACAGCGGCATCTCACCTCCGTACAAAGACACAGCCCGTGACAGGGACACACTACAGGGCATCTCACCTCCGTACAAAGACACAGCCCGTGACAGGGACACACTACAGCGGCATCTCACCATCGTACAAAGACAGAGCCCGTGACAGGGACACACTACAGCGGCATCTCACCATCGTACAAAGACAGAGCCCGTGACAGGGACACACTACAGCGGCATCTCACCATCGTAAAAAGACAGAGCCCGTGACAGGGACACACTACAGCGGCATCTCACCATCGTACAAAGACAGAGCCCGTGACAGGGACACACTACAGCGGCATCTCACCATCGTACAAAGACAGAGCCCGTGACAGGGACACACTACAGCGGCATCTCACCATCGTACAAAGACAGAGCCCGTGACAGGGACACACTACAGCGGCATCTCACCATCGTACAAAGACAGAGCCCGTGACAGGGACACACTACAGCGGCATCTCACCATCGTACAAAGACACAGCCCGTGACAGGGACACACTACAGGGGCATCTCACCTCCGTACAAAGACAGAGCCCGTGACAGGGACACACTACAGCGGCATCTCACCTCCGTACAAAGACAGAGCCCGTGACAGGGACACACTACAGCGGCATCTCACCATCGTACAAAGACACAGCCCGTGACAGGGACACACTACAGGGGCATCTCACCTCCGTACAAAGACAGAGCCCGTGACAGGGACACACTACAGGGGCATCTCACCTCCGTACAAAGACACAGCCCGTGACAGGGACACACTACAGGGGCATCTCACCTCCGTACAAAGACAGAGCCCGTGACACTGACACACATACAGGGGCATCTCACCTCCGTTCAAAGACAGAGCCCGTGACAGGGACACACTACAGCGGCATCTCACCTCCGTACAAAGACACAGCCCGTGACAGGGACACACTACAGCGGCATCTCACCTCCGTACAAAGACACAGCCCGTGACAGGGACACACTACAGCGGCATCTCACCATCGTACAAAGACACAGCCCGTGACAGGGACACACTACAGGGGTATCTCACCATCGTACAAAGACACAGCCCGTGACACTGACACACTACAGCGGCATCTCACCTCCGTACAAAGACACAGCCCGTGACAGGGACACACTACAGCGGCATCTCACCTCCGTACAAAGACACAGCCCGTGACAGGGACACACTACAGCGGCATCTCACCATCGTACAAAGACAGAGCCCGTGACAGGGACACACTACAGCGGCATCTCACCATCGTACAAAGACACAGCCCGTGACAGGACACACTACAGGGGTATCTCACCATCGTACAAAGATACAGCCCGTGACACTGACACACTACAGCGGCATCTCACCATCGTACAAAGACACAGCCCGTGACAGGGACACACTACAGGGGTATCTCACCATCGTACAAAGACACAGCCCGTGACAGGGACACACTACAGCGGCATCTCACCATCGTACAAAGACACAGCCCGTGATACTGACACACTACAGCGGCATCTCACCTCCGTACAAAGACAGAGCCAGTGACAGGGACACACTACAGCGGCATCTCACCATCGTACAAAGACACAGCCCGTGACAGGGACACACTACAGCGGCATCTCACCTCCGTACAAAGACAGAGCCCGTGACAGGGACACACTACAGCGGCATCTCACCTCCGTACAAAGACAGAGCCCGTGACAGGGACACACTACAGCGGCATCTCACCTCCGTACAAAGACAGAGCCCGTGACAGGGACACACTACAGCGGCATCTCACCTCCGTACAAAGACAGAGCCCGTGACAGGGACACACTACAGCGGCATCTCACCTCCGTACAAAGACAGAGCCCGTGACAGGGACACACTACAGCGGCATCTCACCATCGTACAAAGACACAGCCCGTGACAGGGACACACTACAGGGGCATCTCACCTCCGTACAAAGACACAGCCCGTGACACTGACACACTACAGGGGCATCTCACCTCCGTACAAAGACACAGCCCGTGACAGGGACACACTACAGCGGCATCTCACCTCCGTACAAAGACAGAGCCCGTGACACTGACACACTACAGCGGCATCTCACCTCCGTACAAACACAGAGCCCGTGACACTGACACACTACAGGGGCATCTCACCTCCGTACAAACACAGAGCCCGTGACACTGACACACTACAGGGGCATCTCACCTCCGTACAAAGACAGAGCCCGTGACACTGACACACTACAGGGGCATCTCACCTCCGTACAAAGACAGAGCTCGTGACACTGACACACTACAGGGGCATCTCACCTCCGTACAAACACAGAGCCCGTGACACTGACACACTACAGGGGCATCTCACCTCCGTACAAACACAGAGCCCGTGACACTGACACACTACAGGGGCATCTCACCTCCGTACAAAGACACAGCCCGTGACACTGACACACTACAGGGGCATCTCACCTCCGTACAAACACAGAGCCCGTGACACTGACACACTACAGGGGTATCTCACCTCCGTACAAAGACAGAGCCCGTGACACTGACACACTACAGGGGCATCTCACCTCCGTACAAAGACATAGACCGTGACACTGACACACTTCAGGGGCATCTCACCTCCGTACAAAGACAGATCCCGTGACAAGGACACACTACAGCGGCATTTCACCTCCGTACAAAGAGCCCCGGCACAGGCATAAAATGCATCTCTTGTTCACGACGCCAAGGCCGGCTCTGAGACTCACTGAACCTCCTATTCGGGGGCTCTTTCACGAAGGGCAAAGCGGCCGGGGCGTGAAGATGATCGTCTCCATCTAGCGCGGAGATTAAGAACGAATGGCGCTATACGTCCAGACCCCCATATGCCATCATGGCGTACACAGAATTACCTTTACCTTTTATTGGATTAACCTTTCAAGGCCCAGTGGTTACTATATGTACCACCACGTTTAACATTCACAAATTGTATGTTCTGCCCACACAGTGTATTTATGTGTTTTGTGTGGATCTCAGAACAAACAGCGATTATTTCACTGTACAACATTAACTGACTGGTTTGTATAACTGAGACGGAGTGTGTTTACTGCGCGGTACGGACTGTATTTATGTGTTTTGTGTGGATCTCAGAACAAACAGCGATTATTTCACTGTACATTAACTGACTGGTTTGTATAACTGAGACGGAGTGTGTTTTACTGCGCGGTACGGACTGTATTTATGTGTTTTGTGTGGATATCAGAACAAACAGCGATTATTTCACTGTACATTAACTGACTGGTTTGTATAACTGAGACGGAGTGTGTTTACTGCGCGGTACGGACTGTATTTATGTGTTTTGTGTGGATATCAGAACAAACAGCGATTATTTCACTGTACAACATTAACTGACTGGTTTGTATAACTGAGACGGAGTGTGTTTACTGCGCGGTACGGACTGTATTTATGTGTTTTGTGTGGATCTCAGAACAAACAGCGATTATTTCACTGTACAACATTAACTGACTGGTTTGTATAACTGAGACGGAGTGTGTTTACTGCGCGGTACGGACTGTATTTATGTGTTTTGTGTGGATCTCAGAACAAACAGCGATTATTTCACTGTACAATATTAACTGACTGGTTTGTATAACTGAGACGGAGTGTGTTTACTGCGCGGTACGAGCTGTATTTATGTGTTTTGTGTGGATCTCAGAACAAACAGCGATTATTTCACTGTACAGCATTAACTGACTGGTTTGTATAACTGAGACGGAGTGTGTTTACTGTGCGTTACGGACTGTGTCTTCAACTGTGTTACTCAAAATTCGTGCTTTGAAGTGAATCGAAACCACAAGCGGCTAAATCTAACAACAAATTACACTTCCATGCAAGACACAACTTTCACAGTGACCTTGGCCTGTGAACTAAGAAGGTGCTGAAGCAGCCATCATTAAACACAGAAGGTTATCATCTGTGGACATCACGTGATGTCTTGCTCTGCCACTGAGATGCTAATGAGGAGTGACCAGCGTTTTTAGTTCACACAGCCTG
This sequence comes from Reticulitermes speratus, assembly GCA_021186555.1. Lineage (NCBI taxonomy): Eukaryota > Metazoa > Arthropoda > Insecta > Blattodea > Rhinotermitidae > Reticulitermes > Reticulitermes speratus. The sequence goes on from JAJKFL010000042.1 coordinate 3,504,136, forward strand.
TCACCAGACCGCCATAAGCCTGCATAGTCACTATCGGTCAGCCTGTCACCAGACCGCCATAAGCCTGCATATGCATAGTCACTACCGTCAGCTTTGGGCTTCTAGATGTCCTTTCAGTGGTCAGAGCGTACCGCAGAGCAGAACAGTGTGCGGTGTGTGACGTAGGGCCAACACGAACAGTACAATGTCAAGTGCAGCTCATTCATGTCAGTCAACTGTCATTATTTGTCAGCACAATCCCCGAGCACACTCATGCATTTGTTCCATATTGGCACGAGTTTAAAAATTCCGTCGCGGTATAAATCCGGCTCTTACATTCGCAGCCACTCACGAATAGCCACTTCCACTTCCTCATTCCCGTGCAATCAGTTGCCGCACTCGCGCTGCATTCGCGTCCGTCCTCGCTGTGCTGGGCGTACCGGCGCGATCATCACTGTGCAACTGTCTGCACCACTTCCTGACATGCTGCAATGTGCAACTGTCTGCACCACTTCCTGACATGCTGCACTGTGCAACTGTCTGCACCACTTCCTGACATGCTGCAATGTGCAACTGTCTGCACCACTTCCTGACATGCTGCACTGTGCAACTGTCTGCACCACTTCCTGACATGCTGCACTGTGCAACTGTCTGCACCACTTCCTGACATGCTGCAATGTGCAACTGTCTGCACCACTTCCTGACATGCTGCACTGTGCAACTGTCTGCACCACTTCCTGACATGCTGCACTGTGCAACTGTCTGCACCACTTCCTGACATGCTGCAATGTGCAACTGTCTGCACCACTTCCTGACATGCTGCAATGTGCAACTGTCTGCACCACTTCCTGACATGCTGCACTGTGCAACTGTCTGCACCACTTCCTGACATGCTGCAATGTGCAACTGTCTGCACCACTTCCTGACATGCTGCAATGTGCAACTGTCTGCACCACTTTCTGACATGCTGCAATGTGCAACTGTCTGCACCACTTCCTGACATGCTGCAATGTGCAACTGTCTGCACCACTTCCTGACATGCTGCACTGTGCAACTGTCTGCACCACTTCCTGACATGCTGCACTGTGCAACTGTCTGCACCACTTCCTGACATGCTGCACTGTGCAACTGTCTGCACCACTTCCTGACATGCTGCACTCTCATTACGTCATCAACAAACACCTGCATCAACTGGCGGTCATATACACTACCAACACGCACACACACTGTCCTACTAACACTGTCCTACTAACACTGAACACAGTGTCAGTGTTCCTGACAAACACTGCAACACAAATAACGGCATTAAACACACTGCAGAAGGAAGGCCAAACACCAGCCAACGCATCACTACGCCAACACAGTGACATCTGTTGCACGCACAACGCATCACTACGCCAACACAGTGACATCTGTTGCACGCACAACGCATCACTACGCCAACAGTGACATCTGTTGCACGCACAACGCATCACTACGCCAACACAGTGACATCTGTTGCACGCACAACGCATCACTACGCCAACACAGTGACATCTGTTGCACGCACAACGCATCACTACGCCAACACAGTGACATCTGTTGCACGCACAACGCATCACTACGCCAACACAGTGACATCTGTTGCACGCACAATGCGCAATCGACACACACGAAATCACAATAACTGGATATGGCGGTATCACGCAGGAACACACTGCCTCCATCTTCAGGGTGAAAGTCCATCCTGCTTGCGTATTTGAGGCACGTATCGGGTGTACAGGGCATGTGCAATGCAAAGAATGCCTCACATTCACCTAGAGCCATGGCAGTGTAACTCGTATGTATGTAGCACGCATGGAGAAGAAAAATTATAAGCTAAGGCGGACCAACTCGCAAGCCGGCGTCATGAATACAGCAGCAGTACTGCCCTTGCGGTTAGACCAGTAAGTGGGTGGGTACCGACGTTTTCCGAGAACCTGAATATGGAGGCAGCAGGTTTCTCCGAAAGCGAAAGACACGTCGTCATGTCCCAGAACATCGTGATGCCGATATGTCAGTTCAAGTCTGCTTGTCGCTTCCTAAAGAGATGCAGGATTATGAGCTCACTGTGCCCTGTGTCAATATCCAAAGGTAAATCGACCTTTATACAGCGTGGTGTCAAGCTGACAGTCGCTCAGCTTGTCAAAACTTCATCGTCTATTATGGACCATATGCTAAGCCAGCTCAGTCCAACCTACATCCCCTATTTCTCTAAAACCTGTTCTAACATTTTCAGTCTACCTAGGCCCAGCACCCTTCCTTTGAATTTATCTTAATGTAACAGCAAGTTATGAAGAATCTACATGACGAACAGAATAAAATTCATGAATGATCTAATAGCATCACCATGGAAACCAAAGAACGAGATTGGCCTACCGCTGTATCGTAACGAGATGATATCACAAGGCCTCTTTCCGTCTACTGCAACTACAAAGAACTACTAAAACTGAAAACTCGAGCGGTTGCAATTAGTGAAGACCGCACAGCATGTTTTAAAAGTGGATCTAACCTCCATTACATATGGTAACACACTACTATGCAGTAACCCCTCAAGAACTAAAGTCAGACTGAATTAAATACAAAGATACAGACCGTACCGCGCAGTAAACACACTCCGTCTCAGTTATACAAACCAGTCAGTTAATGTTGTACAGTGAAATAATCGCTGTTTGTTCTGAGATCCACACAAAACACATAAATACAGTCCGTACCGCGCAGTAAACACACTCCGTCTCAGTTATACAAACAGTCAGTTAATGTTGTACAGTGAAATAATCGCTGTTTGTTCTGAGATCCACACAAAACACATAAATACAGTCCGTACCGCGCAGTAAACACACTCCGTCTCAGTTATACAAACCAGTCAGTTAATGTTGTACAGTGAAATAATCGCTGTTTGTTCTGAGATCCACACAAAACACATAAATACAGTCCGTACCGCGCAGTAAACACACTCCGTCTCAGTTATACAAACCAGTCAGTTAATGTTGTACAGTGAAATAATCGCTGTTTGTTCTGAGATCCACACACAAACACATAAATACAGTCCGTACCGCGCAGTAAACACACTCCGTCTCAGTTATACAAACCAGTCAGTTAATGTTGTACAGTGAAATAATCGCTGTTTGTTCTGAGATCCACACAAAACACATAAATACAGTCCGTACCGCGCAGTAAACACACTCCGTCTCAGTTATACAAACAGTCAGTTAATGTTGTACAGTGAAATAATCGCTGTTTGTTCTGAGATCCACACAAAACACATAAATACAGTCCGTACCGCGCAGTAAACACACTCCGTCTCAGTTATACAAACAGTCAGTTAATGTTGTACAGTGAAATAATCGCTGTTTGTTCTGAGATCCACACAAAACACATAAATACAGTCCGTACCGCGCAGTAAACACACTCCGTCTCAGTTATACAAACAGTCAGTTAATGTTGTACAGTGAAATAATCGCTGTTTGTTCTGAGATCCACACAAAACACATAAATACAGTCCGTACCGCGCAGTAAACACACTCCGTCTCAGTTATACAAACAGTCAGTTAATGTTGTACAGTGAAATAATCGCTGTTTGTTCTGAGATCCACACAAAACACATAAATACAGTCCGTACCGCGCAGTAAACACACTCCGTCTCAGTTATACAAACCAATCAGTTAATGTTGTACAGTGAAATAATCGCTGTTTGTTCTGAGATCCACACAAAACACATAAATACAGTCCGTACCGCGCAGTAAACACACTCCGTCTCAGTTATACAAACCAGTCAGTTAATGTTGTACGGTGAAATAATCGCTGTTTGTTCTGAGATCCACACAAAACACATAAATACGCTGTGTGGGCAGAACGTAGAATTGTTGTATGTTAAACATGGCTGCATTAACTGACTGGTCTGTATAACCGAGACGGAGTGTTTACTGCGCGGTACGGTCTGAATCTTCAAATACTATGATTAACCTGAATTATATTTAATGTGGGCCATGGTGAAGACGTCACTGAACCGTCTGGTCCCATAAACGCAGGGCACTTCTTGACTAAATAAGGGACCATCAGCTTGTCTACAGTGTCTGTGTTCGTATTACCAGCCTTACTGTAGTCTACATTACAGCCTGACGTTTCAAACGCCTCAAGACTTACGAGACACATTAGTCATAACTGAAGCAGCTTTTAATCTCGGACGATGCAAGCTGTCATAGTGCAACAGTCCGTTGTCACACCTTCTGTCGCTCTGTGTTCACCTGTTTAGGTGCGTATGTGCGAGCTGTCACACACACGTGCAAATTGACGTTACAGTGTTCGTAACGGTCAGTCTGTATGTGCAGAGCATTTATAAACAGTTCAGTACAACTGCAGCCTTTTGAATTGATACCGTACAATTTGGCAGGTGATTAACAACACACACCCTGTGTCCGTGAAAGCAATTAACGTCACTTAATGAAACAGTCTGACTGAGCTGAGAGTGAGCTGCGCTGTAGCAGTAGACTGACCTGCTACGTGGTCTCATCCCCATTTGTCGGAACAAGCCACGAAAAGTCGAAACAGTGGCATCTGAAATGCGTGATAGCCAAAGGTCACAATCGCAAACACAGCCAGTACGTCTGTCTGTCTGTCTGTCTCGGATCCACACACCGCAGCACGTTAAGCATGGCACACAAGTACCGCGCTGTTGTGACCTTCCTATTGTCAGACATGGAGTGAGAACGCGAACGTGGGAAAGTGGCAACAACAAACTTTGTGAACATCCTGTCTGCCGAGTGCTGGACACAAGCTGCACACCGTTTATATACAGTTTGGTGTACACGTGACACAAGCTGCACACCGTTTATATACAGTTTGATGTACACGTGACACAAGCTGCACACCGTTTATATACAGTTTGATGTACACGTGACACAAGCTGCACACCGTTTATATACACTTTGATGTACACGTGACACACACTGCACACCGTTTATATACACTTTGATGTACACGTGACACAAGCTGCACACCGTTTATATACAGTTTGGTGTACACGTGACACACGCTGCACACCGTTTATATACAGTTTGGTGTACACGTGACACACGCTGCACACCGTTTATATACAGTTTGATGTACACGTGACACACGCTGCACACCGTTTATATACACTTTGATGTACACGTGACACACGCTGCACACCGTTTATATACACTTTGATGTACACGTGACACACGCTGCACACCGTTTATATACACTTTGATGTACACGTGACACACGCTGCACACCGTTTATATACACTTTGATGTACACGTGACACAACGCTGCACACCGTTTATATACAGTTTGATGTACACGTGACACAGCTGCACACCGTTTATATACAGTTTGATGTACACGTGACACACGCTGCACACCGTTTATATACACTTTGATGTACACGTGACACAAGCTGCACACCGTTTATATACATTTGATGTACACGTGACACACAGCTGCACACCGTTTATATACACTTTGATGTACACGTGACACACGCTGCACACCGTTTATATACAGTTTGATGTACACGTGACACAAGCTGCACACCGTTTATATACATTTGATGTACACGTGACACACGCTGCACACCGTTTATATACACTTTGATGTACACGTGACACAAGCTGCACACCGTTTATATACATTTGATGTACACGTGACACACGCTGCACACCGTTTATATACACTTTGATGTACACGTGACACAAGCTGCACACCGTTTATATACAGTTTGATGTACACGTGACACAAGCTGCACACCGTTTATATACAGTTTGATGTACACGTGACACACGCTGCACACCGTTTATATACAGTTTGATGTACACGTGACACAAGCTGCACACCGTTTATATACAGTTTGATGTACACGTGACACACACGCTGCACACCGTTTATATACAGTTTGATGTACACGTGACACAAGCTGCACACCGTTTATATACAGTTTGATGTACACGTGACACAAGCTGCACACCGTTTATATACAGTTTGATGTACACGTGACACAAGCTGCACACCGTTTATATACAGTTTGATGTACACGTGACACAAGCTGCACACCGTTTATATACAGTTTGATGTACACGTTACACAAGCTGCACACCGTTTATATACAGTTTGATGTACACGTGACACACGCTGCACACCGTTTATATACAGTTTGATGTACACGTGACACACGCTGCACACCGTTTATATACAGTTTGATGTACACGTGACACAAGCTGCACACCGTTATATATACAGTTTGATGTACACGTGACACAAGCTGCACACCGTTTATATACAGTTTGATGTACACGTGACACACGCTGCACACCGTTTATATACAGTTTGATGTACACGTGACACAAGCTGCACACCGTTTATATACAGTTTGATGTACACGTGACACAACGCTGCACACCGTTTATATACAGTTTGATGTACACGTGACACAAGCTGCACACCGTTTATATACAGTTTGATGTACACGTGACACAAGCTGCACACCGTTTATATACAGTTTGATGTACACGTGACACAAGCTGCACACCGTTTATATACAGTTTGATGTAATAACACGAACAACAAACGTGCCACGACCGTTTATATACAGTTTGATGTACCGTGACACAAGCTGCACACCGTTTATATACACTTTGCTGTACACGTGACACAAGCTGCACACCGTTTATATACAGTTTGATGTACACGTGACACACGCTGCACACCGTTTATATACAGTTTGATGTACACGTGACACACGCTGCACACCGTTTATATACAGTTTGATGTACACGTGACACACGCTGCACACCGTTTATATACAGTTTGATGTACACGTGACACACCTGCACACCGTTTATATACAGTTTGATGTACACGTGACACACGCTGCACACCGTTTATATACAGTTTGATGTACACGTGACACACGCTGCACACCGTTTATATACAGTTTGATGTACACGTGACACACGCTGCACACCGTTTATATACAGTTTGATGTACACGTGACACACGCTGCACACCGTTTATATACAGTTTGATGTACACGTGACACACGCTGCACACCGTTTATATACAGTTTGATGTACACGTGACACACGCTGCACACCGTTTATATACAGTTTGATGTACACGTGACACACGCTGCACACCGTTTATATACAGTTTGATGTACACGTGACACACGCTGCACACCGTTTATATACAGTTTGATGTACACGTGACACAGCTGCACACCGTTTATATACAGTTTGATGTACACGTGACACACGCTGCACACCGATCAGTATTCAATTATACAGTTTGATGTACACGTGACACACGCTGCACACCGTTTATATACAGTTTGATGTACACGTGACACAAGCTGCACACCGTTTATATACAGTTTGATTGTACAACGTGACACACGCTGCACACCGTTTATATACAGTTTGATGTACACCGTGACACACAAGCTGCACACCGTTTATATACAGTTTGATGTACACGTGACACACACATTCACTGTCGACATTTAAGCATCTCACCACCACGACACCACGGCTTGTATTCCGGCGTAGAAAAAATTGATGTCAAGTGTCTGCAGCCAGGAGGTAACAGCTTGCTTCACGTCGGCGTCTGCTGCAAATCGCCTGCCAGCCAGGTGCTTCTTAAGGAGTACCAAGAGACGGACATCACCGGGCGGTCCAAAACCTGTCGAGTCCGGTTGGCTGTATGGGGCCCAATGATTGAGCATGGAGTCAGACATGGAGAAGCGACATCTAGTTCACGGTGGTAATGAAAACAAGATTCCGTGGACACTCAGCCAATAGTCTAGTCACTACGTCGACTGAGCTACCGTACCATACGACATATTACACATGAACACAACGAACATTCGTGTTCCAGACAAGACGAGGAATTCCTCACACGCTGAGGACCTACCGGCTACTCCAGTACGACCTGCTGTACCGCTGAGGTAGTCACTGGCACATCGCAAGCTGTCAGTGACACACTGAACAGGCGCGTGAGACGTCGCATATGTAGTGCTGTGACGTCATTTGATGACATCATCACGTGGAAAGCGCGGATTCAGGTGAGACACGTGTTACACTTTCTTTTCTTAGCGAATGTAGCGAAAATGAGACGAACGGACACCAGAGGGCAGCACGGTGGTCTGCGGAGGAAACACGTGATGGGTGTCACACAGAGGGGGGTCCAGTTAGAAGCCAACTGCACACCGAGTGTTTTAAGACACGTGAAGAGTAGAACTGCACACACATGTCGACACAAGTCTCCAAAAGTGGAGGTAAAACTCCTGACATTCTTAACGCCGGCAATGGATGGAGGTGATGTCTCAGCATCACACTCCACAATAATGAGGAAGTGGAAGTGGCTGTTCGTGAATGGCTGCGAATGTAAGAGCCCGATTTCTACCGCGACGGAATTTTTAAACTCGTGCCAATACGGGACAAATGCATCGACGTGATAGGGGATTGTGCTGACAAATAATGACAGTTGACTGACATGAATGAGCTGCACTTGATATTGTAATGGCTTTGCGTCTAATTGTTATGACACAGAATCTAACGCACTGCACACGCACCGCCAACACGATAATTCTAAGCTCACGTCTGACACACCGTTGTCATATAAACTTACACAAGCAAGCAGCGTACCGTCGATCCCAGTTGCCGCGCGGTCTAAGGCGTCGGTCTGCGGCCGCTCGCTTACTGGGATTGTGGGTTCGAATCCCGCCTAGGGCATGGATGTCTGTCTGTTGTGAGTGTTGTGTGTTGTCAGGTAGAGGTCTCTGCGACGGGCTGATCACTCGTCCAGAGGAGTCCTACCGAGTGTGGGTTGTCTGAGTGTGATCGTGAAGCCTCGAAAAATGAGGCGGCATAGGCCCCCAAGGGGCTGTCGAGCCATTGGGAAAAAAAATCAGAGTGCTGTGCATATGTTAATTGTGTTGAAATTTACTGAACTTACAAAATACGAAGACTGTTGCGATCGGCTGACCTTCCTCACCTCTGTGAACGCTAATTACGGTACACACTGTCCATTCTGTTCACATCCTATTCACAATTCAATGCACACTTTTCTTGTGCCCCTGTACCAGCCCATTTTCCAAACGGTACACCGTTTGGAAAATGCGCTAATGTTCCCACATTCTCTTATTTTCCTAGTAACCCAAGCTTTAATTAGCGCACGTTACCTCCATGAAGCAATCCTTCTTGAAAAGCTGACAGTTCGTCAGCTGGTTAAGAATTTCCAGCATTTTATGGAACACAAAGGTTCATTACCGTGTTCACAACAGCCCGCCAAATGAACCCAATCCACACACTCCGATCCTACTTCTTTAAGATCCATTCTAATATTTTCCACCCATCTACGCCTAGGTCTTTCAAGTGGTCTCTTTCCGTTAGTTTCCCCACCAAAACTCTGTATGCGTTTCTCGTCTCCCCAACACATAAAACATCTTGTACAGATCAATTTCAATAAGCAAGCCTTCAATCATCACTCCGAGTGCACAAACCGGCTCTTCTCGCGGCACACAACTCGTTACTAGCGCTACACGTTGATGGCAAATCAATATGTGACGTCACCACACAAGTTAGCACTTCAGTAGCCGGCCTCTCGCAGTTTCTCGTGTATTGCGAGAGAACACGATACGACTACCGAACAAAGACAAGTGTGTTTGCTTTTGTATCGTCCACTTAATACATCACAGCTAACCAAAATAAGGCTAATTACGTCCCTGTCAACGCCACGAGGACATGGGGAAGTGGAGGTATAGCTCCACTTTTTCTTAACCTCGGCAAAGATGGAGGTGGTCAGATTCACGCCCGGGCCGCTTTATCCCAGAGAAAAGCCTCCGGTACCCAAAGAAAAGCAGGCAGGGTGGGTCACAGAGCTGGTCTTGACGTTTCGGAGAATATTTGTTGTACTTGCTGGGAATCGAGTCGCGATTGCTCGGTTGTTCATCCGTAACCTGGTCACTGTACCAACTGAGCTACCCCGCCTCCCGGTATAACTCCAAATAGTCATGTCTCCTAGGAGATAACACCGTGCAGTTGGAAAATAGAGGTCCTTCCGAAACGTCGGCACCTATCGACCACTTACACGGCGTCACACTGCACTTCAATCTTTAACATCGTGACAACCTAAACTCCTGAATCCTATTTTCTCATTTATTTGAAGGCCACCATTGTACTACTAACAGTCTGTTATTTGGGTGATCAAATCATGGAGGATCAGATGGGTGGGGCATGTAGCAGGCATAGAGGAGAAGAGAAATAGATACAAGGTTTTGGTGGGGACAGCTGAAGGAAACAACCACTTGAAAGACCTACGCGTAAATGGGAGGATAATAGTAATATGGCTCTTAAAGGAATGGAATGAGAGGACGTAGATGGGTTAATCTGGCTCAGGACAGGACCAAGTGGCGGGCTGTTGTGAACACGGTAATGAACCTTCGACTTCCGTAAGATGAGGAATTTCATGGCTAGTTGAGGAACTATCAGCTTCTGAAGGAGGACTCTGTCCCCCAGTCAGTCAGTCAGTCAGTCAGTCAGTCAGTCGAAGGCCTTCACATAAGATGTTTATTGCTTACAGTACAGTCCTCACGAATTGTCACTGACCACAGTCAACTCTTCCGCAGAATTTTTAGCACTGAATGTCAGCACACAGCACCGAATGTCAGCACACAGCAACAAATGTCAGCACACAGCAACAAATGTCAGCACACAGCACCGAATGTCAGCACACAGCACCGAATGTCAGCACACAGCACCGAATGTCAGCACACAGCACCGAATGTCAGCACACAGTACCAAATGTCAGCACACAGCACCGAATGTCAGCACACAGCACCGAATGTCAGCACACAGCACCAAACCACGTCTCACATCGCTCTGCAACTTCCGTTTCGAACATTTTGCACTCTGGTAAACATTTAGCAAGTTGCGCTCGAGATGTAAGTACGTCGTGACGTGCAGCGTCAGTTGTTGCTGCCTGACTGTAAACAAAATGTATGTAAGTACGTCGTGACGTGCAGCGTCAGTTGTTGCTGCCTGACTGTAAACAAAATGTATGTAAGTACGTCGTGACGTGCAGCGTCAGTTGTTGCTGCCTGACTGTAAACAAAATGTATGTAAGTGCGTCGTGACGTGCAGCGTCAGTTGTTGCTGCCTGACTGTAAACAAAATGTATGTAAGTGCGTCGTGACGTGCAGCGTCAGTTGTTGCTGCCTGACTGTAAACAAAATGTATGTAAGTACGTCGTGACGTGCAGCGTCAGTTGTTGCTGCCTGACTGTAAACAAAATGTATGTAAGTACGTCGTGACGTGCAGCGTCAGTTGTTGCTGCCTGACTGTAAACAAAATGTATGTAAGTGCGTCGTGACGTGCAGCGTCAGTTGTTGCTGCCTGACTGTAAACAAAATGTATGTAAGTACGTCGTGACGTGCAGCGTCAGTTGTTGCTGCCTGACTGTAAACAAAATGTATGTAAGTACGTCGTGACGTGCAGCGTCAGTTGTTGCTGCCTGACTGTAAACAAAATGTATGTAAGTGCGTCGTGACGTGCAGCGTCAGTTGTTGCTGCCTGACTGTAAACAAAATGTATGTAAGTGCGTCGTGACGTGCAGCGTCAGTTGTTGCTGCCTGACTGTAAACAAAATGACAATGTGTTCACTGTTTTTGTGAGACTAATACTAAATTTCATGAAAATCCTTTCAGTGGCTGTCGGTATGTTTTGGTGTTGTACAGCCCTGGGGTCGACTCAGCCTCTATCAGAATTGAGAACCAGGAGTATTTCCTGGGAGTAAAGGCGACCGGTACGTATGGCTGACAACCTTACCACCGTCATGTGCCGATTGTCTAGCAATCTGGGAGCCTCAACCTCCTGGAACCCTGAGGGCCTGTAATGGGATTGCTTTACCTTTACCATGCAGTCGGCTTTAATCGGCGCTTTAGGTTTCCCAGCAGGTGGATAGACAGGAGCTAATGCTACGTCCAGTTACAGCCCTCTGCTGTGCAGACTAACAAACTAACTAACTAACTAACTAACTAACAGCATTACAGACTATACTAAGGCCACGAAAAGATGACCCACAAGACGACGCCCTCCACACAACCGTCGATAAGCAATCCTCTCAGTTCCTCTACAGACGTCTGGCCATTCCGTTCACACGAATATTGCTAGTGACAGTCTTCACCAGCAACAAGCCCTTTGGGCTGGTGCTGGAGGGGATACAAAACTAAGCACAGCAACTTCTTCTCCATTACACTCGTCACTTCTTTCGGCGTCACCGGAAGGCAGAACAGGTCGGAAAACAGAGGCGCTTCGACAAACAAGATGGACAAGTGTTTCATACCCTGAACATGGAGGCAACATATTCAGTCGAAACGTTGCTATGTACGAAACCGCGCGCTTCATCTTGCCGTTCAGTCTCCCAAACAGCACGACAGCACTGACCACAAACAGAGGACATGCAGAGTGGCAGCACGATCGCCGAACAATGGAACTCAACGGACAACAGTGGAAGTGGCCTAACTGGATGCTATCACGGAAGTTGCTTGAAGGTACTGAGTAAAACCAAGAACTGCCAGAATATCCGGCACGATATCGCCGTGCGCCGACACTTGCCTCTTACGCTGCTAACTCCAGAGGGCATGGCCTTGATTTTGAGAAGCTGCTGGTCACTCAGCTGGTCCGAAAACCGAAGGTTCGTGAACGGGTCTAGAACATCCAGGCACGTGACCCCACGTGACTTTCTGTACACACAGCGTGAACACACATGTTCAACGACAAGTGACAGTTGCACCAGCGGCAGGACAACGCCAACATATCTGTGCACCACGCGCCCTGTTACCTACAGCTGTCCTCACTCTCTCTTGTTACCTACAGCTGTCCACACTCTCTCTTGTTACCTACAGCTGTCCACACTCTCTCCCGTTACCTACAGCTGTCCACACTCTCTCCCGTTACCTACAGCTGTCCACACTCTCTCTTGTTACCTACAGCTGTCCACACTCTCTCTTGTTACCTACAGCTGTCCACACTCTCTCTTGTTACCTACAGCTGTCCACACTCTCTCTTGTTACCTACAGCTGTCCACACTCTCTCTTGTTACCTACAGCTGTCCACACTCTCTCCCGTTACCTACAGCTGTCCACACTCTCTCTTGTTACCTACAGCTGTCCACACTCTCTCTTGTTACCTACAGCTGTCCACACTCTCTCTTGTTACCTACAGCTGTCCACACTCTCTCTTGTTACCTACAGCTGTCCACACTCTCTCTTGTTACCTACAGCTGTCCACACTCTCTCTTGTTACCTACAGCTGTCCACACCTCCTCCCGTTACCTACAGCTGTCCACACTCTCTCCTGTTACCTACAGCTGTCCACACTCTCTCTTGTTACCTACAGCTGTCCACACTCTCTCTTGTTACCTACAGCTGTCCACACTCTCTCTTGTTACCTACAGCTGTCCACACTCTCTCCCGTTACCTACAGCTGTCCACACTCTCTCTTGTTACCTACAGCTGTCCACACTCTCTCTTGTTACCTACAGCTGTCCACACTCTCTCTTGTTACCTACAGCTGTCCACACTCTCTCTTGTTACCTACAGCTGTCCACACTCTCTCCCGTTACCTACAGCTGTCCACACTCTCTCTTGTTACCTACAGCTGTCCACACTCTCTCTTGTTACCTACAGCTGTCCACACTCTCTCTTGTTACCTACAGCTGTCCACACTCTCTCCCGTTACCTACAGCTGTCCACACTCTCTCTTGTTACCTACAGCTGTCCACACTCTCTCTTGTTACCTACAGCTGTCCACACTCTCTCCCGTTACCTACAGCTGTCCACACTCTCTCCCGTTACCTACAGCTGTCCACACTCTCTCCCGTTACCTACAGCTGTCCACACTCTCTCCCGTTACCTACAGCTGTCCACACTCTCTCTTGTTACCTACAGCTGTCCACACTCTCTCTTGTTACCTACAGCTGTCCACACTCTCTCCCGTTACCTACAGCTGTCCCACACTCTCTCTTGTTACCTACAGCTGTCCACACTCTCTCTTGTTACCTACAGCTGTCCGCACTCTCTCTTGTTACCTACAGCTGTCCACACTCTCTCCCGTTACCTACAGCTGTCCACACTCTCTCTTGTTACCTACAGCTGTCCACACTCTCTCTTGTTACCTACAGCTGTCCACACTCTCTCCCGTTACCTACAGCTGTCCACACTCTCTCTTGTTACCTACAGCTGTCCACACTCTCTCTTGTTACCTACAGCTGTCCACACTCTCTCCCGTTACCTACAGCTGTCCACACTCTCTCTTGTTACCTACAGCTGTCCACACTCTCTCTTGTTACCTACAGCTGTCCACACTCTCTCCCGTTACCTACAGCTGTCCACACTCTCTCTTGTTACCTACAGCTGTCCACACTCTCTCTTGTTACCTACAGCTGTCCACACTCTCTCTTGTTACCTACAGCTGTCCACACTCTCTCCCGTTACCTACAGCTGTCCACACTCTCTCCCGTTACCTACAGCTGTCCACACTCTCTCTTGTTACCTACAGCTGTCCACACTCTCTCTTGTTACCTACAGCTGTCCACACTCTCTCTTGTTACCTACAGCTGTCCACACTCTCTCTTGTTACCTACAGCTGTCCACACTCTCTCTTGTTACCTACAGCTGTCCACACTCTCTCCCGTTACCTACAGCTGTCCACACTCTCTCTTGTTACCTACAGCTGTCCACACTCTCTCTTGTTACCTACAGCTGTCCACACTCTCTCTTGTTACCTACAGCTGTCCACACTCTCTCTTGTTACCTACAGCTGTCCACACTCTCTCTTGTTACCTACAGCTGTCCACACTCTCTCTTGTTACCTACAGCTGTCCACAACTCTCTCCCGTTACCTACAGCTGTCCACACTCTCTCCTGTTACCTACAGCTGTCCACACTCTCTCTTGTTACCTACAGCTGTCCACACTCTCTCTTGTTACCTACAGCTGTCCACACTCTCTCTTGTTACCTACAGCTGTCCACACTCTCTCCCGTTACCTACAGCTGTCCACACTCTCTCTTGTTACCTACAGCTGTCCACACTCTCTCTTGTTACCTACAGCTGTCCACACTCTCTCTTGTTACCTACAGCTGTCCACACTCTCTCTTGTTACCTACAGCTGTCCACACTCTCTCCCGTTACCTACAGCTGTCCACACTCTCTCTTGTTACCTACAGCTGTCCACACTCTCTCTTGTTACCTACAGCTGTCCACACTCTCTCTTGTTACCTACAGCTGTCCACACTCTCTCCCGTTACCTACAGCTGTCCACACTCTCTCTTGTTACCTACAGCTGTCCACACTCTCTCTTGTTACCTACAGCTGTCCACACTCTCTCTCCCGTTACCTACAGCTGTCCACACTCTCTCCCGTTACCTACAGCTGTCCACACTCTCTCCCGTTACCTACAGCTGTCCACACTCTCTCCCGTTACCTACAGCTGTCCACACTCTCTCTTGTTACCTACAGCTGTCCACACTCTCTCTTGTTACCTACAGCTGTCCACACTCTCTCTCCCGTTACCTACAGCTGTCCACACTCTCTCTTGTTACCTACAGCTGTCCACACTCTCTCTTGTTACCTACAGCTGTCCGCACTCTCTCTTGTTACCTACAGCTGTCCACACTCTCTCCCGTTACCTACAGCTGTCCACACTCTCTCTTGTTACCTACAGCTGTCCACACCTCTCTCTTGTTACCTACAGCTGTCCACACTCTCTCTTGTTACCTACAGCTGTCCACACTCTCTCCCGTTACCTACAGCTGTCCACACTCTCTCTTGTTACCTACAGCTGTCCACACTCTCTCTTGTTACCTACAGCTGTCCACACTCTCTCTTGTTACCTACAGCTGTCCACACTCTCTCTTGTTACCTACAGCTGTCCACACTCTCTCTTGTTACCTACAGCTGTCCACACTCTCTCCTCGTTACCTACAGCTGTCCACACTCTCTCCGTTACCTACAGCTGTCCACACTCTCTCTTTACCTACAGCGTCACACCTCCGTTACCTAGCTGTCCACACTCTCTCTTGTTACCTACAGCTGTCCACACTCTCTCTGTTACCTACAGCTGTCCACACTCTCTCTTGTTACCTACAGCTGTCCACACTCTCTCTTGTTACCTACAGCTGTCCACACTCTCTCTGTTACCTACAGCTGTCCACACTCTCTCTTGTTACCTACAGCTGTCCACACTCTCTCCGTTACCTACAGCTGTCCACACTCTCTCTTGTTACCTACAGCTGTCCACACTCTCTCTTGTTACCTACAGCTGTCCACACTCTCTCCTGTTACCTACAGCTGTCCACACTCTCTCCTGTTACCTACAGCTGTCCACACTCTCTCTTGTTACCTACAGCTGTCCACACTCTCTCTTGTTACCTACAGCTGTCCACACTCTCTCTTGTTACCTACAGCTGTCCACACTCTCTCTTGTTACCTACAGCTGTCCACACTCTCTCTGTTACCTACAGCTGTCCACACTCTCTCCGTTACCTACAGCTGTCCACACTCTCTCTTGTTACCTACAGCTGTCCACACTCTCTCTTGTTACCTACAGCTGTCCACACTCTCTCTGTTACCTACAGCTGTCCACACTCTCTTGTTACCTACAGCTGTCCACACTCTCTCTTGTTACCTACAGCTGTCCACATCTCTCTTGTTACCTACAGCTGTCCACACCTCTCCCGTTACCTACAGCTGTCCACACTCTCTCTTGTTACCTACAGCTGTCCACACTCTCTCTTGTTACCTACAGCTGTCCACACTCTCCGTTACCTACAGCTGTCCACACTCTCTCTTGTTACCTACAGCTGTCCACACTCTCTCTTGTTACCTACAGCTGTCCACACTCTCTCCCGTTACCTACAGCTGTCCACACTCTCTCTGTTACCTACAGCTGTCCACACTCTCTCGTTACCTACAGCTGTCCACACTCTCTCTTGTTACCTACAGCTGTCCACACTCTCTCTTGTTACCTACAGCTGTCCACACTCTCTCCGTTACCTACAGCTGTCCACACTCTCTCTTGTTACCTACAGCTGTCCACACCTCTTGTTACCTACAGCTGTCCACACTCCCTTACCTACAGCTGTCCCACTCCTCTTGTTACCTACAGCGTCCACACTCTCTCTGTTACCTACACTGCCACACTCTCCCCGTTACTACCTGTCCACACTCTTTTACCTACAGCTGTCCACACCTCCGTTACCTACAGCTGTCCACACTCTCCCTTACCTACACTGTCCACACTCTCTCTTGTACCTACACTGTCACACTCCCTTTTACCTACATGTCCACACTCTCCGTTACCTACAGCTGTCCACACTCCTCTGTTACTACAGCTGCCACACTCTCTCTGTTCCTACAGCTGTCCCACTCTCTCCGTTACCTACAGCTGTCCACACCTCTCTTTTACCTACAGCGCCACACTCTCTCTTGTTACCTACACTGTCCACACTCCTCTGTTACCTACAGCGTCCACACTCTCTCTTGTTACCACAGCTGTCCACACTCTCTCTTGTTACCTACAGCTGTCCCACCTCTCTGTTACCTACAGCTGTCCACACCTCCCCGTTCCTACAGCTGTCCACACTCTCTTTACTACACGTCCACACTCTCTCGTTACCTACAGCTGTCCACACCTCTCTTACCTACAGCTGTCCACACTCTCTTTTACCTACAGCTGTCCACACTCTCCGTACTACAGCTGTCACACTCTCTCTGTTACCTACAGCTGTCCACACTCTCTTTGTTACCTACAGCTGTCCACCTCTCTCTACCTACAGCTGTCCACACTCTCTCTTACCTACACTGTCCACATTCCCGTACCCGTTCCACACTTCCCCGTACCTACAGCTGTCCACACTCTCCTGTTACTACACTGTCCAACCTCCTGTTACCTACAGCTGTCCCACTCTCCCGTACTACACTGTCCACACTCTCTCTTTTTACTACAGCTGTCCACACTCTCTCTTGTTACCTACAGCTGCCCACTCCTCTGTTACCTACACTGTCCACCTCTCTCGTTACCTACAGCTGTCCACACTCTCCGTTACTACAGCTGTCCACACTCTCTCTGTTACCTACAGCGCCACACTCTCTCCTGTTCCACACTCACCTTCTCTTGTACCTACACTTCCACACCTCCTTCTACCTGTCCAACTCTCCGTTACCACACTGTCCACACCTCTCTGTACCTACAGCTGTCCACACTCCCTTACCTACAGCGTCCCATCTCTCGTTACCTACAGCTGTCCACACTCTCTCTTGTTACCTACAGCTGTCCACACTCCTCTCCGTTACCTACAGCTGTCCACACTCTCCTCGTTACCTACAGCTGTCCACACTCTCTCTGTTACCTACAGCGTCCACCTCTCCCGTTCCATACCACTGTCCACACCTCTCCTCATTCCCTCTCTGTTACCTACAGCTGTCCACACTCTCTCTTGTTACCTACAGCTGTCCACACCTCTCTTTCCTACAGCTGCCCACACTCTCTCTGTTACCTACAGCTGTCCCACTCTCTTGTTACCTACAGCTGTCCACACTCTCTCTTGTTACCTACAGCTGTCCACACTCTCCCCCGTTACCTACAGCTGTCCACACTCTCTCCCGTTACCTACAGCTGTCCACACTCTCTCTTGTTACCTACAGCTGTCCACACTCTCTCTTGTTACCTACAGCTGTCCACACACTCTCTTGTTACCTACAGCTGTCCACACTCTCTCTTGTTACCTACAGCTGTCCACACTCTCCCCCGTTACCTACAGCTGTCCACACTCTCTCCCGTTACCTACAGCTGTCCACACACTCTCCCGTTACCTACAGCTGTCCACACTATCTCCCGTTACCTACAGCTGTCCACACTCTCTCCTGTTACCTACAGCTGTCCACACTCTCTCCTGTTACCTACAGCTGTCCATACTCTCTCCTGTTACCTACAGCTTTCCACATTCTGTCCCTTACATTTTCCGTTGCTGGCAGAGGCGGAAAATAAACTTGATCCTGGAAAGGATCCAAAATACAAAATCAAGGTGTGTCAGGTCAGCAGAACGCACAGACCAAAAGATCCAAAATACAAAATCAAGGTGTGTCAGGTCAGCAGAACGCACAGACCAAAAGATCCAAAATACAAAATCAAGGTGTGTCAGGTCAGCAGAACGCACAGACCAAAAGATCCAAAATACAAAATCAAGGTGTGTCAGGTCAGCAGAACGCACAGACCAAAAGATCCAAAATACAAAATCAAGGTGTGTCAGGTCAGCAGAATGCACAGACCAAAAGATCCAAAATACAAAATCAAGGTGTGTCAGGTCAGCAGAACGCACAGACCAAAAGATCCAAAATACAAAATCAAGGTGTGTCAGGTCAGCAGAATGCACAGACCAAAAGATCCAAAATACAAAATCAAGGTGTGTCAGGTCAGCAGAACGCACAGACCAAAAGATCCAAAATACAAAATCAAGGTGTGTCAGGTCAGCAGAATGCACAGACCAAAAGATCCAAAATACAAAATCAAGGTGTGTCAGGTCAGCAGAACGCACAGACCAAAAGATCCAAAATACAAAATCAAGGTGTGTCAGGTCAGCAGAATGCACAGACCAAAACAGGCGTCATGCGAGATTTCAGGCTTCCGCAGCGTTACAGTTCAGAGCCTCGCTCTTCTGGGTTGTTACGCCGTGATTTCTTTCGGACATCTTGACCCTCGACATGGGACCGACACGCTGTGACAAGCGGCCACAATAGCCATCAGACCACATCTAACACTTCCTGAAGTAATCCTTCCAATGGTGGAGCCCTTATTTTAGTACAGGGTGCAGTTTTGTTGTTGCTTTTCTGAACACGGTCAGTTCACACTTCATCACCTCCACTCACCCATCTACACTTTCGTCTGTCAACAGTTTTTTTTTCTTCAGGTGACGAAATGTTTAAAAATCACCTACTCATTAATGAGTGCTGCGTGTAGCATGCACCTGTCCCTTTCAAGAAGTAAGACAAACACAACACACAAGCCCACCTCCTCTACAACAGACACAACAACGACATTCGAACACGTAAGGTGCCTTCTTGATTGCTAATTGCTCAATATAAGTAACAGAGCAATGGACGGACTGCTCGACTGAGCCTATTTCAACAAATATTTTCTTGTCTATAACAATAGACTCCAAAGCCGTCTGGTTCGGACGCGAAGTAAAGAAAATGAATTGCCCTGCCGCGGAAAGGAGCCCGAAGCCCGAATCTTCGTTCGTCCAAGCCGCAGTGCAGTAGTGACTGCGTTCAGTCCTGCTTGAAACCCAACATAAATATTTAGGCGTACATTAAATAGGCATCTTAATACAGCAATTATTAGTATATCAAAAATGTCGTATGATATCGAGCGATCGATAAGCAGTGACCTTCTGCACGACGGCCTTACGTTACATTACATAATTATAACATATGAAGCAGACACACAATATCGAGCGTAAGGCAACTGCCTCAAGCAGTATGGACCATACGACAACTGGCTCAAACAGTATGAACCAAAAGAAAGCTGGCTCATGCAGTGCGGACCATAAGAAAGCTGGCTCAAGCAGTATGGACCATAAGAAACCTGGCTCAAGCAGTATGGAACATAAGAAACCTGACTCAAGCAGTACGGACCATAAGAAACCTGGCTCAAGCAGTACGGACCATAAGACAACTGGCTCAAGCAGTATGGGCCAAAAGAAAGCTGACTCAAGCAGTATGGACCATACGAAAGCTGGCTCAAGCAGTATGGACCATAAGAAACCTGGCTCAAGCAGTACGGACCATAAGAAAGCTGGCTCAAGCAGTATGGACCATAAGAAACCTGGCTCAAGCAGTATGGACCATAAGAAACCTGGCTCAAGCAGTACGGACCATAAGACAACTGGCCCAAGCAGTATGGGCCAAAAGAAAGCTGGCTCATACAGTATGGACCATACGAAAGCTGGCTCAAGCAGTATGGACCATAAGAAACCTGGCTCAAGCATTATGGACCATAAGACAACTGGCTCAAGCAGTATGGACCATAAGAAACCTAGCTCAAGCAGTACGGACCATAAGACAACTGGCTCAAGCAGTATGGACCATAAGACAACTGGCTCAAGCAGTATGGACCATAAGAAACCTAGCTCAAGCAGTATGGACCATAAGACAACTGGCTCAAGCAGTATGGACCAAAATAAAGGTGACTCACGCAGTATGGAACTTAAGACGGCTGGATCGAGCAGTACGGACCATAATACAGCTGGCTCAAGCAGTACGAACCATAAGAAAGTTGGCTCAAGTAGTACGGAACTTAAGACGGCTGGCTCAAGCAGTATGGACCATGAGAAAGCTGGCTCAAGCAGTACGGACCATAAAAAAGCTGACTCAAGCAGTATGGACCATAAGAAAGCTGGCTCAAGCAGTACGGACCATAAGAAAGCTGGCTCAAGTAGTACGGAACTTAAGACGGCTGACTCAAGCAGTATGGACCATAAGAAAGCTGGCTCAAGCAGTACGGACCATAAGAAAGCTGACTCAAGCAGTATGGACCATAAGAAAGTTGGCTCAAGCAGTACGGACCATAAGAAAGCTGGCTCAAGCAGTATGGACCATAAGAAAGCTGGCTCAAGCAGTACGGACCATAAGAAAGCTGGCTCAAGCAGTACGGACCATAAGAAAGCTGGCTCAAGCAGTAACGCTTATAGCTCGTATCCGAATCTCGGGCGAGACACACTACCTTACTGAGGTATTTCAAAGTTTTCCTCAGGCCGCCCATAAAAGGCAGCAATAGAACCTTAAAGTAGGCCACGACCGCTTCCCTACAGCCCTTCCGAATTCATTATTCACTATCGTCGAATCATTTCATGCTACACGCCCACAGCCTGCAACTAATCACACTGCCCACTGCTAAAGCAATAGCTGCCCTGTGTTCACTGTAGACTCTGTAGACTCCACAGAACAGAGCTGTTTGTTTGTAAGGCGCTCACAGTCACTTAGTGAAGACAGAGAAGTTACGGCTGTTGTGAACACGGTGATGAACTGTCAGGGTCCATATAAGGCGAAAAATGTCTCGACTAGCTAAGCGACTTACAGCTTCTCAAGGGCTCTGAAGTCAGACCGTTCATTGCAGTGTTCAGAAGAGGTCAGCCTGACTGCAAGCTGGCAGTGACCTGTGCAATGCAAACCCTCCTACAAATTCGTATTTTTTCTACGTTATAACAATGAACTGACTTACATCACCATCACTGAGACACCACAATTCGTACACAGCTGCCATCTGTGTTAAGTACACAAAACTGCTACGGCACTGGTGCTTGTAATGTTAACGCAGTGCGAAGAGAAACTGAATGTTTGAGTATTATTTAGATAATCTTCAGACTTCAAAAAATCAACAGCCAGACAGTTTATACTGCTTGTGGCTTTCTGACCCCGTGACTTTAACGTCCGGTCAACTGGGAACTGAACCACAGCGGTCAGCTGATACAGCTGGGTCTCGGGCCACATGCTGCAGCCCTGCACTACCGCTCCTAGCTTCAGGGATCAATAAACCGGGTTGGCCGGCCGTCTAGCCCGAGCATTGGTCTGCTCTGCCCTGACCCCTCCGCACTTTCCCTCTCGACGATCCATGTTCACCCTCTTTTCAAGAACAGCAGTTCGACACTGATAAACCGTAAACAGCCGTATACTGCTGTCTGTCACTTTTACTTTCTTCCTCGCCAAGTTTCAAGAACAGTTGGAAGTCGCGCTGAGCAACAGCATTTGTAGTTCTGCCATGTTACTGCGTGTAGCATGTTACCAATTTGTAGTTCTGCCATGTTACTGCGTGTAGCATGTTAGCAATTTGTAGTTCTGCCATGTTACTGCGTGTAGCATGTTACCAATTTGTAGTTCTACCATGTTACTGCGTGTAGCATGTTACCAATTTGTAGTTCTGCCATGTTACTGCGTGTAGCATGTTACCAATTTGTAGTTCTGCCATGTTACTGCGTGTAGCATGTTACCAATTTGTAGTTCTGCCGTGTTATTGCGTGTAGCATGTTACCAATTTGTAGTTCTGCCATGTTACTGCGTGTAGCATGTTACCAATGTGTAGTTCTGCCATGTTACTGCGTGTAGCATGTTACCAATTTGTAGTTCTGCCATGTTACTGCGTGTAGCATGTTAGCAATTTGTAGTTCTGCCATGTTATTGCGTGTAGCATGTTACCAATTTGTAGTTCTGCCATGTTACTGCGTGTAGCATGTTAGCAATTTGTAGTTCTGCCATGTTACTGCTTTGTAGCATGTTACCAATGTGTAGTTCTGCCATGTTACTGCGTGTAGCATGTTACCAATTTGTAGTTCTGCCATGTTACTGCGTGTAGCATGTTAGCAATTTGTAGTTCTGCCATGTTTCTGCGTGTAGCATGTTACCAATTTGTAGTTCTGCCATGTTACTGCGTGTAGCATGTTACCAATTTGTAGTTCTGCCGTGTTACTGCGTGTAGCATGTTAGCAATTTGTAGTTCTGCCATGTTACTGCGTGTAGCATGTTATCAATTTGTAGTTCTGCCATGTTACTGCGTGTAGCATGTTACCAATGTGTAGTTCTGCCATGTTACTGCGTGTAGCATGTTAGCAATTTATAGTTCTGCCATGTTACTGCGTGTAGCATGTTACAAATGTGTAGTTCTGCCATGTTACTGCGTGTAGCATGTTAGCAATTTGTAGTTCTGCCATGTTACTACGTGTAGCATGTTAGCAATTTGTAGTTCTGCCATGTTACTGCGTGTAGCATGTTACCAATGTGTAGTTATGCCATGTTACCGCGTGTAGCATGTTAGCAATTTGTAGTTCTGCCATGTTACTGCGTGTAGCATGTTAACAATTTGTAGTTCTGCCATGTTACTGCGTGTAGCATGTTAGCAATTTTGTAGTTCTGCCATGTTACTGCGTGTAGCATGTTACCAATGTGTAGTTCTGCC
This sequence comes from Reticulitermes speratus, assembly GCA_021186555.1. NCBI lineage: Eukaryota > Metazoa > Arthropoda > Insecta > Blattodea > Rhinotermitidae > Reticulitermes > Reticulitermes speratus. The sequence continues at coordinate 3,528,160 of JAJKFL010000042.1, forward strand.
ATGTTACTGCGTGTAGCATGTTAGCAATTTGTAGTTCTGCCATGTTACTGCGTGTAGCATGTTAACAATTTGTAGTTCTGCCATGTTACTGCGTGTAGCATGTTACCAATTTGTAGTTCTGCCGTGTTACTGCGTGTAGCATGTTAGCAATTTGTAGTTCTGCCATGTTACTGCGTGTAGCATGTTATCAATTTGTAGTTCTGCCATGTTACTGCGTGTAGCATGTTACCAATGTGTAGTTCTGCCATGTTACTGCGTGTAGCATGTTAGCAATTTATAGTTCTGCCATGTTACTGCGTGTAGCATGTTACAAATGTGTAGTTCTGCCATGTTACTGCGTGTAGCATGTTAGCAATTTGTAGTTCTGCCATGTTACTACGTGTAGCATGTTAGCAATTTGTAGTTCTGCCATGTTACTGCGTGTAGCATGTTACCAATGTGTAGTTATGCCATGTTACCGCGTGTAGCATGTTAGCAATTTGTAGTTCTGCCATGTTACTGCGTGTAGCATGTTAGCAATTTGTAGTTCTGCCATGTTACTGCGTGTAGCATGTTACCAATGTGTAGTTCTGGCATGTTACTGCGTATAGCATGTTAGCAATTTGTAGTTCTGCCATGTTACTGCGTGTAGCATTTTAGCAATCTGTAGTTCTGCCATGTTACTGCGTGTAGCATGTTAGCAATTTGTAGTTCTACCATGTTACTGCGTGTAGCATGTTACTAACGTGTAGTTCTGGCATGTTACTGCGTGCAGCATGTTAGCAATTTGTAGTTCTGCCATGTTACTGCGTGTAGCATGTTATCAATTTGTAGTTCTGCCATGTTACTGCGTGTAGCATGTTACCAATGTGTAGTTCTGCCATGTTACTGCGTGTAGCATGTTAGCAATTTGTAGTTCTGCCATGTTACTGCGTGTCGCATGTTACCAATGTGTAGTTCTGGCACGTTATTGCGTGTAGCATGTTCGCAATTTGCTGACGTTTCAGAGAAAACTCCCATCGACGGGGAAAATGAGGCAAGACGTTCCTAAAAAATGTTGGTAAATTTCTACCAGCTGGTTTTATAGCCGAGACGGAGTGCGTTTACTGCGCGGTACGGACTGAATCTTTACCTATAGTTCAGGTTAATGTTAGTTTTTACAGAGTTACAGTAGCCTTTATCGCCATAATTAGATAACCACAACTCAGAAGATTTTGATCCACAACATTTCCGACTGCGTGTACCCTTTATCCAGCAATTTCAAACCCTGGGCCACAGACAGAGTGCCAAGGGGCCCGACGGAGTAGGAGTGCACACTTTATCCTGTCCCCTAAGCTCAACCTGATTCATGACATCACGTCATCACGACACAAATACAAATTTCAAATATCTCCACTGTTGCGATCAGCACGCATCATCAACAGCGAGACACTGACTGTCAACACGTGGCACTGCCAAGGCACGCACAGCTGTATACTGCAGACGATACACGGAGAAGGCAGGGCACAAATGTGCATATACACTGCTTGTAGGTACGCCCTCACTTTAAGACAGTATGTTCTATGTACCGTCTTCACACTCCGAACTGTCGTCGAGCCACTGTAAAGAGCGCAGTGTCAGGGCGCAAAATGAAACAAAACGTTTAAAGCACGCACTTTTGTAAAAGCACTGAACTGTTTGTGCACCTTAATGGAAAACAAACGTTTGCTTTTGGTGATTTACACTGCAAATGAAGTCAGCGCCGATTGTTCAAAAAGATGTGGAGGAAACTTTACGTTACTTGTACCGTACATTTACGTTACTTGTACCGTACATTTACGTCACTTGTACCGTACATTTACGTCACTTGTACCGTACATTTACGTCACTTGTACCGTACATTTACGTCACTTGTACCGTACATTTACGTCACTTGTACCGTACAATTACGTCACTTGTACCGTACAATTACGTCACTTGTACCGTACATTTAACGTCACTTGTACCCGTACAATTTACGTCACTTGTACCGTACATTTACGTCACTTGTACCGTACATTTACGTCACTTGTACCGTACATTTACGTCACTTGTACCGTACATTTACGTCACTTGTACCGTACATTTACGTCACTTGTACCGTACATTTACGTCACTTGTACCGTACATTTACGTCACTTGTACCGTACATTTACGTCACTTGTACCGTACATTTACGTCACTTGTACCGTACATTTACGTCACTTGTACCGTACATTTACGTCACTTGTACCGTACATTTACGTCACTTGTACCGTACATTTACGTCACTTGTACCGTACATTTACGTTACTTGTACCGTACATTTACGTTACTTGTACCGTACATTTACGTTACTTGTACCGTACATTTACGTTACTTGTACCGTACATTTACGTTACTTGTACCGTACATTTACGTTACTTGTACCGTACATTTACGTTACTTGTACCGTACATTTACGTTACTTGTACCGTACATTTACGTTACTTGTACCGTACATTTACGTACTTGTACCGTACATTTTACGTTACTTGTACCGTACATTTACGTACTTGTACCGTACATTTACGTTACTTGTACCGTACATTTACGTCACTTGTACGCGTACATTTACGTCACTTGTACGACATTACGTACTTGTACCGTACATTTACGTTCACTTGTACCGTACATTTACGTCACTTGTACCGTACATTTACGTCACTTGTACCGTACATTTACGTCACTTGTACCGTACATTTACGTACTTGTACCGTACATTTACGTACTTGTACCGTACATTTACGTACTTGTACCGTACATTTACGTACTTGTACCGTACATTTACGTTACTTGTACCGTACATTTACGTTACTTGTACCGTACATTTACGTTACTTGTACCGTACATTTACGTTACTTGTACCGTACATTTACGTTACTTGTACCGTACATTTACGTTACTTGTACCGTACATTTACGTTACTTGTACCGTACTACGTATTTACCGTATTACTACTTGTACCGTACATTTACGTTACTTGTACCGTACATTTACGTTACTTGATTGTATTACCGTCTACATTTACGTTACTTGTGTACCGTACATTTACGTTACTTGTACCGTACATTTACGTACTTGTACCGTACATTTACGTATTTACCGTACATTTACGTTACTTGTACCGTACATTTACGTTACTTGTACCGTACATTTACGTTACTTGTACCGTACATTTACGTTACTTGTACCGTACATTTACGTTACTTGTACCGTACATTTACGTTACTTGTACCGTACATTTACACTTGTACCGTACATTTACGTACTGACCGTACATTTACGTTACTTGTACCGTACATTTACGTTACTTGTACCGTACATTTACGTTACTTGTTACGTACTTTACGTACTTGTACGTACATTTATTACGTTACTTGTACCGTACTTTTCATTACGTTACTTGTACCGTACATTTACGTTACTTGTACCGTAACATTTTACTTTACTATTTGTACCGTACATTTACTGTCTCAACTTTGTACCGTACATTTACGTCACTTGTACCGTACATTTACGTCACATTACGTTGTACCGTACATTTACGTACTTGTACCGTACATTTACGTACTTGTACCGTACATTTACGTCTACTTTTACCAGTACATTTACGTCACTTGTACCGTACATTTACGTCTACTTGTACCGTACATTAGTACTTACCGTACATTAGTACCTTGTACGTACATTAGTACGTCTACATTACGATTGTACCGTACATTTACGTTACTTGTACCGTACATTTACGTTACTTGTACCGTACATTTACGTTACTTGTACCGTACATTTACGTTACTTGTACCGTACATTTACGTTACTTGTACCGTACATTTACGTTACTTGTACCGTACATTTACGTTACTTGTACCGTACATTTACGTTACTTGTACCGTACATTTACGTTACTTGTACCGTACATTTACGTTACTTGTACCGTACATTTACGTTACTTGTACGGTACATTTACGTTACTTGTACCGAGTACATTTACGTTACATTGTACCGTACATTTACGTTACTTGTACCGTACATTTACGTTACTTGTACCGTACATTTACGTTACTTGTACCGTACATTTACGTTACTTGTACCGTACATTTACGTTACTTGTACCGTACATTTACGTTACTTGTACCGTACATTTACGTTACTTGTACCGTACATTTACGTTACTTGTACCGTACATTTACGTTACTTGTACCGTACATTTACGTTACTTGTACCGTAACATATTTACGTTACTTGTTACCGTACATTTACGTTACTTGTACCGTACATTTACGTTACTTGTACCGTACATTTACGTTACTTGTACCGTACATTTACGTTATTACCGTAATTGTACGTTACTTGTACGTACTTTACGTACTTGTACGTACATTTACGTACTTGTACCGTACATTTACGTACTTGTACCGTACATTTACGTTACTTGTACCGTACAATTTTACGTTACTTGTACCGTACATTTACGTTACTTGTACCGTACATTTACGTTACTTGTACCGTACATTTACGTTACTTGTACCGTACATTTACGTTACTTGTACCGTACATTTACGTTACTTGTACCGTACATTTTTACTATTATATATAATGTTATGCACACAAATGTACACTGTCAAATAACATAAAGCAGTGTACATTTGTCTGCATAAGATATAAATGTGCAGGAAGATAAGGTAAAGGTAAAGTTCTCCCTACAACAAGCCACGAAGGCCCAGAGGGGGAGTAGAGGTATAGCTCTACTCTTTCTTTAACCTCGGCGATAGATGGGGGTGGGTGGTCAACTCCACGCCCCGGCCGCTTTACCCCCGGGAAAGAGACCGGGTACCCATTGTATAGGAGGCTGGGTGGGCCCCAGGGCCGGTCTTGACGGCTGCGAAAAATCTCGCCCCCATCAAGATTCAATCCCCGTACCTTTCAGTGGAGAAAAATAAGAAAGGAAATTAAAATTACGTTAAAAGGGAACTGTACTTGCAGAACTGTACTTGCAGAACTGTACTTGCAGAACTGTACTTGCAGAACTGTACTTGCAGAACTGTACTTGCAGAACTGTACTTGCAGAACTGTACTTGCAGAACTGTACTTGCAGAACTGTACTTGCAGAACTGTACTTGCAGAACTGGACTTGCAGAACTGGACTTGCAGAACTGGACTTGCAGAACTGTACTTGCAGAACTGTACTTGCAGAACTGTACTTGCAGAACTGTACTTGCAGAACTGGACTTGCAGAACTGTACTTGCAGAACTGTACTTGCAGAACTGTACTTGCAGAACTGTACTTGCAGAACTGTACTTGCAGAACTGTACTTGCAGAACTGTACTTGCAGAACTGTACTTGCAGAACTGTACTTGCAGAACTGGACTTGCAGAACTGGACTTGCAGAACTGGACTTGCAGAACTGGACTTGCAGAACTGGACTTGCAGAACTGTACTTGCAGAACTGTACTTGCAGAACTGTACTTGCAGAACTGTACTTGCAGAACTGTACTTGCAGAACTGGACTTGCAGAACTGTACTTGCAGAACTGTACTTGCAGAACTGTACTTGCAGAACTGTACTTGCAGAACTGTACTTGCAGAACTGGACTTGCAGAACTGGACTTGCAGAACTGTACTTGCAGAACTGTACTTGCAGAACTGTACTTGCAGAACTGTACTTGCAGAACTGTACTTGCAGAACTGTACTTGCAGAACTGTACTTGCAGAACTGGACTTGCAGAACTGTACTTGCAGAACTGTACTTGCAGAACTGTACTTGCAGAACTGTACTTGCAGAACTGGACTTGCAGAACTGTACTTGCAGAACTGTACTTGCAGAACTGTACTTGCAGCACTGTACTTGCAGAACTGTACTTGCAGAACACTGAGTACCGTTGATGTGAAGTGCGACATTATGTAAGACTTGGCAGTGCCACTTGCTGACCAGAAGACTTGGCAGTGCCACTTGCTGACCAGAAGACTTGGCAGTGCCACTTGCTGACCAGAAGACTTGGCAGTGCCACTTGCTGACCAGAAGACTTGGCAGTGCCACTTGCTGACCAGAAGACTTGGCAGTGCCACTTGCTGACCAGAAGACGTCTGTCTGATCATTTTTATTGCCCGCAACATGGTGAGCATTTACCGAGAGATATTTAAATCTGATGTAACATGACGGTGTGTAACATGGTGTGTGTAACATGGTGTGTGTAACATGGTGTTTCTTTGTCTCCAATAAAATAACCACTTTCCGAAACGCTGCGGTTTTCAAATTGTAATTTCGAACACTGCCCGAAAATATGTCAAAATATTTCCACACGCAATTGTCACAAAACGAAAGTTAGACTTTGCTGTATTGTAGCATATATTGCTATCCATCATAAGACTTCACAAATGAGACTAGGATGCGCGCGCACACGATTCATCGCCGCCATTCACTTTCATCCGACAAGCAGTTCCTCAGCAGCTCGTTTTCAAAAGACGCACAACGCAGCACCGTGCTACACTCGCACAAACAAAGCATCATTACGACAAACCGAACAGAACTGTCAGAACTAACTGTCGCTTAGCTAACCGGTCGCCCCCGCAATTATTAGCGAAGTTACTCCCACATCTCTCAAAGTACAGCCTTCTATCAACAGAACGGAACTCAGTCCAGAAGAACCCGCGAACAATTTAAGTACTATTCTGCAGGCCTGCGACGCTCCTCGCCAGTCTGCGGACGCCTTACTGCGCCACTGTACAGACGTCGCTATGACTGCACAATATTCCCTCCAACTCTTATATATGCAGCACACTTTGCAGTATAACAGACACACGTCCCCGTATAACCGACACACGTCCCCGTATAACCGACATATTTTCCTCCTCCCAATCACTTCAGCATGCACCTTAACCTCTTCAGTCACCACTACACTCCTCACAAAGTCCGCACAAACCTCCACACGGTCACAAGCAGCACCGTGATAACAGCACAGCCTCACAAGCAGCACCGTGATACAGCACAGCCTCACAAGCAGCGCTGTGATAACAGCACAGCCTCACAAGCAGCGCTGTGATAACATCACAGCCTCACAAGCAGCACCGTGATACAGCACAGCCTCACAAGCAGCACCGTGATAACAGCACAGCCTCACAAGCAGCACCGTGATACAGCACAGCCTCACAAGCAGCACCGTGATACAGCACAGCCTCACAAGCAGCACCGTGATACAGCACAGCCTCACAAGCAGCACCGTGATACAGCACAGCCTCACAAGCAGCACCGTGATAACAGCACAGCCTCACAAGCAGCGCTGTGATAACATCACAGCCTCACAAGCAGCACCGTGATAACAGCACAGCCTCACAAGCAGCGCTGTGATAACATCACAGCCTCACAAGCAGCACCGTGATAACATCACAGCCTCACAAGCAGCGCTGTGCTCACTGCCAATACCGCAATATGCAACGGCTGCGACTTCACGGAACAGCCATCAGACGCAGAAAGGAAACTGTTCTTGTAACCAGAAACACTTTTGTACTAAGATCGTGAAGATGGAGGCAGCAAGCTCTGTCAAAATGCCGGTCATATATCTACCAGTCGACATGGCGTCACATTACAGAAGGCTTAAATGTTCAATTACAAGTATTTTTCGGCATGAGGATTAGAATGGGAACCATAAAGCGAACACATGAACATCGCGCTAGCAGCTACTGGTAACAGTCATGATATGTCTGTGTGTTCATTGTTGCAGGTTGCAGGCGCAACAATGAAATACAACAGTTACACTTCTCAACGCAATAATAACAATGCCAAAAACAGATCAAAGGCGGAAACTATAAAGACATCACGCCGTGTAGTCTGGTAGGTGTGTACCGACGTTTCAAAGAAACCTGCTGCCTTCACCATGGTTCGGTGCATATCTACCACACAACACGATGTCACATGCCATAAGGCAGTTTGTTCAACACAACGGCAATCAACGTATCATTCTGTCCAACCGGCACGGCTTCACGACTGCCGTCTGTCTGCACTGCCTGTCACTTTGAATACAATTGGTCTGGGTTCGAGTTCCGGTCAACTGGAATGGCATTGAGAGTTGCATTGTGAGTCTGGCTGTGTTCCTGCCTCCCCTCCCCCCTTCCACTACTCCAGGAAATAACTGCAGCTGATGTCTATTATACCTTTACAGCCCAGTGGTTACTATATGTACCTCAAGGTTTAACATTCACAAATTGTACGTTCTGCCCACACAGTGTATTTATGTGTTTTGTGTGGATCTCAGAACAAACAGCGATTATTTCACTGTACTGCATTAACTGACTGGTTTGTATAACTGAGACGGAGTGTGTTTACTGCGCGGTACGGACTGTATTTATGTGTTTTGTGTGGATCTCAGAACAAACAGCGATTATTTCACTGTACAACATTAACTGACTGGTTTGTATAACTGAGACGGAGTGTGTTTACTGCGCGGTACGGACTGTACTTATGTGTTTTGTGTGGATCTCAGAACAAACAGCGATTATTTCACTGTACAACATTAACTGACTGGTTTGTATGACTGAGACGGAGTGTGTTTACTGCGCGGTACGGACTGTATTTATGTGTTTTGTGTGGATCTCAGAACAAACAGCGATTATTTCACTGTACAGCATTAACTGACTGGTTTGTATAACTGAGACGGGGTGTGTTTACTGCGCAGTACGGACTGAATGTACCGCCATGTTTAACATTCACAAATTGTACGTTCTGCCCACACAGTGTATTTATGTGTTTTGTGTGGATCTCAGAACAAACAGCGATTATTTCACTGTACAACATTAACTGACTGGTTTGTATAACTGAGACGGAGTGTGTTTACTGCGCGGTACGGACTGTACTTATGTGTTTTGTGTGGATCTCAGAACAAACAGCGATTATTTCACTGTACAACATTAACTGACTGGTTTGTATGACTGAGACGGAGTGTGTTTACTGCGCGGTACGGACTGTATTTATGTGTTTTGTGTGGATCTCAGAACAAACAGCGATTATTTCACTGTACAGCATTAACTGACTGGTTTGTATAACTGAGACGGGGTGTGTTTACTGCGCGGTACGGACTGAATGTACCGCCATGTTTAACATTCACAAATTGTACGTTCTGCCCACACAGTGTATTTATGTGTTTTGTGTGGATCTCAGAACAAACAGCGATTATTTCACTGTACAGCATTAACTGACTGGTTTGTATAACTGAGACGGGGTGTGTTTACTGCGCGGTACGGACTGAATGTACCGCCATGTTTAACATTCACAAATTGTACGTTCTGCCCACACAGTGTATTTATGTGTTTTGTGTGGATCTCAGAACAAACAGCGATTATTTCACTGTACAACATTAACTGACTGGTTTGTATAACTGAGACGGAGTGTGTTTACTGCGCGGTACGGACTGTATTTATGTGTTTTGTGTGGATCTCAGAACAAACAGCGATTATTTCACTGTACAGCATTAACTGACTGGTTTGTATAACTGAGACGGAGTGTGTTTACTGCGCGGTACGGACTGTATTTATGTGTTTTGTGTGGATCTCAGAACAAACAGCGATTATTTCACTGTACAACATTAACTGACTGGTTTGTATAACTGAGACGGAGTGTGTTTACTGCGCGGTACGAACTGTATTTATGTGTTTTGTGTGGATCTCAGAACAAACAGCGATTATTTCACTGTACAACATTAACTGACTGGTTTGTATAACTGAGACGGACTGTGTTTACTGCGCGGTACGAACTGTGTCTTTAAATAAAATTCAGGTCACTGTCACTGTCTAAAAACCATGCACTTCAGCATTAAGCACAAATCAAAATTCCGCGGACCTCGTTTCAAGCCACTTCTCTCAACACTATACGTTGCAATTAATTCGCAGACTTTCCGAACTAGTTCAAGATGTGTTTCAGTCTGACTGCTGTACATCTTCAAACGAACTGTCGGCTCTAACTGTCCAATACAGAACACTGTTTTATCTGACAACTCATATCACTGCTCAGTCAGACTGTTCTGACGCCCAGCAACGCAGAGCTCGCCGATGGTGCAATGTGCCGTGCGTCGGGGTCCGCGGGTTTAGTTCCACGTACTGCAGTCAACGTGTTCTTACTGACCGTAGTTAAACAAGGCGCCGGCTCGCACACAGGCGTCACTTCTACCAAACACGCTCTTCATTGCACGGCGAAGTTTTTGTAACTTAAGACGGCTGGCGGGAAGTGACTGGCGACAATTTTCAGACGACATAATGTCCCTGTATAGACCAAATCCAGTGCCATAAATACACATTTGTGAGAATGTGTCATTATAAGACGTAATGAAAATCCGACAAAGCGTAGTTCTGTGCACAGCGTCATGCCGACGTCACTTCACACGCAACACGGACACTCTGAGACAAGCAGCACAGCTAACTAGACGCAAGCAGCACTACAATTTGTAATTTCGTTTCCACAAGTTCAAGCAAAAATACAAATCTTCTGTACGAAGGTGTAAACAATGAATGGACTTCTATCATACATCTACGATCTGAACAGGCAGTCTCACGCTCTTTGGATTTACCCCGTTTTCCTCATAACGCAGTCTAACTGATGTTCAATGCATTAGATTCTCAGGTGTGTCACAACGCCGTAACGTTCGGTTAGGTCAAAGCCACATCGATTATCCTACTTTTCTTTGACAAACTGCTGTGTTCAGTTGTCTCGGGCACGCTTATACGTCCCTTGCTTAACCTCAAGATTGCCGGCCGGACCGCACAACATCAACACACACGGTATCTGTCTTCCGCTGAATCTTGTCACTCATTCTTACACCTCCCTCTCGGGCGTACAGTCATTCGAACATTTCACCAGCTTTCACACTCTCTGACCACAGAGCGTGCGGCCTATCAACGTAGTAGCCGTGCTCAACCTGTCACGGCACGATCACTGCCGTGACAATTAGAACTAACTGGGAGCAAATTAGGAAAAGCCAATTGTGTATATCGGTCACCTTGTTCAGGGCTGCCAACATCACCTCTGACTTTCTCTTACTGTTACGCTATTCGCTACATGCAACATGTTGGCGATCGTTATACTTCCACAAACTGCAGCGACTTAATACGTGGCACGCGCAGAATTCATTTTTTGTTTACATATGTAAATTATGAAGCAAAGATGTAATAATTTGAAACATCAATACCTGTCTATGGCCGAGCGGTCTAAGGCGTGGGTCTACGGCCGCTCGCTTACTGGGATTGTGGGCTCGAATCCCGCCGAGGGCATGGATGTCTGTCTCTTGTGAGTGTTGTGTGTTGTCAGGTAGAGGTCTGTGCGACGGGCTGATCACTCGTACAGAGGAGTCCTACCGAGTGTGGTGTGTCTAAAGTGTGTGATCGTGAAGCCTCGAAAAATGAGGCGGCCTAGGCCCCCAAGGGGCTGTCGAGACATTGAAAAAAAATACTTGTCTCTAGTACCTCACTGAGTTACATACCGGACGTCCCATTTCATCATTCGAACTGTTCACGAACGGGCACATCCTAGTATCCCTCCGCGCATAGCTACAGTTTACATCTCTACACATCCTAGTATCCCTCCGCGCATAGCTACAGTTTACATCTCTACACATCCTAGTATCCCTCCGCGCATAGATACAGTTTACATCTCTACACATCCTAGTATCCCTCCGCGCATAGATACAGTTTACATCTCTACACATCCTAGTATCCCTCCGCGCATAGCTACAGTTTACATCTCTACACATCCTAGTATCCCTCCGCGCATAGCTACAGTTTATATCTCTACACATCCTAGTATCCCTCCGCGCATAGCTACAGTTTACATCTCTACACATCCTAGTATCCCTCCGCGCATAGATACAGTTTACATCTCTACACATCCTAGTATCCCTCCGCGCATAGCTACAGTTTACATCTCTACACATCCTAGTATCCCTCCGCGCATAGCTACAGTTTACATCTCTACACATCCTAGTATCCCTCCGCGCATAGCTACAGTTTATATCTCTACACATCCTAGTATCCCTCCGCGCATAGCTACAGTTTACATCTCTACACATCCTAGTATCCCTCCGCGCATAGCTACAGTTTACATCTCTACACATCCTAGTATCCCTCCGCGCATAGCTACAGTTTACATCTCTTTGTACCGAATATTAAACAAGCAGTTTTACACAGTCTGAGACACTTAGACACAACCGCACACATCTTACGAATACAACCGTGCGAGCAGGAAACAGAGCGATCAAAGTGCGCTCTGGCGGTAGAGAGGGAAAGTAGTCGTGCTTCACTTGGCGGCGAAAGTAGTGCAGGCTGAGGAAAACCGCAGATGAGGAAGTACTTCCCTTCCGGTGGGAATGAATTGTATTAGTGGCATTAGGGACATTTTGAAAGTTTGATCTGTAAGTCCATCTGACGTCAGGCGTCTGTTGGACAAAACCACATTCGAACACGCAGTACAACTGCAGTAACAGTGTTAAGAACATTTAGACGCTATACAAGTTAGGAAGTGTATGCAGAACGTAGCATTTCTGGCGCGTTCACTCTGCTAATGACTCCACACTGCCAATAGCTAACCCTCGTGCTGCCAGTCGGTTCCTCACAGCCACTACTGACAATGGCAGTAGATCTAGTCTTAACTAAAGGTGACGGTAACAGATGACGCTGTCTGTGCCCAGGCCATGAAGGCACACAGGGGGGGGGGGGACCAGAGGTATAGCTCCAATCAGTTTTAACCTCGACAATGTATGTGGTTCAGTGGCCAGCTTCACGCACCGCCCACTTTACCCCTCGGGAGCGAACCCCCGATGCGCATTGAATATGTGGCTGAGTGGGCCCCACCATCGGTTTTCAAGTTTTAGACAAGAGAAAATCTCCTGTCCCTGCCCAGATTCGAACCCCAATCCGAAATCGACGTTACACATTTTGAAAGGAGACGCTGACGTCTCGGCATGTACGAAGCACCAAAGCGACACACGCCCTGCAAGAAGCTACGTTTGGGACGCCTGTCAAGGACGTCGCTTCAAGTTCTGTCCCACACGTGCGATGTTCAAGGTAAGCTACGCAGGGCCGTTGCTGCGTTATGCGAGGAAAAGACACTGCGGGGAATGGGCTGTGGGCTGTGCACAGTCGTTTGGTTGTAAGGACGTGTTGATGGCAACACAGTGGGCTGTGCACAGTCGTTTGGTTGTAAGGACGTGTTGATGGAAATACAGAGGGCTGTGCACAGTCGTTTGGTTGTAAGGACGTGTTGATGGCAACACAGTGGGCTGTGCACAGTCGTTTGGTTGTAAGGACGTGTTGATGGCAACACAGTGGGCTGTGCACAGTCGTTTGGTTGTAAGGACGTGTTGATGGCAATACAGAGGGCTGTGCACAGTCGTTTGGTTGTAAGGACGTGTTGATGGCAATACAGAGGGCTGTGCACAGTCGTTTGGTTGTAAGGACGTGTTGATGGCAACACAGTGGGCTGTGCACAGTCGTTTGGTTGTAAGGACGTGTTGATGGCAACACAGTGGGCTGTGCACAGTCGTTTGGTTGTAAGGACATGTTGATGGCAATACAGTGGGCTGTGCACAGTCGTTTGGTTGTAAGGACGTGTTGATGGCAACACAGTGGGCTGTGCACAGTCGTTTGGTTGTAAGGACGTGTTGATGGCAATACAGTGGGCTGTGCACAGTCGTTTGGTTGTAAGGACGTGTTGATGGCAACACAGTGGGCTGTGCACAGTCGTTTGGTTGTAAGGACGTGTTGATGGCAACACTATGGGCTGTGCACAGTCGTTTGGTTGTAAGGACGTGTTGATGGCAACACAGTGGGCTGTGCACAGTCGTTTGGTTGTAAGGACGTGTTGATGGCAACACAGTGGGCTGTGCACAGTCGTTTGGTTGTAAGGACGTGTTGATGGCAACACAGTGGGCTGTGCACAGTCGTTTGGTTGTAAGGACATGTTGATGGCAATACAGTGGGCTGTGCACAGTCGTTTGGTTGTAAGGACGTGTTGATGGCAACACAGTGGGCTGTGCACAGTCGTTTGGTTGTAAGGACGTGTTGATGGCAACACAGTGGGCTGTGCACAGTCGTTTGGTTGTAAGGACATGTTGATGGCAACACAGTGGGCTGTGCACAGTCGTTTGGTTGTAAGGACATTCTGATGGCAATACAGTGGGCTGTGCACAGTCGTTTGGTTGTAAGGACGTGTTGATGGCAACACAGTGGGCTGTGCACAGTCGTTTGGTTGTAAGGACATTCTGATGGCAATACAGTGGGCTGTGCACAGTCGTTTGGTTGTAAGGACATTTTGATGGCAATACAGTGGGCTGTGCACAGTCGTTTGGTTGTAAGGACATGTTGATGGCAATACAGAGGGCTGTGCACAGTCGTTTGGTTGTAAGGACATGTTGATGGCAATACAGTGGGCTGTGCACAGTCGTTTGGTTGTAAGGACATGTTTTTGGCAATACAGTGGGCTGTGCACAGTCGTTTGGTTGTAAGGACATGTTGATGGCAATACAGTGGGCTGTGCACAGTCGTTTGGTTGTAAGGACATTTTGATGGCAATACAGTGGGCTGTGCACAGTCGTTTGGTTGTAAGGACATGTTGATGGCAATACAGTGGGCTGTGCACAGTCGTTTGGTTGTAAGGACATGTTGATGGCAATACAGAGGGCTGTGCACAGTCGTTTGGTTGTAAGGACATGTTGATGGCAATACAGTGGGCTGTGCACAGTCGTTTGGTTGTAAGGACATGTTGATGGCAATACAGTGGGCTGTGCACAGTCGTTTGGTTGTAAGGACATGTTGATGGCAATACAGTGGGCTGTGCACAGTCGTTTGGTTGTAAGGACATGTTGATGGCAATACAGAGGGCTGTGCACAGTCGTTTGGTTGTAAGGACATGTTGATGGCAATACATGTCCTTACAACTTTGTCCAATTCAAATCTCATACGGACTAGCTTGGGATCGAGCCCGGGCCTCCGCTGTGCGTTGCCGGAGACGTAAAGACGACTGGCGTCATTGCAACGTCACAGCAACATGCAGTTCGTACCTCACAGAGACGTAAAGACGACTGGCGTCATTGCAACGTCACAGCAACATGCAGTTCGTACCTCACAGAGACGTAAAGACGACTGGCGTCATTGCAACGTCACAGCAACATGCAGTTCGTACCTCACAGAGACGTAAAGACGACTGGCGTCATTGCAACGTCACAGCAACATGCAGTTCGTACCTCACAGAGACGTAAAGACGACTGGCGTCATTGCAACGTCACAGCAACATGCAGTTCGTACCTCACAGAGACGTAAAGACGACTGGCGTCATTGCAACGTCACAGCAACATTCAGTTCGTACCTCACAGAGACGTAAAGACGACTGGCGTCATTGCAACGTCACAGCAACATGCAGTTCGTACCTCACAGAGACGTAAAGACGACTGGCGTCATTGCAACGTCACAGCAACATGCAGTTCGTACCTCACAGAGACGTAAAGACGACTGGCGTCATTGCAACGTCACAGCAACATGCAGTTCGTACCTCACAGAGAACACAGCTCGTGTCCAATCAAAAGATCGGTCAGTTAATGTTGTTGAGGCAAATAATAGTCATTTAGTGCGAGACACGCATGCAACACACACTGCGTCGTCAGGGTGATGTTCTGCAGGTGTACATCTGCTGACTACTGTCTGCAGATGTGCACCTGCTGACTACTGTCTGCAGAACATTAGTCTAGCGTCACAGGACAGTCTAATGGAAGACAGTGGAGCGTAGCGACATCGAAATGCATTAGTTTCAATGCTTTATGTTACTTTTTGGTTCCGAACACAAACTGAACCATTTGTTTGAGCACTTTCTGTAACTGGTCTCGGCACACGCAGGTTGCAGCTGTCCGTTTGAGCACTTTCTGTAACTGGTCTCTGCACACGCAGGTTGCAGCTGTCCGTTTGAGCACTTTCTGTAACTGGTCTCGGCACACGCAGGTTGCAGCTGTCCGTTTGAGCACTTTCTGTAACTGGTCTCGGCACACGCAGGTTGCAGCTGTCCGTTTGAGCACTTTCTGTAACTGGTCTCGGCACACGCAGGTTGCAGCTGTCCGTTTGAGCACTTTCTGTAACTGGTCTCGGCACACGCAGGTTGCAGCTGTCCGTTTGAGCACTTTCTGTAACTGGTCTCGGCACACGCAGGTTGCAGCTGTCCGTTTGAGCACTTTCTGTAACTGGTCTCGGCACACGCAGGTTGCAGCTGTCCGTTTGAGCACTTTCTGTAACTGGTCTCGGCACACGCAGGTTGCAGCTGTCCGTTTGAGCACTTTCTGTAACTGGTCTCGGCACATGCAGGTTGCAGCTGTCCGTTTGAGCACTTTCTGTATCTGGTCTCGGCACACGCAGGTTGCAGCTGTCCGTTTGAGCACTTTCTGTAACTGGTCTCGGCACAAACAGGTTGCAGCTGTCCGTTTGAGCACTTTCTGTAACTGGTCTCGGCACACGCAGGTTGCAGCTGTCCGTTTGAGCACTTTCTGTATCTGGTCTCGGCACACGCAGGTTGCAGCTGTCCGTTTGAGCACTTTCTGTAACTGGTCTCGGCACACGCAGGTTGCAGCTGTCCGTTTGAGCACTTTCTGTATCTGGTCTCGGCACACGCAGGTTGCAGCTGTCCGTTTGAGCACTTTCTGTATCTGGTCTCGGCACACGCAGGTTGCAGCTGTCCGTTTGAGCACTTTCTGTAACTGGTCTCGGCACACGCAGGTTGCAGCTGTCCGTTTGAGCACTTTCTGTAACTGGTCTCGGCACACGCAGGTTGCAGCTGTCCGTTTGAGCACTTTCTGTAACTGGTCTCGGCACACGCAGGTTGCAGCTGTCCGTTTGAGCACTTTCTGTAACTGGTCTCGGCACACGCAGGTTGCAGCTGTCCGTTTGAGCACTTTCTGTAACTGGTCTCGGCACACGCAGGTTGCAGCTGTCCGTTTGAGCACTTTCTGTAACTGGTCTCGGCACACGCAGGTTGCAGCTGTCCGTTTGAGCACTTTCTGTAACTGGTCTCGGCACACGCAGGTTGCAGCTGTCCGTTTGAGCACTTTCTGTAACTGGTCTCGGCACACGCAGGTTGCAGCTGTCCGTTTGAGCACTTTCTGTAACTGGTCTCGGCACACGCAGGTTGCAGCTGTCCGTTTGAGCACTTTCTGTAACTGGTCTCGGCACACGCAGGTTGCAGCTGTCCGTTTGAGCACTTTCTGTAACTGGTCTCGGCACACGCAGGTTGCAGCTGTCCGTTTCACGTAACGACACGTCACAAAGCAGAGACTGCGTGCTGCAGACTGCATCTGGACGGCACAGACACGAGTGACAGGAGCTGCACGACTGGTACTGCTCACTGAGATGGGTGGGACATGTGGCACGTAGGGAGAGATGAGAAAAACTGGGGTTTTCGTGCGGAAACCTTGAAGGAGAGAGAGACCAGTTGGAAGACCTAGGCGTGGAGGGTAGGATACTATTAATATGCATCTTACACAAATAGGCGTGGAGTGTAGCATACTATTGATATGCATCTTACATAAATAGGCGTGGAGTGTAGCATACTATTGATATGCATCTTACATAAATAGGCGTGGAGTGTAGCATACTATTGATATGCATCTTACATAAATAGGCGTGGAGTGTAGCATACTATTGAATTGCATCTTACATAAATAGGCGTGGAGTGTAGCATACTATTGATATGCATCTTACATAAATAGGCGTGGAGTGTAGCATACTATTGATATGCATCTTACATAAATAGGCGTGGAGTGTAGCATACTATTGATATGCATCTTACATAAATAGGCGTGGAGTGTAGCATACTATTGATATGCATCTTACATAAATAGGCGTGGAGTGTAGCATACTATTGATATGCATCTTACATAAATAGGCGTGGAGTGTAGCATACTATTGATATGCATCTTACATAAATAGGCGTGGAAGCCGTGGACTGGACTGGACTGCATCAGTCCGTCCGTGGATGGGGACAAGTGGTAGGCTTTTGTGAACACGGTGATGAACCTTCGGGTTCCACAAAACGCCGGGAATATCTTGATCAGCTGAGGACCTGATAGCTTCTCAGGAAGGATTCTGCTCCATGGAGTCAGTTAGTTAGTTAGTCAGTTAGTTAACTAATTAACTAATTAAGTAATGAACAGGCTAATGCTGTTTGTTCGCCAATATGTCGGACACTGTCCAAAGTTGTTTCTTTTTCAAATCACAGCGTTTCGGAAGGGGATTCTGTTTCCTTCTTCAGTGATAGGACAAATAAAGGCAGAACTGCGACTGTCTTCACACTGGCCTAGCAGCAGGCTTCACACTCAGCCACTGCAGTCAGTTACGTCACAGTGCCCACGTGACTGAACAGCGCGAATTACTGCTGCGACATGACTTCCAATTTTCTGACAATTCCAGATTAATTGAAAACGCACGTGACGTCACGCCGCCGAACTCCGCACACTGCGTTCCACTTACTGTCACACGTGGCATTTAGACAGCTGCACAAAGCAGTCCAAATGCCACGTGTTCACTCGCAATGTCATTCAGCAAAACTGCTGCACTTTAGACTTCGGCATTAACCTTTAAGGACAAAGCGACAGGAGGGACATCAGAGAGCAGAAAAAGGGAGAAAAAACAAGGCAGAGGCGAGAGCGAAAACGAGCGTCACTTGGTCAGTAGGCTGCCAAGCTTCGCCCGCTCGTCCTTCTGATGGTAGTATGAAAATGAAGAGGTCTGAATGGTGGAAATATCGTCTTGAAATAAGGGCTGCGGCATTTTCATTTACTGCTTGTACTGAAGTGCGTAATTTGGGGGCTGAAAAAATTGGTGGACCTTAGAGAGCTTCGTGTTGATAAACTCAAATCAAGAAGGACGCATTAGAATAATGCAGCAGCAACTTGGAGTCTCTGGAACCATCTCGGCATTTGCTTGTAAGACACAGGAAGACCACGAAATCCTGTGACGATATGGCCGGTCGCAGAACCTTCCAGATGCACGCTGACTGTTAGGCAGCTGTCCGTGACATGTGCGCTGTTGCTTTACCAGTCAGTTAATGCTGTACAGTGAAATAATCGCTGTTTGTTCTGAGATCCACACAAAACACATAAATACAGTCCGTACCGCGCAGTAAACACACTCCGTCTCAGTTATACAAACCAGTCAGTTAATGCTGTACAGTGAAATAATCGCTGTTTGTTCTGAGATCCACACAAAACACATAAATACAGTCCGTACCGCGCAGTAAACACACTCCGTCTCAGTTATACAAACCAGTCAGTTAATGCTGTACAGTGAAATAATCGCTGTTTGTTCTGAGATCCACACAAAACACATAAATACAGTCCGTACCGCGCAGTAAACACACTCCGTCTCAGTTATACAAACCAGTCAGTTAATGTTGTACAGTGAAATAATCGCTGTTTGTTCTGAGATCCACACAAAACACATAAATACAGTCCGTACCGCGCAGTAAACACACTCCGTCTCAGTTATACAAACCAGTCAGTTAATGCTGTACAGTGAAATAATCGCTGTTTGTTCTGAGATCCACACAAAACACATAAATACACTGTGTGGGCAGAACGTACAATTTGTGAATGTTAAACTTGGTGGTACATATAGTAACCACTGGGCTGTATAAGGACTGAAGCTCTTAATGTGTCCGATTTCAAACACTTAACGCATAACACAAGTTCCCGGTTTACGCTCAGGATGACAACTGATGACAGTCATAAACTTACGGCTGGTAAGTCTTCAGTGTCAGCGATTATTAGCTTTTAGAGACTGTCAGTTCTTCATGCAGTTATAACGAAGATGGACTAAAAATGGAGTCCAGTTGGACACAAGATGTCCACACCAGATACGCGGCAACATGTTGCGTTATCTGTTTCTGTGACGTCATTTCTTTTCGGCTGCGTTGCTATAGATTTAGGCGTTGCGGCGGTCCGTGGGGCCGCGACTTACGTATCTGCGTGGAAGACCAGGAAGTGTGCCGTGGGGCCGCGAATTACGTATCTGCGTGGAAGACCAGGAAGTGTGCCGTGACTTACGTATCTGCGTGGAAGACCAGGAGTGTGCCGTGGGGCCGCGAATTACGTATCTGCGGGAAGACCAGGAAGTGTGCCGTGGTGCCGCGAATTACGTATCTGCGTGGAAGACCAGGAAGTGTGCCGTGGTGCCGCGAATTACGTATCTGCGTGGAAGACCAGGAAGTGTGCCGTGACTTACGTATCTGCGTGGAAGACCAGGACTGTGCCGTGGGGCCGCGAATTACGTATCTGCGTGGAAGACCAGGAAGTGTGCCGTGGTGCCGCGAATTACGTATCTGCGTGGAAGACCAGGAAGTGTGCCGTGGGCCGCGACTTACGTATCTGCGTGGAAGACCAGGAGTGTGCCGTGGTGCCGCGAATTACGTATCTGCGTGGAAGACCAGGAAGTGTGCCGTGGTGCCGCGAATTACGTATCTGCGTGGAAGACCAGGAAGTGTGCCGTGGTGCCGCGAATTACGTATCTGCGTGGAAGACCAGGAAGTGTGCCGTGGGGCCGCGAATTACGTATCTGCGTGGAAGACCAGGAAGTGTGCCGTGGTGCCGCGAATTACGTATCTGCGTGGAAGACCAGGAAGTGTGCCGTGACTTACGTATCTGCGTGGAAGACCAGGAAGTGTGCCGTGGGGCCGCGAATTACGTATCTGCGTGGAAGACCAGGAAGTGTGCCGTGGGGCCGCGACTTACGTATCTGCGTGGAAGACCAGGAGTGTGCCGTGGTGCCGCGAATTACGTATCTGCGTGGAAGACCAGGAAGTGTGCCGTGGTGCCGCGAATTACGTATCTGCGTGGAAGACCAGGAAGTGTGCCGTGGTGCCGCGAATTACGTATCTGCGTGGAAGACCAGGAAGTGTGCCGTGGTGCCGCGAATTACGTATCTGCGTGGAAGACCAGGAAGTGTGCCGTGGTGCCGCGAATTACGTATCTGCGTGGAAGACCAGGAAGTGTGCCGTGGTGCCGCGAATTACGTATCTGCGTGGAAGACCAGGAAGTGTGCCGTGGTGCCGCGAATTACGTATCTGCGTGGAAGACCAGGAAGTGTGCCGTGGTGCCGTGACTTACGTATCTGCGTGGAAGACCAGGAAGTGTGCCGTGGGGCCGCGAATTACGTATCTGCGTGGAAGACCAGGAAGTGTGCCGTGGTGCCGCGAATTACGTATCTGCGTGGAAGACCAGGAAGTGTGCCGTGGTGCCGCGAATTACGTATCTGCGTGGAAGACCAGGAAGTGTGCCGTGACTTACGTATCTGCGTGGAAGACCAGGACTGTGCCGTGGGGCCGCGAATTACGTATCTGCGTGGAAGACCAGGAAGTGTGCCGTGGTGCCGCGAATTACGTATCTGCGTGGAAGACCAGGAAGTGTGCCGTGGGGCCGCGACTTACGTATCTGCGTGGAAGACCAGGAGTGTGCCGTGGTGCCGCGAATTACGTATCTGCGTGGAAGACCAGGAAGTGTGCCGTGGTGCCGCGAATTACGTATCTGCGTGGAAGACCAGGAAGTGTGCCGTGGTGCCGCGAATTACGTATCTGCGTGGAAGACCAGGAAGTGTGCCGTGGGGCCGCGAATTACGTATCTGCGTGGAAGACCAGGAAGTGTGCCGTGGTGCCGCGAATTACGTATCTGCGTGGAAGACCAGGAAGTGTGCCGTGGTGCCGCGAATTACGTATCTGCGTGGAAGACCAGGAAGTGTGCCGTGACTTACGTATCTGCGTGGAAGACCAGGAGTGTGCCGTGGGGCCGCGAATTACGTATCTGCGTGGAAGACCAGGAAGTGTGCCGTGACTTACGTATCTGCGTGGAAGACCAGGAGTGTGCCGTGGGGCCGCGAATTACGTATCTGCGTGGAAGACCAGGAAGTGTGCCGTGGTGCCGCGAATTACGTATCTGCGTGAGACCAGAGGTGCGTACTCTACTGCGTGGAAGACGATGTGCCGTGGGCCGCGAATTACGTATCTGCGTGGAAGACCAGGAAGTGTGCCGTGACTTACGTATCTGCGTGGAAGACCAGGAGTGTGCCCCCCCCCCCCCCCCCCCCCCCCCCCCCCCGTATCTGCGTGGAAGACCAGGAAGTGTTGCCGTGACTTACGTATCTGCGTGGAAGACCAGGAGTGTGCCGTGGGGCCGCGAATTACGTATCTGCGTGGAAGACCAGGAAGTGTGCCGTGGTGCCGCGAATTACTATCGTATCGGTGCGTGAAGATCCAGGAAGTGTGCCGTGGTGCCGCGAATTACGTATCTGCGTGGAAGACCAGGAAGTGTGTCCGTGACTTACGTATCTGCGTGGAAGACCAGGAGTGTGCCGTGGGGCCGCGAATTACGTATCTGCGTGGAAGACCAGGAAGTGTGCCGTGGTGCCGTGAATTACGTATCTGCGTGGAAGACCAGGAAGTGTGCCGTGGGGCGCGAATTACGTATCTGCGTGGAAGACCAGGAGTGTGCCGTGGGCCGCGAATTACGTATCTGCGTGGAAGACCAGGAAGTGTGCCGTGGTGCCGCGAATTACGTATCTGCGTGGGAAGACCAGGAAGTGTGCCGTGACTTACGTATCTGCGTGGAAGACCAGGACTGTGCCGTGGGGCCGCGAATTACGTATCTGCGTGGAAGACCAGGAAGTGTGCCGTGCTATTACGTATCTGCGTGGAAGACCAGGAGTGTGCCGTGGGGCCGCGAATTACGTATCTGCGTGGAAGACCAGGAAGTGTGCCGTGGTGCCGCGAATTACGTATCTGCGTGGAAGACCAGGAAGTGTGCCGTGGGACTTACGTATCTGCGTGGAAGACCAGGAAGTGTGCCGTGGGCCGCGAATTACGTATCTGCGTGGAAGACCAGGAAGTGTGCCGTGGACGCGAATTACGTATCTGCGTGGAAGACCAGGAAGTGTGCCGTGGGGCCGCGAATTACGTATCTGCGTGGAAGACCAGGAAGTGTGCCGTGGTGCCGCGAATTACGTTCTGCGTGGAAGACCAGGAAGTGTGCCGTGACTTACGTATCTGCGTGGAAGACCAGGATGTGCCGTGGGGCCGCGAATTACGTATCTGCGTGGAAGACCAGGAAGTGTGCCGTGACTTACGTATCTGCGTGGAAGACCAGGAGTGTGCCGTGGGGCCGCGAATTACGTATCTGCGTGGAAGACCAGGAAGTGTGCCGTGACTTACGTATCTGCGTGGAAGACCAGGAGTGTGCCGTGGGGCCGCGAATTACGTATCTGCGTGGAAGACCAGGAAGTGTGCCGCGACTTACGTATCTGCGTGGAAGACCAGGAGTGTGCCGATAGCAGAGATGGTGAATCAACTGCCATCTTAAAACAAAACGCCAAATTGTAGCCTCCCACAGCGGTCTTTGTGAGAATTCTGGGACGTGACGTAATGTCGACGTTTCGAAGACCACACAGCGTTCTGGTAACGCGGCATAAACACGTGTGTTCATTCGTTTGACTTAACTGACTCTCAGCTCTCACAATGACTGTTAATTCTTACCCTGAGACACAAACTAGAGGATAATACTAAAGTGGATATGCAGAATGTGGTGTGAATGTATACACTGGATTTACTGGAGTCATCTGGCTCACGGTACGGACGAATGGCGGCCTCTTGTGAACACAACAGCAAGCTGTCGTTTTTGGACTGTGTGAACGAGTTCCGGAGTCATTATTATTATTATTATTATTTGCACTTTGCTGCAGGTCCTCGCTAGCTTTACGGTACTCTGTCCAACGGTCACTCACATGACGTCACACAGAGGCCCACTGCACAACACAAAGCGTCTCCCTGACGTTTTGTGTCCTCATTACGTCACGACTGACTGCACACGTAGGCCTATCGCGGATAACACAGAATTAGCTTTAATGGCACGTGCTGCTACCTGTGGGCTGCCTAACGACGGGCGCAGCGTGTTGGCCTTTACTGCCGTCTGCAGGCACTGCTGACGGCACACAGACGTCTTCAGAACGTACAAGACGCAGCATGGCTATCATCACAGTACTGTTGTCGACTCAGGAGAACAGCTCTAACCTTGGTAGTGGTGACATGGGGGAAAGACAGACCATCAGATTTTTATGACCAATAACCAGTGCATTTCATGAAAAATATATGGGGCTTAAGTGCAGTTGGGTCTTGAGCGTGCGAGCTAATATTATTACGTCTGGTTGCATCTGTGGAAACATCTGGCTGTCACAAGCTGAGCACCTGATGAATGCAGACACAGGCGCTGCATCCGTGAGGTCAGCCAGCACATAATGACCCTTACCATGTTGTCAAGGTCAAAGCTGTTCTCATGAGACGAAAGAAGTACACAGCAATCTGTGAGCTGTTTGTCAGACCTTAAGACAAACCCACACTCTCCACCAGTCTGACCTCACAGACGACATTTCGGTCGAAACGCTTCAGGCCCACAGCACGCTGTCTTGTGGGTCACCTGCAGAATGACTGGCCAACGGCAAGTGTCTTGTGGGTCACCTGCAGAATGACTGGCCAACGGCAAGTGTCTTGTGGGTCACCTGCAGAATGACTGGCCAACGGCAAGTGTCTTGTGGGTCACCTGCAGAATGACTGGCCAACGGCAAGTGTCTTGTGGGTCACCTGCAGAATGACTGGCCAACGGCAAGTGTCTTGTGGGTCACCTGCAGAATGACTGGCCAACGGCAAGTGTCTTGTGGGTCACCTGCAGAATGACTGGCCAACGGCAAGTGTCTTGTGGGTCACCTGCAGAATGACTGGCCAACGGCAAGTGTCTTGTGGGTCACCTGCAGAATGACTGGCCAACGGCAAGTGTCTTGTGGGTCACCTGCAGAATGACTGGCCAACGGCAAGTGTCTTGTGGGTCACCTGCAGAATGACTGGCCAACGGCAAGGCAACAGTCACAGCCTGACCGCCGTACTGTCCTGCAGCTAACACTTACGAACAACAGTCACAGCCTGACCGCCGTACTGTCCTGCAGCTAACACTTACGAACAACAGTCACAGCCTGACCGCCGTACTGTCCTGCAGCTAACACTTACGAACAACAGTCACAGCCTGACCGCCGTACTGTCCTGCAGCTAACACTTACGAACAACAGTCACAGCCTGACCGCCGTACTGTCCTGCAGCTAACATTTACAAACAACAGTCACAGCCTGACCGCCGTACTGTCCTGCAGCTAACATTTACAAACAACAGTCACAGCCTGACCGCCGTACTGTCCTGCAGCTAACACTTACGAACAACAGTCACAGCCTGACCGCCGTACTGTCCTGCAGCTAACATTTACAAACAACAGTCACAGCCTGACCGCCGTACTGTCCTGCAGCTAACATTTACAAACAACAGTCACAGCCTGACCGCCGTACTGTCCTGCAGCTAACATTTACAAACAACAGTCACAGCCTGACCGCCGTACTGTCCTGCAGCTAACACTTACGAACAACAGTCACAGCCTGACCGCCGTACTGTCCTGCAGCTAACATTTACAAACAACAGTCACAGCCTGACCGCCGTACTGTCCTGCAGCTAACATTTACAAACAACAGTCACAGCCTGACCGCCGTACTGTCCTGCAGCTAACATTTACAAACAACAGTCACAGCCTGACCGCCGTACTGTCCTGCAGCTAACACTTACGAACAACAGTCACAGCCTGACCGCCGTACTGTCCTGCAGCTAACATTTACAAACAACAGTCACAGCCTGACCGCCGTACTGTCCTGCAGCTAACATTTACAAACAACAGTCACAGCCTGACCGCCGTACTGACCTGCAGCTAACACTTACGAACAACAGTCACAGCCTGACCGCCGTACTGTCCTGCAGCTAACACTTACGAACAACAGTCACAGCCTGACCGCCGTACTGTCCTGCAGCTAACATTTACGAACAACAGTCACAGCCTGACCGCCGTACTGTCCTGCAGCTAACATTTACAAACAACAGTCACAGCCTGACCGCCGTACTCTCCTGCAGCTAACATTTACGAACAACAGTCACAGCCTGACCGCCGTACTGTCCTGCAGCTAACATTTACGAACAACAGTCACAGCCTGACCGCCGTACTGTCCTGCAGCTAACATTTACAAACAACAGTCACAGCCTGACCGCCGTACTGTCCTGCAGCTAACATTTACAAACAACAGTCACAGCCTGACCGCCGTACTGTCCTGCAGCTAACATTTACAAACAACAGTCACAGCCTGACCGCCGTACTGTCCTGCAGCTAACATTTACAAACAACAGTCACAGCCTGACCGCCGTACTGTCCTGCAGCTAACACAAACAACAGTCACAGCCTGACCGCCGTACTGTCCTGCAGCTAACATTTACAAACAACAGTCACAGCCTGACCGCCGTACTGTCCTGCAGCTAACACAAACAACAGTCACAGCCTGACCGCCGTACTGTCCTGCAGCTAACATTTACAAACAATATAATTATATTATATAGTTAGAAATGTGTGTGCTGCACAGCGATAGAAGACTTACCAGCACACTCTTAGTGTGTCTGCTAGTTTAAATGTGTGTGTGCTGCACACTGATAGAAGACTTACCAGCACACTCTTAGTGTGCCTGCTAGTTTAAATGTGTGTGTGCTGCACAGCGATAGAAGACTTACCAGCACACTCTTAGTGTGTCTGTTTGTTTAAAGACGTCTTTCAATATGCAGGCACGTGCCCTCTGACTCTTGCAGTCAATATCCAAAATTCCAAATCGAAATGTCACAAGTACAACAGACGACTCAGTATACAGTTTCTGTTCTCGTGTCAGTATTGACGTGACACACAACTCAGTACACAGTTTCTGTCAGTATTGACGTGACACACAACTCTGTCAGTATTGACGTACACCAATCTGTCAGTATTGACGTGACACACAACTCTGTCAGTATTGATGTGACACACAACTCTGTCAGTATTGATGTGACACACAACTCTGTCAGTATTGATGTGACACACAACTCTGTCAGTAATGATGTGACACACAACTCTGTCAGTATTGATCGTGACACACAACTCTGTCAGTATGATGTGACACACAACTCTGTCAGTATTGATGTGACACACAACTCTGTCAGTATTGAGTGACACACAACTCTGTCAGTATTGATGTGAACACAACTCGTCAATGACGTGACACAACTCTGTCAGTATTGACGTGACACACAACTCTGTCAGTATTGATGTCACACACAACTCTGTCAGTATTGATGTGACACACAACTCTGTCAGTATTGACGTGAACACAACTCTGTCAGTATTGATGTCACACACAACCTGTCAGTATTGATGTACACACAACTCTGTCAGTATTGACTGTACACACAACTCTGTCAGTATTGATGTGACACACAACTCTGTCAGTATTGAGTGCACACACAACTCTGTCAGTATTGATGTCACACACAACTCTGTCAGTATTGACTGTGACACACAACTCTGTCAGTATTGAGTGACACACAACTCTGTCAGTATTGATGTGACACACAACTCTGTTCAGTATTGATCGGTGAACACACAACTCTGTCAGTATTGATGTGACACACAACTCTGTCAGTATTGATGTGACACACAACTCTGTAGTATTGATGTCACACACAACTCTGTCAGTATTGATGTCACACACAACTCTGTCAGTATTGATGTGACACACAACTCTGTCAGTATTGATGTGACACACAACTCTGTCAGTATTGATGTGACACACAACTCTGTCAGTATTGATGTGACACACAACTCTGTCAGTATTGATGTGACACACAACTCTGTCAGTATTGATGTCACACACAACTCTGTCAGTATTGACGTGACACACAACTCTGTCAGTATTGATGTGACACACAACTCTGTCAGTATTGATGTGACACACAACTCTGTCAGTATTGATGTGACACACAACTCTGTCAGTATTGATGTGACACACAACTCTGTCAGTATTGATGTGACACACAACTCTGTCAGTATTGATGTGACACACAACTCTGTCAGTATTGACGTGACACACAACTCTGTCAGTATTGATGTGACACACAACTCTGTCAGTATTGATGTCACACACAACTCTGTCAGTATTGATGTCACACACAACTCTGTCAGTATTGATGTGACACACAACTCTGTCAGTATTGATGTGACACACAACTCTGTCAGTATTGATGTGACACACAACTCTGTCAGTATTGATGTGACACACAACTCTGTCAGTATTGATGTCACACACAACTCTGTCAGTATTGATGTCACACACAACTCTGTCAGTATTGATGTGACACACAACTCTGTCAGTATTGATGTGACACACAACTCTGTCAGTATTGATGTGACACACAACTCTGTCAGTATTGACGTGACACACAACTCTGTCAGTATTGACGTGACACACAACTCTGTCAGTATTGACGTGACACACAACTCTGTCAGTATTGATGTGACACACAACTCTGTCAGTATTGATGTGACACACAACTCTGTCAGTATTGATGTGACCACAACAACTCTGTCAGTATTGATGTGACACACAACTCTGTCAGTATTGATGTGACACACAACTCTGTCAGTATTGATGTGACACACAACTCTGTCAGTATTGATGTGACACACAGCTCTTTCAGTATTGACGTCACACAACTCTACCCAAAACACGCAAGATTTGAGGTTCTCGCAGAGGTGCTGAAGAAAAACTATTCTGGGATATGGCGCTGTCACGTTGGGCGAGTAGTTCCGACGTTTCGAAAGATCGTGATAGTGTCAAGGAGTCCTTCTTGGAAAGCTTGACTATGAAGAGGATGACACTACGATCCTCCGAAACGTCAGCACCTTGTCGCCCACATCAGTGCCTGACTTTCACAGCAGTTAACTGCACGACCTTGACCCCACTACTGACAACATACTACGTACCTTGACCCCACTACTGACAACAACATACTACGTACCTTGGTATCTTCGTTAATGGCCGAACTCTGACGTCCATTTCTAACTTTTCTCTGGTGTCTCCTTCCTCCGCTGAGGTCAGCACACCTCTGCTTGGCCCAGCAGCAGTCGGCGGTTGGCGCTGCCGCCGTCCCCACTGCCCCACACCTGCTCTGCAAGAAGACAGACAGACAGCAGACATGTCAGCCACGCACGAAACACGTAACGTTCTCTGGGCACACCAGATAACTAACGCAGCACAAACACACAAGACGGATTTTGGGCAACTGATAAAGCAAATTGTACCATCATTTAGAGACTAAGGTGCATCAGTGTTGGATTTTCAATTCAGATTAGTTCTTATTCTTTTTGGAATATCCCATATCGAATTTGACATCCGCTACGGAAACGTTGGTGACTAAAAACTTCTGAACTACTGCACTGTCTCAGATGGACGTTTGACCTGCCAAGTTTCGTGCAGATATCTTGGTGACTGTAACAGATGACTGGCTAAAAGTGACAGCTTACGACACGCATGGCGCGATAGGTATTCAGAATGCAGTGGCCCATAGGTCATAGAAACTAAATGAGAACACAGCTTAGCATTCTACGTTCTGCCCACACAGTGTATTTATGTGTGGATCTCAGAACAAACAGCGATTATTTCACTGTACAGCATTAACTGACTGGTTTGTATAACTGAGACGGAGTGTGTTTACTGCGCGGTACGGACTGTATTTATGTGTTTTGTGTGGATCTCAGAACAAACAGCGATTAGTTCACTGTACAGCATTAACTGACTGGTTTGTATAACTGAGACGGAGTGTGTTTACTGCGCGGTACGGACTGTATTTATGTGTTTTGTGTGGATCTCAGAACAAACAGCGATTATTTCACTGTACAACATTAACTGACTGGTTTGTATAACTGAGACGGAGTGTGTTTACTGCGCGGTACGGACTGTATTTATGTGTTTTGTGTGGATCTCAGAACAAACAGCGATTATTTCACTGTACAGCATTAACTGACTGGTTTGTATAACTGAGACGGAGTGTGTTTACTGCGCGGTACGGACTGTATTTATGTGTTTTGTGTGGATCTCAGAACAAACAGCGATTATTTCACTGTACAGCATTAACTGACTGGTTTGTATAACTGAGACGGAGTGTGTTTACTGCGCGGTACGGACTGTATTTATGTGTTTTGTGTGGATCTCAGAACAAACAGCGATTATTTCACTGTACAACATTAACTGACTGGTTTGTATAACTGAGACGGAGTGTGTTTACTGCGCGGTACGGACTGTATTTATGTGTTTTGTGTGGATCTCAGAACAAACAGCGATTATTTCACTGTACAGCATTAACTGACTGGTTTGTATAACTGAGACGGAGTGTGTTTACTGCGCGGTACGGACTGTATTTATGTGTTTTGTGTGGATCTCAGAACAAACAGCGATTATTTCACTGTACAGCATTAACTGACTGGTTTGTATAACTGAGACGGAGTGTGTTTACTGCGCGGTACGGACTGTATTTATGTGTTTTGTGTGGATCTCAGAACAAACAGCGATTATTTCACTGTACAACATTAACTGACTGGTTTGTATAACTGAGACGGAGTGTGTTTACTGCGCGGTACGGACTGTATTTATGTGTTTTGTGTGGATCTCAGAACAAACAGCGATTATTTCACTGTACAGCATTAACTGACTGGTTTGTATAACTGAGACGGAGTGTGTTTACTGCGCGGTACGGACTGTATTTATGTGTTTTGTGTGGATCTCAGAACAAACAGCGATTATTTCACTGTACAGCATTAACTGACTGGTTTGTATAACTGAGACGGAGTGTGTTTACTGCGCGGTACGGACTGTATTTATGTGTTTTGTGTGGATCTCAGAACAAACAGCGATTATTTCACTGTACACATTAACTGACTGGTTTGTATAACTGAGACGGAGTGTGTTTACTGCGCGGTACGGACTGTATTTATGTGTTTTGTGTGGATCTCAGAACAAACAGCGATTATTTCACTGTACAGCATTAACTGACTGGTTTGTATAACTGAGACGGAGTGTGTTTACTGCGCGGTACGGACTGTATTTATGTGTTTTGTGTGGATCTCAGAACAAACAGCGATTATTTCACTGTACAGCATTAACTGACTGGTTTGTATAACTGAGACGGAGTGTGTTTACTGCGCGGTACGGACTGTATTTATGTGTTTTGTGTGGATCTCAGAACAAACAGCGATTATTTCACTGTACAAGCATTAACTGACTGGTTTGTATAACTGAGACGGAGTGTGTTTACTGCGCGGTACGGACTGTATTTATGTGTTTTGTGTGGATCTCAGAACAAACAGCGATTATTTCACTGTACACATTAACTGACTGGTTTGTATAACTGAGACGGAGTGTGTTTACTGCGCGGTACGGACTGTATTTATGTGTTTTGTGTGGATCTCAGAACAAACAGCGATTATTTCACTGTACAGCATTAACTGACTGGTTTGTATAACTGAGACGGAGTGTGTTTACTGCGCGGTACGGACTGTATTTATGTGTTTTGTGTGGATCTCAGAACAAACAGCGATTATTTCACTGTACAACATTAACTGACTGGTTTGTATAACTGAGACGGAGTGTGTTTACTGCGCGGTACGGACTGTATTTATGTGTTTTGTGTGGATCTCAGAACAAACAGCGATTATTTCACTGTACAGCATTAACTGACTGGTTTGTATAACTGAGACGGAGTGTGTTTACTGCGCGGTACGGACTGTATTTATGTGTTTTGTGTGGATCTCAGAACAAACAGCGATTATTTCACTGTAACAGCATTAACTGACTGGTTTGTATAACTGAGACGGAGTGTGTTTACTGCGCGGTACGGACTGTATTTATGTGTTTTGTGTGGATCTCAGAACAAACAGCGATTATTTCACTGTACAGCATTAACTGACTGGTTTGTATAACTGAGACGGAGTGTGTTTACTGCGCGGTACGGACTGTATTTATGTGTTTTGTGTGGATCTCAGAACAAACAGCGATTATTTCACTGTACAGCATTAACTGACTGGTTTGTATAACTGAGACGGAGTGTGTTTACTGCGCGGTACGGACTGTATTTATGTGTTTTGTGTGGATCCAGAACAAACAGCGATTATTTCACTGTACAACATTAACTGACTGGTTTGTATAACTGAGACGGAGTGTGTTTACTGCGCGGTACGGACTGTATTTATGTGTTTTGTGTGGATCTCAGAACAAACAGCGATTATTTCACTGTACAGCATTAACTGACTGGTTTGTATAACTGAGACGGAGTGTGTTTACTGCGCGGTACGGACTGTATTTATGTGTTTTGTGTGGATCTCAGAACAAACAGCGATTATTTCACTGTACAGCATTAACTGACTGGTTTGTATAACTGAGACGGAGTGTGTTTACTGCGCGGTACGGACTGTATTTATGTGTTTTGTGTGGATCTCAGAACAAACAGCGATTATTTCACTGTACAACATTAACTGACTGGTTTGTATAACTGAGACGGAGTGTGTTTACTGCGCGGTACGGACTGTATTTATGTGTTTTGTGTGGATCTCAGAACAAACAGCGATTATTTCACTGTACAACATTAACTGATTTTGTATAACTGAGACGGAGTGTGTTTACTGCGCGGTACGGACTGTATTTATGTGTTTTGTGTGGATCTCAGAACAAACAGCGATTATTTCACTGTACACATTAACTGACTGGTTTGTATAACTGAGACGGAGTGTGTTTACTGCGCGGACGGACTGTATTTATGTGTTTTGTGTGGACTCAGAACAAACAGCGATTATTTCACTGTACACATTAACTGACTGGTTGTATAACTGAGACGGAGTGTGTTTACTGCGCGGTACGGACTGTATTTATGTGTTTTGTGTGGATCTCAGAACAAACAGCGATTATTCACTGTACACATTAACTGACTGGTTTGTATAACTGAGACGGAGTGGTTTACTGCGCGGTACGGACGTATTTATGTGTTTTGTGTGGATCTCAACAAACAGCGATTATTCACTGTACAACATTAACTGACTGGTTTGTATAACTGAGACGGAGTGTGTTTACTGCGCGGTACGGACTGTATTTATGTGTTTTGTGTGGATCTCAGAACAACAGCGATTATTTCACTGTACAACATTAACTGACTGGTTTGTATAACTGAGAGAGTGGTGTGTTACTGCGCGGTACGGACTGTATTTATGTGTTTTGTGTGGATCTCAGAACAAACAGCGATTATTTCACTGTACAACATTAACTGACGGTTTGTATAACTGAGACGGAGTGTGTTTACTGCGCGGTACGGACTGTATTTATGTGTTTTGTGTGGATCTCAGAACAAACAGCGATTATTTCACTGTACAGCATTAACTGACTGGTTTGTATAACTGAGACGGAGTGTGTTTACTGCGCGGTACGGACTGTATTTATGTGTTTTGTGTGGATCTCAGAACAAACAGCGATTATTCACTGTACAACATTAACTGACTGGTTTGTATAACTGAGACGGAGTGTGTTTACTCGCGGTACGGACTGTATTTATGTGTTTTGTGTGGATCTCAGAACAAACAGCGATTATTTCACTGTACAACATTAACTGACTGGTTTGTATAACTGAGACGGAGTGTGTTTACTGCGCGGTACGGACTGTATTTATGTGTTTTGTGTGGATCTCAGAACAAACAGCGATTATTTCACTGTACAGCATTAACTGACTGGTTTGTATAACTGAGACGGAGTGTGTTTACTGCGCGGTACGGACTGTATTTATGTGTTTTGTGTGGATCTCAGAACAAACAGCGATTATTTCACTGTACAACATTAACTGACTGGTTTGTATAACTGAGACGGAGTGTGTTTACTGCGCGGTACGGACTGTATTTATGTGTTTTGTGTGGATCTCAGAACAAACAGCGATTATTCACTGTACAACATTAACTGACTGTTTGTATAACTGAGACGGAGTGTGTTTACTGCGCGGTACGGACTGTATTTATGTGTTTTGTGTGGATCTCAGAACAAACAGCGATTATTTCACTGTACAGCATTAACTGACTGGTTTGTATAACTGAGACGGAGTGTTGTTTACTGCGCGGTACGGACTGTATTTATGTGTTTTGTGTGGATCTCAGAACAAACAGCGATTATTTCACTGTACACATTAACTGACTGGTTTGTATAACTGAGACGGAGTGTGTTTACTGCGCGGTACGGACTGTATTTATGTGTTTTGGTGTGGATCTCAGAACAAACAGCGATTATTTCACTGTACAAGCATTAACTGACTGGTTTGTATAACTGAGACGGAGTGTGTTTACTGCGCGGTACGGACTGTATTTATGTGTTTTGTGTGGATCTCAGAACAATACAGCGATTATTTCACTGTACAGCATTAACTGACTGGTTTGTATAACTGAGACGGAGTGTGTTTACTGCGCGGTACGGACTGTATTTATGTGTTTTGTGTGGATCTCAGAACAAACAGCGATTATTTCACTGTACAACATTAACTGACTGGTTTGTATAACTGAGACGGAGTGTGTTTACTTGCGCGGTACGGACTGTATTTTATGTGTTTTGTGTGGATCTCAGAACAAACAGCGATTATTTCACTGTACAACATAACTGACTGGTTTGTATAACTGAGACGGAGTGTGTTTACTGCGCGGTACGGACTGTATTTATGTGTTTTGTGTGATCTCAGAACAAACAGCGATTATTTCACTGTACAGCATTAACTGACTGGTTTGTATAACTGAGACGGAGTGTGTTTACTGCGCGGTACGGACTGTATTTATGTGTTTTGTGTGATCTCAGAACAAACAGCGATTATTTCACTGTACACATTAACTGACGGTTTGTATAACTGAGACGGAGTGTGTTTACTGCGCGGTACGGATGTATT
Source organism: Reticulitermes speratus (assembly GCA_021186555.1). NCBI lineage: Eukaryota > Metazoa > Arthropoda > Insecta > Blattodea > Rhinotermitidae > Reticulitermes > Reticulitermes speratus. The sequence continues at coordinate 3,563,060 of JAJKFL010000042.1, forward strand.
ATGTGTTTTGTGTGGATCTCAGAACAAACAGCGATTATTCACTGTACAACATTAACTGACTGGTTTGTATAACTGAGACGGAGTGTGTTTACTGCGCGGTACGGACTGTATTTATGTGTTTTGTGTGGATCTCAGAACAAACAGCGATTATTTCACTGTACAACATTAACTGACTGTTTGTATAACTGAGACGGAGTGTGTTTACTGCGCGGTACGGACTGTATTTATGTGTTTTGTGTGATCTCAGAACAAACAGCGATTATTTCACTGTACAACATTAACTGACTGTTTGTATAACTGAGACGGAGTGTGTTTACTGCGCGGTACGGACTGTATTTATGTGTTTTGTGTGGATCTCAGAACAAACAGGATTATTTCACTGTACAACATAACTGACTGGTTTGTATAACTGAGACGGAGTGTGTTTTACTGCGCGGTACGACTGTATTTTATGTGTTTGTGTGGATCTCAGAACAAACAGCGATTATTTCACTGTACAGCATTAACTGACTGGTTGTATACTGAACGGAGTGTGTTTACTGCGCGAACGGACGTATTTATGTGTTATGTGTGATCTCAGAACAAACAGCGATTATTTCACTGTACAACATTAACTGACTGGTTTGTATACTGAGACGGAGTGTTACTGCCGGTAACGGACTGTATTTATGTGTTTTGTTGGATCCAGAACAAACAGCGATTATTTCCTGTACAACATTAACTGATGTTTGTATAACTGAGACGGAGTGTGTTTACTGCGCGGTACTGGACTGTATTTATTGTTTTGTGTGATCTCAGAACAAACAGCGATTATTTCACTGTCAACATTAACTGACTGTTTGTAAACTGAGACGGAGTGTTTTACTGCGCGTAACGGACTGTATTTAGTGTTTTGTGGGATCTCAGAACAAACAGCGATTATTTCACTGTACACATTTAACTGACTGTTTGTATAACTGAGACGGAGTTGTTTACTGCGCGGTACGGACTGTATTTATGTGTTTGGTGTGGATCTCGAACGAACGACGATTATTTCACTGTAAACATTAACTGACTGGTTTGTATAACTGAGACGGAGTGTTTACTGCGCGGTACGGACTGTATTTTGTGTTTTGTGGGATCTCGAACAAACAGCGATTATTTCACTGTACAACATTAACTGACTGGTTTGTATAATGAGACGAGTTGTTTTACTGCGCGTACGGACTGTATTTATGTGTTTATGGACTCAGAACAAACACGATTATTCACTGTACAACATTAACTGACTGTTTGTATAACTGAACGGAGTGTGTTTACTGCGCGGTACGGACTGTATTTATGTTTTGTGTGGATCTCACAAACAGCGATTATTTCACTGTACAACATAACTGACTGGTTTGTATAACTGAGACGGAGTGTGTTTACTGCGCGGTACGGACTGTATTTATGTGTTTTGTGTGGATCTCAGAACAAACAGCGATTATTTCACTGTACACTACTAACTGACTGGTTTGTATAACTGAGACGGAGTGTGTTTTACTGGCGTGGTACGGACTGTATTAATGTTTTTGTGTGATTCAGAACAAACAGCGATTATTTCACTGTACAGCATTAACTGACTGGTTTGTATAACTGAGACGGATTGTTTACTGCGCGGTACGGACTGTATTTATGTGTATTTTGTGATCTCAGAACAAACAGCGATTATTTCACTGTACAGCATAACTGACTGGTTTGTATATACTGAGACGGATGTGTTTACTGCGCGGTACGGACTGTAATTTATGTGTTTTGTTGGATCTCAGAACAAACGCGATTATTTCACTGTACACATTAACTGACTGGTTTGTATAACTGAGACGGAGTGTGTTTACTGCGCGGTACGGACTGTATTTATGTGTTTTGTGTGGATCTCAGAACAAACAGCGATTATTTCACTGTACAACATTAACTGACTGGTTTGTATAACTGAGACGGAGTGTGTTTACTGCGCGGTACGGACTGTATTTATGTGTTTTGTGTGGATATCAGAACAAACAGCGATTATTTCACTGTACAACATTAACTGATTGGTTTACTGCGCGGTACGGACTGAATTTTTAAATGTAATTCAGGCTATGTTAGTCTTTAGATGACACTGTGACTTACTCACCGAAACAAAGACATCCTGTTCTTCCATATGACGATGCTGGTGCCAACGGTCCCCTTTGTTGCCAGGGTGAAGGCCGCAATATTCTCCATTCTCGCAATTATTCCCGCATCATACTGAAAGGCAAACACCAAATCAATCTTTCGCGCACTGCAGGAACCAAGACAGCCACAAACAATACGAAAACCCCATGCACGCTAGCTCAAGCGGTAAGGACTCGGATTGCAGCAGGCCCCCGCTACGCTTCAGTCCAGTCGCACAGTCCAACGCTCACTCGGACTGCAGCAGGCCCCCGCTACGCTTCAGTCCAGTCGCACAGTCCAACGCTCACTCGGACTGCAGCAGGCCCCCGCTACGCTTCAGTCCAGTCGCACAGTCCAACGCTCACTCGGACTGCAGCAGGCCCCCGCTACGCTTCAGTCCAGTCGCACAGTCCAACGCTCACTCGGACTGCAGCATGCCCCCGCTACGCTTCAGTCCAGTCGCACAGTCCAACGCTCGTCACATCATCCTGCTGCAAGATGCCACAGGTGTCCCTTTAATCGTGTCCCAGACCACGGCAGCTACCACGGGATGTCCTGGCTAATGCACTCTGCCGTGCTCGGGGACACGATAAAAGGGACAGTGAGATACAGCCAGCGTCAGTAAATGCACCGAGAGGCAGTAAACAAGTCATTAGATGGACTTTGTCTGCCATATTAACATAAGGCGATGGCAGTGCGACTGTCACGAAAATTTTGGTGCAGATATTGCGAAAGGGGGGGGGGTTGGTGGGTAACACTAATGGAAAGAATTAAGGCGTAGGTGGGAGGATAATATTAAGATGGTCGTAAAGAAATAGGCTGAGAGGCGCGGACTGGCTGTGTAAAGAGATAAGTGGCGGGCTCTTGTGGAAACGGTAATGAACCTTCGGGTTCTATAAAATGCAGGTAATTTCTTGACTAGCTGAGGAACTGTCAGCTTCTCAAGAAGGACCATAGCCCTTGGAGTTCCTTAGTTCGTTAGTCTGACCCACCTCAGTAATTTTGCGAGGCAGTTTAGGAGTCGCTGTGCAGAGCTGATCTGGATTGAACTGCGGTGCAGTCCCTTGGTCACTGGCTCAGTCAGTCAGTCATTCAGTCAGTCAGCCAGCCAGTCGGTCAGTCAGCCAGTCAGTGTACAAGCAACTCCTATTAATGTATGCCCTAAAAATCCGAATGCCGTAAAGTGACCTGTTCAACAAATCTCCGGTCTGCAGTTTCAGTCCTGTAGACGGAGGAACTCCTGCAGTTCTTACTGAAGTACATTTTTAACCTGTTTGACGTCACTGTTTCCTGCTGGCTGTGACGACGCTGTACCATACGAGAGGTCACATTGCACTGACTACGAAGATTAACGAGCAATGTGACGTCGTATAGTTTGCTAGGTACAAATGTTTCGTAGCAGCGTGGACAGTTGTGTAGCTCGGCAGCTCACCGGTGCCTCCATCTTCAGGAAAACAAGCGATAGAGGAAACCAAAGCACATGCAGCCATTAATGCATACAGCGATCAGGTGTATCACAATAGGGCCATACTCAGACCCTGAATTTAATTACAGTTCCGAATAATTCAGTGCGTGTATTTTGCGACGCGTTTTACGTGCTTCTGCCACGTAACGGCCCGTACGATGGCAGCCACTTACGTAAGTTTCGGAGAAACTTAAGGCCTCCATCTTCATGGTAGCCACCTCCACAAAAACATCAAAACTCACAAGCTTTATTACTGCTTAGACTGCTTACTGAATTTATTACAGCTAAAGTACGAGCAGAACATCAGTTGACATACATCTACAGGCACTAAGAGTTTATTAGTGGCATGTTACAGTTACAGTGTGTCCTTTAGCATTAGGCATGTTACAGTGTGTCCTTTAGCATTAGGCATGTTACAGTGTGTCCTTTAGCATTAGGCATGTTACAGTGTGTCCTTTAGCATTAGGCATGTTACAGTGTGTCCTTTAGCATTAGGCATGTTACAGTGTGTCCTTTAGCATTAGGCATGTTACAGTGTGTCCTTTAGCATTAGGCATGTTACAGTGTGTCCTTCAGCATTAGGCATGTTACACTGTGTCCTTTAGCATTAGGCATGTTACAGTGTGTCCTTTAGCATTAGGCATGTTACAGTGTGTCCTTTAGCATTAGGCATGTCACAGTTACAGTGTGTCCTTTAGCATTAGGCATGTTACAGTGTGTCCTTTAGCATTAGGCATGTTACAGTGTTCCTTTAGCATTAGGCATGTTACACTGTGTCCTTTAGCATTAGGCATGTTACAGTTACAGTGTGTCCTTTAGCATTAGGCATGTTACAGTGTGTCCTTTAGCATTAGGCATGTTACAGTGTGTCCTTTAGCATTAGGCATGTTACACTGTGTCCTTTAGCATTAGGCATGTTACAGTGTGTCCTTTAGCATTAGGCATGTTACAGTGTGTCCTTTAGCATTAGGCATGTTACAGTTACAGTGTGTCCTTTAGCATTAGGCATGTTACAGTGTGTCCTTTAGCATTAGGCATGTTACAGTGTGTCCTTTAGCATTAGGCATGTTACACTGTGTCCTTTAGCATTAGGCATGTTACAGTGTGTCCTTTAGCATTAGGCATGTTACAGTGTGTCCTTTAGCATTAGGCATGTTACAGTTACAGTGTGTCCTTTAGCATTAGGCATGTTACAGTGTGTCCTTTAGCATTAGGCATGTTACACTGTGTCCTTTAGCATTAGGCATGTTACAGTGTGTCCTTTAGCATTAGGCATGTTACAGTGTGTCCTTTAGCATTAGGCATGTTACAGTTACAGTGTGTCCTTTAGCATTAGGCATGTTACAGTGTGTCCTTTAGCATTAGGCGTGTTACAGTGTGTCCTTTACCATTAGGCATGTTACAGTGTGTTCTTTAGCATTAGGCATGTTACAGTGTGTCCTCTAGCATTAGGCGTGTTACAATTACAGTGTGTCCTTTAGCATTAGGCATGTTAGTGTGTCCTTTAGCATTAGGCATGTTACAGTTACAGTGTGTCCTTTAGCATTAGGCATGTTACAGTTACAGTGTGTCCTTTAGCATTAGGCATGTTACAGTGTGTCCTTTAGCATTAGGCATGTTACAGTGTGTCCTTTACCATTAGGCATGTTACAGTGTGTTCTTTAGCATTAGGCATGTTACAGTGTGTCCTCTAGCATTAGGCGTGTTACAATTACAGTGTGTCCTTTAGCATTAGGCATGTTACAGTGTGTCCTCTAGCATTAGGCGTGTTACAATTACAGTGTGTCCTTTAGCATTAGGCATGTTACAGTGTGTCCTTTAGCATTAGGCATGTTACAGTGTGTCCTTTAGCATTAGGCATGTTACACTGTGTCCTTTAGCATTAGGCATGTTACAGTGTGTCCTTTAGCATTAGGCATGTTACAGTGTGTCCTTTAGCATTAGGCATGTTACAGTTACAGTGTGTCCTTTAGCATTAGGCATGTTACAGTGTGTCCTTTAGCATTAGGCATGTTACAGTGTGTCCTTTAGCATTAGGCATGTTACACTGTGTCCTTTAGCATTAGGCATGTTACAGTGTGTCCTTTAGCATTAGGCATGTTACAGTGTGTCCTTTAGCATTAGGCATGTTACAGTTACAGTGTGTCCTTTAGCATTAGGCATGTTACAGTGTGTCCTTTAGCATTAGGCATGTTACAGTGTGTCCTTTACCATTAGGCATGTTACAGTGTGTTCTTTAGCATTAGGCATGTTACAGTGTGTCCTCTAGCATTAGGCGTGTTACAATTACAGTGTGTCCTTTAGCATTAGGCATGTTAGTGTGTCCTTTAGCATTAGGCATGTTACAGTTACAGTGTGTCCTTTAGCATTAGGCATGTTACAGTTACAGTGTGTCCTTTAGCATTAGGCATGTTACAGTTACAGTGTGTCCTTTAGCATTAGGCATGTTACAGTGTGTCCTTTAGCATTAGGCATGTTACAGTGTGTCCTTTAGCATTAGGCATGTTACAGTGTGTCCTTTAGCATTAGGCATGTTACAGTTACAGTGTGTCCTTTAGCATTAGGCATGTTACAGTTACAGTGTGTCCTTTAACATTAGGCATGTTACAGTGTGTCCTTTAGCATTAGGCATGTTACAGTGTGTCCTTTAGCATTAGGCATGCTACAGTGTGTCCTTTAGCATCAGGCATGTTACAGTGTGTCCTTTAGCATTAGGCATGTTACAATGTGTCCTTTAGCATTAGGCCCTGAACATGGCAGCTGCATCGCGACATCGCGGGGCATGCACGGCTTCTACGCCATAAGCTGCAATGTTCAAACGGCAGGATGAAAGGAACACCCTATACAAAACACATCACCTGTAGTTCGGTTTACTTTAAGCAGCAGTGGGAGAAGAACAGGAGATATTCTTGGTATTCTTAGCAGGCCTTTAAAGCTCAGTGGTTACTATATGTACCACCACGTTTAACATTCACAAACTGTACGTTCTGCCCACACAGTGTATTTATGTGTTTTGTGTGGATCTCAGAACAAACAAACAACTGAGATAGAGCTGGATTATATCTAACCACTCAGCTCGTACCGCGCAGTAAACACACTCCGTCTCAGTTATACAAACCAGTCAGTTAATGTTGTACAGTGAAATAATCGCTGTTTGTTCTGAGATCCACACAAAACACATAAATACACTGTGTGGGCAGAACGTACAATTGTTGAATGTTAAACATGGCGGTACATTCAGTCCGTACCGAGCAGTAAACACACTCCGTCTCAGTTATACAAACCAGTCAGTTAATGTTGTACAGTGAAATAATCGCTGTTTGTTCTGAGATCCACACAAAACACATAAATACAGTACGTACCGCGCAGTAAACACACTCCGTCTCAGTTATACAAACCAGTCAGTTAATGTTGTACAGTGAAATAATCGCTGTTTGTTCTGAGATCCACACAAAACACATAAATACACTGTGTGGGCAGAACGTACAATTGTTGAATGTTAAACATGGCGGTACATTCAGTCCGTACCGCGCAGTAAACACACTCCGTCTCAGTTATACAAACCAGTCAGTTAATGTTGTACAGTGAAATAATCGCTGTTTGTTCTGAGATCCACACAAAACACATAAATACACTGTGTGGGCAGAACGTACAATTGTTGAATGTTAAACATGGCGGTACATTCAGTCCGTACCGCGCAGTAAACACACTCCGTCTCAGTTATACAAACCAGTCAGTTAATGTTGTACAGTGAAATAATCGCTGTTTGTTCTGAGATCCACACAAAACACATAAATACACTGTGTGGGCAGAACGTACAATTGTTGAATGTTAAACATGGCGGTACATTCAGTCCGTACCGCGCAGTAAACACACTCCGTCTCAGTTATACAAACCAGTCAGTTAATGTTGTACAGTGAAATAATCGCTGTTTGTTCTGAGATCCACACAAAACACATAAACACAATGTGTGGGCAGAAAGTACAATTGTTGAATGTTAAACATGGCGGTACATTCAGTCCGTACCGCGCAGTAAACACACTCCGTCTCAGTTATACAAACCAGTCAGTTAATGTTGTACAGTGAAATAATCGCTGTTTGTTCTGAGATCCACACAAAACACATAAATACACTGTGTGGGCAGAACGTACAATTGTTGAATGTTAAACATGGCGGTACATTCAGTCCGTACCGCGCAGTAAACACACTCCGTCTCAGTTATACAAACCAGTCAGTTAATGTTGTACAGTGAAATAATCGCTGTTTGTTCTGAGATCCACACAAAACACATAAATACAGTCCGTACCGCGCAGTAAACACACTCCGTCTCAGTTATACAAACCAGTCAGTTAATGTTGTACAGTGAAATAATCGCTGTTTGTTCTGAGATCCACACAAAACACATAAATACAGTCCGTACCGCGCAGTAAACACACTCCGTTTCAGTTATACAAACCAGTCAGTTAATGCTGTATAGTGAAATAATCGCTGTTTGTTCTGAGATCCACACAAAACACATAAATGCACTGTGTGGGCAGAACGTAGAATTGTTGAACGTTAAACATGGTGGTACATATAGTAACCACTGGGCTGTAGAGGTTCGTTGGAAAGAGCGTGGAAGGGAGATGTCTTGCCCAAATTTACTGTGAGCCTGTCTGAAGGCACTGAGGCACCTCAGTCTGTGCCAGTGGACACAAGCCGATAGCCTGTACAGTGCGGTGGGTGGGCGTGCACATGTGGATGAAAATGTGCGCACTTAAGTCCTGAAGATGGAAGCAGTATGTTTCTCCGAAAGCTTGGCACTGAAGACTGACACAACAGCTTCGAGACGGCACTGAGTATGCAGACAGCCGGTCTGTGTCTGTCAGTGTATTCGCAACACGTGACCAGTCAGTGCGCGGCGATGGTCCAGTGGCGCCGGACCGGTCGTGCTGGCGTTCCCAGCAGTGAAAGTGAAGACAGAGACAGACAGACGCTCTGTGTGAGCGACAGAGTTGACCCCACGACTGACTGTGCCACCCTCTCAGCGTTGTGATTTGGCCATTAACCTTTCTTCCCTTTGCAGAGCGAGCGAGAAACGATTCGGCCAAGCCCAACGCGTTTTGCATTGCCTAAACAAACCGGCGTTGGCGCGCTGCACGTCGTGTCTGCCCGTGCAGAGCCTGAGTGAAAGCGCGGGCTGTTCAGTGGTGCCTGGGTTCCGAAAAGTTTGGCTTCTCCCGCTTGTCCTTCTCGTAAAAGTAGCATGTAGATGAAGATGAGTATGGATCATTGGTGGAATGATACTGACAGGGGGAACTGAAGTACTGGGAGAAACACCTGTCACAGTGCCACTTTGTCCACCGCAAATCTCACATGGACTGGCCTGGGATTGAAGATGGGCCTTCGCGGCGAGAGCCAGGCAACTGACCGCGTGAGCCATAGTACAAAAAAGTCGGATAAATTATTATTAATCTTCTACAGCCCAGTTTTAACCGCCATGTTTAACATTCATAAATTCTACGTTCTGCCCACACAGTGTATTTATGTGTTTTGTGTGGATCTCAGAACAAACAGCGATTATTTCACTGTACAACATTAACTGACTGGTTTGTATAACTGAGACGGAGTGTGTTTACTGCGTGGTACGGACTGTATTTATGTGTTTTGTGTGGATCTCAGAACAAACAGCGATTATTTCACTGTACAGCATTAACTGACTGGTTTGTATAACTGAGACGGAGTGTGTTTACTGCTCGGTACGGACTGTATTTATGTGTTTTGTGTGGATCTCAGAACAAACAGCGATTATTTCACTGTACAACATTAACTGACTGGTTTGTATAACTGAGATGGAGTGTGTTTACTGCGCGGTACGGACTGTATTTATGTGTTTTGTGTGGATCTCAGAACAAACAGCGATTATTTCACTGTACAACATTAACTGACTGGTTTGTATAACTGAGACGGAGTGTGTTTACTGCGCGGTACGGACTGTATTTATGTGTTTTGTGTGGATCTCAGAACAAACTGCGATTATTTCACTGTACAACATTAACTGACTGGTTTGTATAACTGAGACGGAGTGTGTTTACTGCGCGGTACGGACTGTATTTATGTGTTTTGTGTGGATCTCAGAACAAACAGCGATTATTTCACTGTACAACATTAACTGACTGGTTTGTATAACTGAGACGGAGTGTGTTTACTGCGCGGTACGGACTGTATTTATGTGTTTTGTGTGGATCTCAGAACAAACAGCGATTATTTCACTGTACAACATTAACTGACTGGTTTGTATAACTGAGACGTAGTGTGTTTACTGCGCGGTACGGACTGAGTGGTTAAATACAAATCACGTTATGTGCCCCACACTCAGCTTCTCTTACCACAAGAACCTTCCAAAAAGCAAAGCCTTTTGAGAAATCGGAAAGCATTGGATATAAAAGGACTTAAAACGTTTTTAGACTACAGGCAGTCATCACTCGCTCTATCATCGTCAACAGACCGCACATAACTAACAGGCGGCATGGCTCTGAACAAGCACGGTGACAACTTGACCTTTACGTTGTCAGAACAAGACACTGCCTTTCGACATGAAAAAGAATAAATAGAACTTACGCACTTTCACTGCTGTGAACCGTCAGCATGTCACCTCGTCACACAATGGCCTTATTAAACCGTCAGCAGGTCACCTCGTCACACAATGGCCTTATTAAACCGTCAGCAGGTCACCTCGTCACACAATGGCCTTATTAAACCGTCAGCAGGTCACCTCGTCACACAATGGCCTTACTAAACCGTCAGCAGGTCATCTCGTCACACAATGGCCTTATTAAACCGTCAGCAGGTCATCTCGTCACACAATGGCCTTATTAAACCGTCAGCAGGTCATCTCGTCACACAATGACCTTATTAAACCGTCAGCAGGTCATCTCGTCACACAATGGCCTTATTAAACCGTCAGCAGGTCACCTCGTCACACAATGGCCTTACTAAACCGTCAGCAGGTCACCTCGTCACACAATGGCCTTACTAAACCGTCAGCAGGTCATCTCGTCACACAATGGCCTTATTAAACCGTCAGCAGGTCATCTCGTCACACAATGGCCTTATTAAACCGTCAGCAGGTCACCTCGTCACACAATGGCCTTACTAAACCGTCAGCAGGTCACCTCGTCACACAATGGCCTTACTAAACCGTCAGCAGGTCATCTCGTCACACAATGGCCTTATTAAACCGTCAGCAGGTCATCTCGTCACACAATGGCCTTATTAAACCGTCAGCAGGTCACCTCGTCACACAATGGCCTTATTAAACCGTCAGCAGGTCATCTCGTCACACAATGGCCTTATTAAACCGTCAGCAGGTCATCTCGTCACACAATGGCCTTATTAAACCGTCAGCAGGTCATCTCGTCACACAATGGCCTTATTAAACCGTCAGCAGGTCACCTCGTCACACAATGGCCTTACTAAACCGTCAGCAGGTCATCTCGTCACACAATGGCCTTACTAAACCGTCAGCAGGTCATCTCGTCACACAATGGCCTTATTAAACCGTCAGCAGGTCACCTCGTCACACAATGGCCTTATTAAACCGTCAGCAGGTCATCTCGTCACACAATGGCCTTATTAAACCGTCAGCAGGTCACCTCGTCACACAATGGCCTTATTAAACCGTCAGCATGTCACCTCGTCACACAATGGCCTTATTAAACCGTCAGCAGGTCACCTCGTCACACAATGGCCTTATTAAACCGTCAGCAGGTCACCTCGTCACACAATGGCCTTACTAAACCGTCAGCAGGTCATCTCGTCACACAATGGCCTTACTAAACCGTCAGCAGGTCATCTCGTCACACAATGGCCTTATTAAACCGTCAGCAGGTCATCTCGTCACACAATGGCCTTATTAAACCGTCAGCAGGTCATCTCGTCACACAATGGCCTTATTAAACCGTCAGCAGGTCACCTCGTCACACAATGGCCTTATTAAACCGTCAGCAGGTCACCTCGTCACACAATGGCCTTATTAAACCGTCAGCAGGTCACCTCGTCACACAGTGGCCTTAGAACAATATCGCAATTACTGTCCAGTCACATCACGTGACTTACACGTTGCGACTAGACTAACTGCACGCAGTTTACCCACACAGTTCAAGCAGCAGCGGTACGTCGGTTAGAACTCTGACACAAATATCGGAACGTCTAGCCAATGTCCTTTCAAATTACTGGCATTGCGCAACTACATGACGACATTCTGCGACACAGCGGGGTGTCGTATTGCAGCACAGTCTCGATGTTCGTGACGGTCCTAACTGGGACAGGTAAGGCCGTCACGAACATCGGAATACACTGTCAATATGAAACTCCTGTTTGCTTCCAAGATCTTGTGAAACACCAGCAACGTACACACAGTGACACCAAAACACCAGCAACGTACACACAGTGACATCAAAACACCAGCAATGTACACACAGTGACATCAAAACATCAGCAACGTACACACAGTGACATCAAAACACCAGCAACGTACACACAGTGACATCAAAACACCAGCAACGTACACACAGTGACATCAAAACACCAGCAACGTACACACAGTGACATCAAAACACCAGCAACGTACACACAGTGACATCAAAACACCAGCAACGTACACACAGTGACATCAAAACACCAGCAACGTACACACAGTGACACCAAAACACCAGCAACGTACACACAGTGACATCAAAACACCAGCAACGTACACACAGTGACATCAAAACACCAGCAACGTACACACAGTGACATCAAAACACCAGCAACGTACACACAGTGACACCAAAACACCAGCAACGTACACACAGTGACATCAAAACACCAGCAACGTACACACAGTGACATCAAAACACAAAGAAGAAACAATTTTTAACAAAGTACACTAAATGACCGAAGGACAGTCTCATTGCATACAGCATGAAGTCAGTCGGCCTGCCTTAAAGACAGACAGAGCCTGACTGAGCTGAGAGTGATCTGCGCAGCAGCCAGTGACTGGGGGAAGCAGTGCCACCAGGCATGTCGTCTCATCCCGATTCGTCGGAACAAGTCACAAACGTTGCAAAAGTGGTGACGCCGAATGTCCGAAATCGCAACCACCACAATCCCACTGCACCTCTTCAGACACACAGCAGGTGCTGAGATAAGCTCCGTCAGTCTTAACTGAGTGTCTGTTCGAAACGCCCGTTCCTATGCCGGTAACCTCGTGCCAACAAATGCCACGATGCAGTCTAACACAACCACAACTTGACTTTCAATAAGCTCCATGTTTCGACAGTAGCTCACACACGAACGGTCATTATGACGTACAATTGTGCATTGCGCTGCAGAATTAAAATCTTACACTCTGAACTGCACAATAAAACCTTATGTTAGTCCCGCTATTATCGAATTTCCACATTCTGCTACCTTTTCGTTGTTGGATCTCACAACAGTGCTCTATCAGCAGCAAGCCACAGTGCATGTGCTGACCTCACAACAGTGCCATATCAGCAGCAAGCCACAGTGCATGTGCTGACCTCACAACAGTGCCATATCAGCAGCAAGCCACAGTGCATGTGCTGACCTCACAACAGTGCTCTATCAGCAGCAAGCCACAGTGCATGTGCTGACCTCACAACAGTGCTCTATCAGCAGCAAGCCACAGTGCATGTGCTGACCTCACAACAGTGCCATATCAGCAGCAAGCCACAGTGCATGTGCTGACCTCACAACAGTGCTCTATCAGCAGCAAGCCACAGTGCATGTGCTGATCTCACAACAGTGCTCTATCAGCAGCAAGCCACAGTGCATGTGCTGACCTCACAACAGTGCCATATCAGCAGCAAGCCACAGTGCATGTGCTGACCTCACAACAGTGCCATATCAGCAGCAAGCCACAGTGCATGTGCTGACCTCACAACAGTGCTATATCAGCAGCAAGCCACAGTGCATGTGCTGACCTCACAACAGTGCCATATCAGCAGCAAGCCACAGTGCATGTGCTGATCTCACAACAGGCCATATCAGCAGCAAGCCACAGTGCATGTGCTGACCTCACAACAGTGCTATATCAGCAGCAAGCCACAGTGCATGTGCTGATCTCACAACAGTGCCATATCAGCAGCAAACCACAGTGCAGGTGCTGACCTCACAACAATGCCATATCGTAAGCAAGCCACAGTGCATGTGCTGATCTCACAACAGTGCAATATCAGCAGCAAGCCACAGTGCATGTGCTGATCTCACAACAGTGCCATATCAGCAGCAAGCCACAGTGCATGTGCTGATCTCACAACAGTGCCATATCAGCAGCAAGCCACAGTGCATGTGCTGACCTCACAACAGTGCCATATCAGCAGCAAGCCACAGTGCATGTGCTGACCTCACAACAGTGCCATATCAGCAGCAAGCCACAGTGCATGTGCTGATCTCACAACAGTGCCATATCAGCAGCAAGCCACAGTGCATGTGCTGACCTCACAACAGTGCTATATCAGCAGCAAGCCACAGTGCATGTGCTGATCTCACAACAGTGCCATATCAGCAGCAAGCCACAGTGCATGTGCTGATCTCACAACAGTGCTATATCAGCAGCAAGCCACAGTGCATGTGCTGATCTCACAACAGTGCTATATCAGCAGCAAGCCACAGTGCATGTGATCTCACAAGTGTCATATCAGCAGCAAGCCACAGTGCATGTGATCTCACAAGTGCCATATCAGCAGCAAGCCACAGTGCATGTGATCTCACAAGTGTCATATCAGCAGCAAGCCACAGTGCATGTGCTGATCTCACACCAGTGCCATATCAGCAGCAAGCCACAGTGCATGTGCTGACGTCACAACAGTGCTATATCAGCAGCAAGCCACAGTGCATGTGCTGATCTCACAACAGTGCCATATCAGCAGCAAGCCACAGTGCATGTGCTGATCTCACACCAGTGCCATATCAGCAGCAAGCCACAGTGCATGTGCTGACCTCACAACAGTGCTATATCAGCAGCAAGCCACAGCGCATGTGCTGACCTCACAACAGTGCCATATCAGCAGCAAGCCACAGTGCATGTGCTGACCTCACAACAGTGCCATATCAGCAGCAAGCCACAGTGCATGTGCTGACCTCACAACAGTGCCATATCAGCAGCAAGCCACAGTGCATGTGCTGACCTCACAACAGTGCCATATCAGCAGCAAGCCACAGTGCATGTGCTGACCTCACAACAGTGCTATATCAGCAGCAAGCCACAGTGCATGTGCTGACCTCACAACAGTGCTATATCAGCAGCAAGCCACAGTGCATGTGCTGATCTCACAACAGTGCCATATCAGCAGCAAGCCACAGTGCATGTGCTGACCTCACAACAGTGCTATATCAGCAGCAAGCCACAGTGCATGTGCTGATCTCACAACAGTGCTATATCAGCAGCAAGCAACACAGACCTGAGATCTGCGCTCTTCTGGGATATTACGCAGCGTCGAGTGGTAATCCTTTACCGACGTTTCGGGACAACGTATCGGTCTCAGCTTCGAGGGTCAGCCAGACGTCTTGACCCTTGAAGCTGCCTTCTTCTTTCAGCTCAACTCTGCCCACCATACAGTCTGCAGACTTGCACAAATTTCACGACGCACAATGTCACGTGGCTCAAGACATACACTTGCCTACTTCAGCCAGTGACCTGTCTGTCTGTCTGGCTGTCTGTCTGTCTGTCTGTCTGTCTGTCTGTCCAGATGCCTTGGCGCTCCATTTGTACAGATGGCGACACAGTCTTTACCAACAGTCTAAAGTAATGTACAAATACAGGTCTGTCTAGTGCCAATGGTAACAAAGTCATGGCGCGGTACTTGATTAAGCACACCGACAGGTTTGCTACTTAAAAATAACGTGAACATTATCACATTTATTATCCACTGCCCACCGAACGGCTCGTTCACGTGTGGCTGAACACTGCTGAGGCCATCGCCGTTAGTTCCGTTGACTGCGCAATGCCGAGTGTCAATATCAAGTGCCGTGACAGTCGGTGAACTGGACACACAGAAAGCACGGCGATCGCAGGTCAAACACTCGGACAGAGCATAAGACAGGGCTCGTCGTCACGTGACAGTCGATATAGCAATACGACGCTTTGTAATTACGGCACACAGACAGACAAACATGCTGACAACTGCTGACTGATGTAGCTAACATGAACAAGACGCGGCATATCTGCACTCCAACGGCGCACAGACTTCACCGTGGCTTTCTTTACTTCCAGAACGTCGCACGGTGTCACGGCGCACCTGTACCTGTACCTGCACCTGTACCTGCACCTGTACCTGTACCTGCACCTGTACCTGTACCTGCACCTGTACCTGTACCTGCACCTGCACCTGCAACTGTACCTGCACCTGTACCTGTACCTGCACCTGTACCTGCACCTGTACCTGTACCTGCACCTGTACCTGCACCTGTACCTGTACCTGCACCTGTACCTGTACCTGTACCTGTACCTGTACCTGCACCTGTACCTGCACCTGTACCTGTACCTGCACCTGTACCTGTACCTGCACCTGCACCTGTACCTGTACCTGTACCTGCACCTGTACCTGCACCTGTACCTGTACCTGCACCTGTACCTGCACCTGTACCTGTACCTGCACCTGCACCTGCACCTGTACCTGCACCTGTACCTGCACCTTTACCTGTACCTGCACCTGCACCTGTACCTGCACCTGTACTTGTACCTGCACCTGTACCTGCACCTGCACCTGCACCTGCACCTGCACCTGTACCTGTAAATGTACCTGCACCTCCACCTGCACCTGCACCTGTACCTGCACCTCCACCTGTACCTGCACCTGCACCTGTACCTGCACCTGTACCTGTACCTGTACCTGCACTGTACCTGCACCTGCACCTGCACCTGCACCTGCACCTGTACCTGCACCTGCACCTGCACCTGTACATGCACCTGCACCTGTACCTGTATCTGCACCTGTACCTGTACCTGCACCTGTACCTGCACCTGCACCTGCACCTGTACCTGCACCTGTACCTGCACCTGTACCTGTACCTGTACCTGCACCTGTACCTGCACCTGCACCTGTACCTGTACCTGCACCTGTACCTGCACCTCCACCTGCACCTGCACCTGTACCTGTACCTGCACCTGTACCTGCACCTCCACCTGCACCTGTACCTGTACATGTACCTGCACCTGTACCTGCACCTCCACCTGCACCTGTACCTGCACCTGTACCTGCACCTGTACCTGCACCTGTACCTGCACCTCCACCTGTACCTGTACCTGTACCTGTACCTGTACCTGCACCTGTACCTGCACCTCCACCTGCACCTGTACCTGCACCTGTACCTGCACCTGTACCTGCACCTCCACCTGCACCTGTACCTGCACCTGTACCTGTAGCTGTACCTGCACCTGTACCTGCACCTGTACCTGTACCTGCACCTGTACCTGCACCTCCACCTGCACCTGTACCTGCACCTGTACCTGTACCTGTAGCTGTACCTGTACCTGTACCTGTACCTGTACCTGCACCTGCACCTCCACCGGCACCTGTACCTGTACCTGTACCTGTACCTGTAGCTGTACCTGTACCTGTACCTGCACCTGTACCTGTACCTGCACCTGTACCTGCACCTGTACCTGTACCTGTACAAGTACCTGCACCTGTACCTGCACCTGCACCTCCACCTGCACCTGTACCTGCACCTGTACCTGTACCTGTAGCTGTACCTGTAGATGTACCTGCACCTGTACCTGAACCTGTACCTGTACCTGCACCTGTACCTGTACCTGCACCTGTACCTGTACCTGCACCTGTACCTGTACCTGTACCTGCACCTGTACCTGCACCTGTACCTGCCACTGTACCTGCACCTGTACCTGCACCTGCACCTGCACCTGCACCTGTACCTGCACCTCCACCTGCACCTGTACCTGCACCTGTACCTGCACCTGTACCTGCAACTGTACCTGTACCTGCACCTGTACCTGTACCTGCACCTGTACCTGTACCTGCACCTGTACCTGCACCTGTACCTGCACCTGTACCTGTACATGTACCTGCACCTGTACCTGTACATGTACCTGCACCTGTACCTGTACCTCCACCTGCACCTGTACCTGTACCTGCACCTGTACCTGTACCTGCACCTGCACCCGTACCCGCACCCGTACCCGCACCTGTACCTGCACCTGTACCCGCACCTGTACCCGCACCTGCACCTGTACCTGCACCTGCACCTGTACCTGCACCTGTACCTGCACCTGCACCTGCACCTGCACCTGTACCTGCACCTCCACCTGCACCTGTACCTGCACCTGCACCTGTACCTGTACCCGCACCTGTACCTGTACCTGTACCTGTACCTGTACCTGCACCTGTACCTGTACCTGTACCCGCACCTGTACCCGCACCTGCACCTGTACCCGCACCTGTACCCGCACCTGTACCCGCACCTGTACCTGCACCTGTACCTGCACCTGTACCTGCACCTGTACCTGCACCTGTACCTGTACCTGTACCTGTACCTGTACCTGTACCCGCACCTGTACCCGCACCTGCACCCGCACCTGCACCTGTACCTGTATCCGCACCTGTACCTGTACCCGTACCTGTACCCGTACCTGTACCCGCACCTGTACCCGCACCTGCACCCGTACCTGCACCTGTACCTGTACCCGCACCTGTACCCGTACCTGTACCTGCACCTGTACCTGCACCTGCACCTGTACCTGTACCCGCACCTGTACCCGTACCTGTACCTGCACCTGTACCTGTACCTGTACCTGTACCCGCACCTGTACCCGCACCTGTACCTGTACCTGCACCTGTACCTGTACCTGCACCTGTACCTGCACCTGTACCTGCACCTGTACCTGTACCTGTACCTGTACCCGCACCTGTACCCGCACCTGTACCTGTACCTGCACCTGTACCTGCACCTGTACCTGCACCTGTACCCGCACCTGTACCCGCACCTGCACCGCACTGCACCTGTACCTGTACCCGCACCTGTACCTGTACCTGTACCTGCACCTGTACCTGTACCTGTACCTGTACCTGCACCTGCACCTGTACCTGTACCCGCACCTGTACCCGCACCTGCACCCGTACCCGTACCTGTACCCGTACCCGTACCTGTACCCGCACCTGTACCTGCACCTGTACCTGCACCTGTACCTGTACCTGTACCTGTACCTGTACCTGCACCTGTACCTGCACCTGTACCCGTACCTGTACCCGCACCTGTACCTGCACCTGTACCTGTACCCGTACCTGTACCCGCACCTGTACCTGCACCTGTACCTGCACCTGTACCTGTACCTGTACCCGCACCTGTACCTGCACCTGTACCTGCACCTGTACCTGTACCTGTACCCGTACCTGTACCCGCACCTGTACCCGCACCTGTACCTGCACCTGTACCTGCACCTGTACCCGCACCTGTACCTGCACCTGTACCTGCACCTGTACCTGTACCCGCACCTGTACCTGTACCTGTACCTGCACCTGCACCTGTACCTGTACCCGCACCTGTACCCGCACCTGCACCCGTACCCGTACCTGTACCCGTACCTGTACCCGCACCTGTACCTGCACCTGTACCCGTACCTGTACCCGCACCTGTACCCGCACCTGTACCCGCACCTGTACCCGCACCCGCACCTGTACCCGCACCTGTACCTGCACCTGTACCTGCACCTGTACCCGTACCTGTACCCGTACCTGTACCCGCACCTGTACCCGCACCTGTACCCGCACCTGTACCCGCACCTGTACCCGTACCTGCACCCGTACCTGCACCCGTACCTGCACCCGTACCTGCACCCGTACCTGCACCCGTACCTGCACCTGTACCTGCACCTGTACCTGCACCCGCACCTGTACCCGTACCCGTACCTGTACCTGTACCTGCACCTGTACCTGTACCCGTACCTGTACCCGCACCTGTACCCGCACCTGTACCCGCACCTGTACCTGCACCTGTACCTGCACCTGTACCTGCACCTGTACCCGCACCTGTACCCGCACCTGTACCCGCACCTGTACCCGCACCTGTACCTGTACCTGCACCTGTACCTGCACCTGTACCCGCACCTGTACCCGCACCTGTACCCGCAACTGTACCCGCACCTGTACCCGCACCTGTACCCGCACCTGTACCCGCACCTGTACCTGCACCTGTACCTGTACCTGCACCTGTACCTGCACCTGCACCTGTACCTGCACCTGTACCTGCACCTGTACCTGCACCTGTACCTGCACCTGTACCTGCACCTGTACCTGCACCTGTACCTGCACCTGTACCTGTACCTGCACCTGTACCTGCACCTGTACCTGCACCTGCACCTGCACCTGCACCTGCACCTGTACCTGTACCTGCACCTGTACCTGCACCTGTACCAGTACCTGCACCTGTACCGACGATAACGAAGTCCAACACTCGCTGATACGAGATCAGACACAGGCGGCCGGCCGGACGGTCTGCACATAAGGCGTTCTACTTCGTAAAGAACGCCTACAACGG
Source organism: Reticulitermes speratus (assembly GCA_021186555.1). NCBI lineage: Eukaryota > Metazoa > Arthropoda > Insecta > Blattodea > Rhinotermitidae > Reticulitermes > Reticulitermes speratus. The sequence goes on from JAJKFL010000042.1 coordinate 3,583,215, forward strand.
CAATGAAGACATCCAGACGTAACAATACCGCAACAGTCGCACATTGCCTACACCCTGCAATGTAGAGTGGTAACTATATGTACCACAATACTTCTGAACACTGCATGTCTCTGCATTCTGACCACAGAGTCTACTTATGGCCTTCGCGTGGTTCTTAGAACAAACAGCGAGCATATACGCACGCACAATACACACAATTTCGATATTACAGCATGTGGTACATATACTTACCACAGTGTTACAGAATGTCATCGCGTAACAACAGCAAGGACGCACTGCCTGGCTCGACGCCCCCCCCCCCCCCCCGGGCACTTGTTGTCTGATCCGAAAAATCAATCCGCGACAGACAACTCCCGAAGCTTATGTAACATTCCAAGCACATGCGTGACCCCGCTGACCCCAGCGACTTATCACGCAGTTTCCGCTCGATATTCCTATTTCCGTCTCTTCCTCTGCCACCTATTTACATATACCAACAAAATGTTCTAATAAGCCAACTTTCTTCCACTGCTCGCAACTACCACAATGCAAGTTACACGTGTCGCCATCTCCTTCCCTCCCTTTTCTTCCAATCGCTTTCACTTGTCCGTCCTACTGACACTCCCCCTCCCCCCTCAAATACTATCAGTCACAGTCAGCCCGACCGTGTTCGTGTGAAGCCCTCTTGGGGCATACGTATCTAAATCTGACAGCGTCGGTGTGCCCCATTTCACGAAAGGTCGGGCCAGACCTTCCACGTCGCACAATGTCAGTGATATTACTGGCACACTTATAGTTTTCTGTGTATGAACACATCTGCAGTTTCAATGCACTTTCAATGGCATACGATGTACGCAAGGCCTGTGTCAATCCAGGCCAGGCACAACAACTCGTGTTACCACACACAGCCTCAGCTGCAACTGCAGGCCGCACGTCTGACTGACTGACTGTCTGTGATGGACTGCTAGTTCAGTGCTGCGACACTGCTGACTGCTGCTAGCTCTCTGCATATCGTTGTGATCATTAAAGACAAAGTTTAAACCGAATTACATTTTAAATATACAGCTCGTACCGCGCAGTAAACACACTCCGTCTCAGTTATACAAACCAGTCAGTTAATGTTGTACAGTGAAATAATCGCTGTTTGTTCTGAGATCCACACAAAACACATAAATACAGCTCGTACCGCGCAGTAAACAAACTCCGTCTCAGTTATACAAACCAGTCAGTTAATGTTGTACAGTGAAATAATCGCTGTTTGTTCCGAGATCCACACAAAACACATAAATACAGTCCGTACCGCGCAGTAAACACACTCCGTCTCAGTTATACAAACCAGTCAGTTAATGTTGTACAGTGAAATAATCGCTGTTTGTTCTCAGATCCACACAAAACACATAAATACAGTCCGTACCGGCCAGTAAACAAACTCCGTCTCAGTTATACAAACCAGTCAGTTAATGTTGTACGGTGAAATAATCGCTGTTTGTTCCGAGATCCACACAAAACACATAAATACAGTCCGTACCGCGCAGTAAACACACTCCGTCTCAGTTATACAAACCAGTCAGTTAATGTTGTACAGTGAAATAATCGCTGTTTGTTCTCAGATCCACACAAAACACATAAATACAGCTCGTACCGCGCAGTAAACAAACTCCGTCTCAGTTATACAAACCAGTCAGTTAATGTTGTACAGTGAAATAATCGCTGTTTGTTCCGAGATCCACACAAAACACATAAATACAGTCCGTACCGCGCAGTAAACACACTCCGTCTCAGTTATACAAACCAGTCAGTTAATGTTGTACAGTGAAATAATCGCTGTTTGTTCTGAGATCCACACAAAACACATAAATACAGTCCGTACCGGCCAGTAAACAAACTCCGTCTCAGTTATACAAACCAGTCAGTTAATGTTGTACAGTGAAATAATCGCTGTTTGTTCCGAGATCCACACAAAACACATAAATACAGTCCGTACCGCGCAGTAAACACACTCCGTCTCAGTTATACAAACCAGTCAGTTAATGTTGTACAGTGAAATAATCGCTGTTTGTTCTCAGATCCACACAAAACACATAAATACAGTCCGTACCGCGCAGTAAACACACTCCGTCTCAGTTATACAAACCAGTCAGTTAATGTTGTACGGTGAAATAATCGCTGTTTGTTCTGAGATCCACACAAAACACATGAATACATTGTGTGGGCAGAACGTACAATTTGTGAACCACTGGGACTTATATCGGCGCACAAGACGACGCGACGTCTGCAGGGACGTGACGCCGTACAGTGTAACTGGAGGCGGCAGACCCCTGGCACACGACGTCACATCACCACTAGGCTGCACACGTGACATCGCCGCACGTGTAGGCTACCATAGCATCATATGCGTTTTATTTCCTACGATCAGTAACAACATGGCGGACGTGCGGTCGGAGCGCTGACAGTGATCTGCACATCAGAGCTTGACTGAGCTGACAGTGATCTGCACAACAGAGCTTGACTGAGCTGACAGTGATCTGCACAACAGAGCTTGACTGAGCTGACAGTGCGCTGCACAACAGAGCTTGACTGAGCTGACAGTGATCTGCACAACAGAGCTTGACTGAGCTGACAGTGATCTGTACAACAACAGAGCTTGACTGAGCTGACAGTGATCCGCACAACAACAGCTTGACTGAGCTGACAGTGATCTGCACAACAACAGCTTGACTGAGCTGACAGTGATCTGCACAACAACAGAGCTTGACTGAGCTGACAGTGATCCGCACAACAACAGCTTGACTGAGCTGACAGTGATCTGCACAACAACAGAGCTTGACTGAGCTGACAGTGATCTGCACAACAACAGAGCTTGACCGAGCTGACAGTGATCTGCACAACAACAGAGCTTGACTGAGCTGACAGTGATCTGCACAACAACAGAGCTTGACTGAGCTGACAGTGATCTGCACAACAACAGAGCTTGACTGAGCTGACAGTGATCTGCACAACAACAGAGCTTGACTGAGCTGACAGTGATCTGCACAACAACAGAGCTTGACTGAGCTGACAGTGATCTGCACAACAACAGAGCTTGACTGAGCTGACAGTGATCTGCACAACAACAGAGCTTGACTGAGCTGACAGTGATCTGCACAACAACAGAGCTTGACTGAGCTGACAGTGATCTGCACAACAGAGCTTGACTGAGCTGACAGTGATCTGCACAACAACAGAGCTTGACCGAGCTGACAGTGATCTGCACAACAACAGAGCTTGACCGAGCTGACAGTGATCTGCACAACAACAGAGCTTGACTGAGCTGACAGTGATCTGCACAACAACAGAGCTTGACTGAGCTGACAGTGATCTGCACAACAACAGAGCTTGACTGAGCTGACAGTGATCTGCACAACAACAGAGCTTGACTGAGCTGACAGTGATCTGCACAACAACAGAGCTTGACCGAGCTGACAGTGATCTGCACAACAACAGAGCTTGACCGAGCTGACAGTGATCTGCACAACAATAGAGCTTGACTGAGCTGACAGTGATCTGCACAACAGAGCTTGACTGAGCTGACAGTGATCTGCACAACAACAGAGCTTGACTGAGCTGACAGTGATCTGCACAACAACAGAGCTTGACTGAGCTGACAGTGATCTGCAAAACAACAGAGCTTGACTGAGCTGACAGTGATCTGCACAACAACAGAGCTTGACTGAGCTGACAGTGATCTGCACAACAGAGCTTGACTGAGCTGACAGTGATCTGCACAACAACAGAGCTTGACTGAGCTGACAGTGATCTGCACAACAACAGAGCTTGACTGAGCTGACAGTGATCTGCACAACAGAGCTTGACTGAGCTGACAGTGATCTGCACAACAACAGAGCTTGACTGAGCTGACAGTGATCTGCACAACAATAGAGCTTGACTGAGCTGACAGTGATCTGCACAACAGAGCTTGACTGAGCTGACAGTGATCTGCACAACAACAGAGCTTGACTGAGCTGACAGTGATCTGCACAACAACAGAGCTTGACTGAGCTGACAGTGATCTGCACAACAGAGCTTGACTGAGCTGACAGTGATCTGCACAACAGAGCTTTACTGAGCTGACAGTGATCTGCACAACAGAGCTTGACTGAGCTGACAATGATCTGCACAACAACAGAGCTTGACTGAGCTGACAGTGATCTGCACAACAACAGAGCTTGACTGAGCTGACAGTGATCTGCACAACAACAGAGCTTGACTGAGCTGACAGTGATCTGCACAACAACAGAGCTTGACTGAGCTGACAGTGATCTGCACAACAGAGCTTGACTGAGCTGACAGTGATCTGCACAACAACAGAGCTTGACTGAGCTGACAGTGATCTGCACAACAGAGCTTGACTGAGCTGACAGTGATCTGCACAACAGAGCTTGACTGAGCTGACAGTGATCTGCACAACAGAGCTTGACTGAGCTGACAGTGATCTGCACAACAGAGCTTGACTGAGCTGACAGTGATCTCCACAACAGAGCTTGACTGAGCTGACAGTGATCTACACAACAGAGCTTGACTGAGCTGACAGTGATCTGCACAACAGAGCTTGACTGAGCTGACAGTGATCTGCACAACAGAGCTTGACTGAGCTGACAGTGATCTGCACAACAACAGAGCTTGACTGAGCTGACAGTGATCTGCACAACAACAGAGCTTGACTGAGCTGACAGTGATCTGCACAACAACAGAGCTTGACTGAGCTGACAGTGATCTGCACAACAACAGAGCTTGACTGAGCTGACAGTGATCTGCACAACAGAGCTTGACTGAGCTTACAGTGATCTGCACAACAACAGAGCTTGACTGAGCTGACAGTGATCTGCACAACAGAGCTTGACTGAGCTGACAGTGATCTGCACAACAGAGCTTGACTGAGCTGACAGTGATCTGCACAACAGAGCTTGACTGAGCTGACAGTGATCTCCACAACAGAGCTTGACTGAGCTGACAGTGATCTACACAACAGAGCTTGACTGAGCTGACAGTGATCTGCACAACAGAGCTTGACTGAGCTGACAGTGATCTGCACAACAGAGCTTGACTGAGCTGACAGTGATCTGCACAACAACAGAGCTTGACTGAGCTGACAGTGATCTGCACAACAACAGAGCTTGACTGAGCTGACAGTGATCTGCACAACAACAGAGCTTGACTGAGCTGACAGTGATCTGCACAACAACAGAGCTTGACTGAGCTGACAGTGATCTGCACAACAGAGCTTGACTGAGCTTACAGTGATCTGCACAACAACAGAGCTTGACTGAGCTGACAGTGATCTGCACAACAGAGCTTGACTGAGCTGACAGTGATCTGCACAACAGAGCTTGACTGAGCTGACAGTGATCTGCACAACAGAGCTTGACTGAGCTGACAGTGATCTGCACAACAGAGCTTGACTGAGCTGACAGTGATCTGCACAACAGAGCTTGACTGAGCTGACAGTGATCTGCACAACAGAGCTTGATTGAGCTGACAGTGATCTGCACAACAGAGCTTGACTGAGCTGACAGTGATCTGCACAACAACAGAGCTTGACTGAGCTGACAGTGATCTGCACAACAACAGAGCTTGACTGAGCTGACAGTGATCTGCACAACAACAGAGCTTGACTGAGCTGACAGTGATCTGCACAACAACAGAGCTTGACTGAGCTGACAGTGATCTGCACAACAACAGAGCTTGACTGAGCTGACAGTGATCTGCACAACAACAGAGCTTGACTGAGCTGACAGTGATCTGCACAACAACAGAGCTTGACTGAGCTAACAGTGATCTGCACAACAATAGAGCTTGACTGAGCTGACAGTGATCTGCACAACAACAGAGCTTGACTGAGCTGACAGTGATCTGCACAACAACAGAGCTTGACTGAGCTGACAGTGATCTGCACAACAACAGAGCTTGACTGAGCTGACAGTGATCTGCACAACAACAGAGCTTGACTGAGCTGACAGTGATCTGCACAACAACAGAGCTTGACTGAGCTGACAGTGATCTGCACAACAGAGCTTGACTGAGCTGACAGTGATCTGCACAACACAGCTTGACTGAGCTGACAGTGATCTGCACAACAACAGAGCTTGACTGAGCTGACAGTGATCTGCACAACAACAGAGCTTGACTGAGCTGACAGTGATCTGCACAACAACAGAGCTTGACCGAGCTGACAGTGATCTGCACAACAACAGAGCTTGACTGAGCTGACAGTGATCTGCACAACAGAGCTTGACTGAGCTGACAGTGATCTGCACAACAGAGCTTGACTGCGCTGACAGTGATCTGCACAACAGAGCTTGACTGAGCTGACAGTGATCTGCACAACAGAGCTTGACTGAGCTGACAGTGATCTGCACAACAGAGCTTGACTGAGCTGACAGTGATCTGCACAACAGAGCTTGACTGAGCTGACAGTGATCTGCACAACAGAGCTTGACTGAGCTGACAGTGATCTGCACCACAGAGCTTGACTGAGCTGACAGTGATCTGCACAACAGAGCTTGACTGAGCTGACAGTGATCTGCACAACAACAGCTTGACTGAGCTGACAGTGATCTGCACAACAACAGCTTGACTGAGCTGACAGTGATCTGCACAACAACAGCTTGACTGAGCTGACAGTGATCTGCACAACAACAGAGCTTGACTGAGCTGACAGTGATCTGCACAACAACAGAGCTTGACTGAGCTGACAGTGATCTGCACAACAGAGCTTGACTGAGCTGACAGTGATCTGCACAACAGAGCTTGACTGAGCTGACAGTGATCTGCACAACAACAGCTTTACTGAGCTGACAGTGATCTGCACAACAACAGCTTGACTGAGCTGACAGTGATCTGCACAACAACGGAGCTTGACTGAGCTGACAGTGATCTGCACAACAACAGAGCTTGACTGAGCTGACAGTGATCTGCACAACAGAGCTTGACTGAGCTGACAGTGATCTGCACAACAGAGCTTGACTGAGCTGACAGTGATCTGCACAACAGAGCTTGACTGAGCTGATAGTGATCCGCACAACAGAGCTTGACTGAGCTGACAGTGATCTGCACAACAGAGCTTGACTGAGCTGACAGTGATCTGCACAACAGAGCTTGACTGAGCTGACAGTGATCTGCACAACAACAGACCCAGCTCACAGCCATGTCGTCTCATCCTCACGACCGAGCTCGGTTAGAAAGTGGCGTAAATCTACCGCTAAGATACGGACGAATGTTACAGTGTGTGTCGTGTAAAAAATTTTTGTTTCGTAAGTTATCTTCTTGTTGACTACCGAATAATATTACAGATATATAAAGTATCGATATATATATATATATATATATATATTCAAGTATAAATCGCACATCTAGAATTTCGTCTTGCAAAGTGTTGAAAATACTTTGCTTATCACTTTATAGTGTAAATTATGAACAACAACGCATTACATTCCAGCATTTCCGAACTATTTTTCACAATTTTACGTGAATCTATTTTGCATTAGGTTTGTTAGCTGCACGTCACACAATACGAATAATCAAGAAATGGTTTTGTCAGACGACAGAATTCTACGGAAAATGTAATAAAAAACTACAGTAAATTTAACATTGTACATTTTCCGTGCAGTTGTTATGTATGTACAAGTTTATAGGTTACCAACTACTGCACAATAGTTATATATGCTGCTACACGTTTCGGCTGAACTACTCAGCCATCATCAGTCATCCTCTACAGACACAAGCAGCGTGCAGCGTGTCACAGAATGGTAAAATGTACATCTAGTACAGTTTACATATGATAAATGTACATCTAGTACAGTTTACATATGATAAATGTACATCTAGTACAGTTTACATATGATAAATGTACATCTAGTACAGTTTACATATGATAAATGTACATCTAGTACAGTTTACATATGATAAACGTACATCTAGTACAGTTTACATATGATAAATGTACATCTAGTACAGTTTACATATGATAAATGTACATCTAGTACAGTTTACATACGATAAATGTACATCTAGTACAGTTTACATATAATAAATGTACATCTAGTACAGTTTACATATGATAAACGTACATCTAGTACAGTTTACATATGATAAATGTACATCTAGTACAGTTTACATATGATAAATGTACATCTAGTACAGTTTACATATGATAAATGTACATCTAGTACAGTTTTCATATGATAAATGTACATCTAGTACAGTTTACATATGATAAATGTACATCTAGTACAGTTTACATATGATAAATGTACATCTAGTACAGTTTACATATGATAAATGTACATCTAGTACAGTTTACATATGATAAATGTACATCTAGTACAGTTTACATATGATAAATGTACATCTAGTACAGTTTACATATGATAAATGTACATCTAGTACAGTTTACATATGATAAATGTACATCTAGTACAGTTTACATATGATAAATGTACATCTAGTACAGTTTACATATGATAAATGTACATCTAGTACAGTTTACATATGATAAATGTACATCTAGTACAGTTTACATATGATAAATGTACATCTAGTACAGTTTACATATGATAAATCAGTATGTTGATACATGTCGTTCTTTTGAGTGTAAATATATAAAATCTGAAATATAAATTTGTTTCCAAACATCTGTTTGTGATCATTTGCAATTGTGTGGGGCAGGAACCCCTATCTGTGGCCCCCGGTATTTATTCTTTACGTGATATCTATGTTTTAAATTCACGTGACTTTTCACTTAACAAGTTTCAACAACGTCACAATGCAGTAACAATTTCAAGACAGTGCCATGACTGTTTCTGCTCCGATCTGTTATCCAATTTTTAGGTTTTACGTTAAGATTATATTTCAGACCTTTGCTCAGTAATGTCATTTAATTTAACAAACATTACTGTAGACTTCATCAATTACAATGAATCATGAAACGCCTACTGAAAGCCGTGGTTTTGGGTGTGGATATTTACTGCCTTTACAGACATGTGAGTCTAAAGATTATAGGGCTCTGGAATGTAAGGCCGAAACGTCGGTAGGTTTCTTCCTGAGTGACTAATCTGAGTCATGGCCACGACAGCGTCAGCCCAGCCATGTCACACCTCACAGTATCTCCTATGCTACGACGTCAGCCCAGCCATGTCACACCTCACAGTATCTCCTATGCTACGACGTCAGCCCAGCCATGTCACACCTCACAGTATCTCCTATGCTACGACGTCAGCCCAGCCATGTCACACCTCACAGTATCTCCTATGCTACGACCCCAGCCCAGCCATGTCACACCTCACAGTATCTCCTATGCTACGACGTCAGCCCAGCCATGTCACACCTCACAGTATCTCCTATGCTACGACGTCAGCCCAGCCATGTCACACCTCACAGTATCTCCTATGCTACGACGTCAGCCCAGCCATGTCACACCTCACAGTATCTCCTATGCTACGACCCCAGCCCAGCCATGTCACACCTCACAGTATCTCCTATGCTACGACCCCAGCCCAGCCATGTCACACCTCACAGTATCTCCTATGCTACGACGTCAGCCCAGCCATGTCACACCTCACAGTATCTCCTATGCTACGACCCCAGCCCAGCCATGTCACACCTCACAGTATCTCCTATGCTACGACGTCAGCCCAGCCATGTCACACCTCACAGTATCTCCTATGCTACGACGTCAGCCCAGCCATGTCACACCTCACAGTATCTCCTATGCTACGACGTCTGCATGTAGCTTCAGGCTCTCAGAACATTCAACAGTCCGATCACTCGGCCAGACACTGACTGTGGCAACGCAGTCGCTGCTCTTCCTGGATGTTGCACGGCACAGCGCGGCATTTATTGCGAAGTAGCAGGAGATCAAAAGCAAGACGCTTATGTAATGCCTGAGCAAGTCGAGAAGCAAAGCTCACACACGCCAAAGCAACACCACAAACACACAGACAAAAACAGCAATACTACGGACAGACGCACACGGGTCCCTCAACCCCCCCCCCCCAAAATACAATTGTAAAATTGTAAATTGTAAAGCGTCTGTCTGTCTAAACAATTAGTATACCGTCTGTATGTCGATACAATTAGTACACCGTCTGTCTATCGATACAATTAGTACACCGTCTGTCGATACAATTAGTACACCGTCTGTATGTCGATGCAATTAGTACACCGTCTGTCTGTCGATACAATTAGTACACCGTCTGTCTGTCGATACAATTAGTACACCGTCTGTCTGTCGATACAATTAGTACACCGTCTGTCTGTCGATACAATTAGTACACCGTCTGTCGATACAATTAGTACACCGACTGTCTGTATGTCGATACCATTAGTACACCGACTGTCTGTATGTCGATACAATTAGTACACCGTCTGTCGATACAATTAGTACACCGACTGTCTGTATGTCGATACAATTAGTACACCGTCTGTCTCTCGATACAATTAGTACACCGTCTGTCGATACAATTAGTACACCGACTGTCTGTATGTCGATACAATTAGTACACCGTCTGTCTGTCGATACAATTAGTACATCGTCTGTCGATACAATTAGTACACCGCCTGTCTGTATGTCGATACAATTAGTACACCGACTGTCTGTATGTCGATACAATTAGTACACCGACTGTCTGTATGTCGATACAATTAGTACACCGTCTGTCGATACAATTAGTACACCGCCTGTCTGTATGTCGATACAATTAGTACACCGACTGTCTGTATGTCGATACAATTAGTACACCGACTGTCTGTATGTCGATACAATTAGTACACCGTCTGTCGATACAATTAGTACACCGCCTGTCTGTATGTCGATACAATTAGTACACCGACTGTCTGTATGTCGATACAATTAGTACACCGTCTGTCGATACAATTAGTACACCGCCTGTCTGTATGTCGATACAATTAGTACACCGACTGTCTGTATGTCGATACAATTAGTACACCGTCTGTCGATACAATTAGTACACCGACTGTCTGTATGTCGATACAATTAGTACACCGTCTGTCTGTCGATACAATTAGTACACCGTCTGTCGATACAATTAGTACACCGCCTGTCTGTATGTCGATACAATTAGTACACCGACTGTCTGTATGTCGATACAATTAGTACACCGACTGTCTGTATGTCGATACAATTAGTACACAGTCTGTCTGTATGTCGATGCAATTAGTACACCGTCTGTCTGTCGATACAATTAGTACACCGTCTGTCTGTCGATACAATTAGTACACCGTCTGTCTGTCGATACAATTAGTACACCGTCTGTCTGTCGATACAATTAGTACACCGTCTGTCGATACAATTAGTACACCGACTGTCTGTATGTCGATACCATTAGTACACCGACTGTCTGTATGTCGATACAATTAGTACACCGTCTGTCTGTCGATACAATTAGTACACCGTCTGTCGATACAATTAGTACACCGACTGTCTGTATGTCGATACAATTAGTACACCGTCTGTCTGTCGAAACAATTAGTACACCGTCTGTCGATACAATTAGTACACCGACTGTCTGTATGTCGATACAATTAGTACACCGTCTGTCTGTCGATACAATTAGTACACCGTCTGTCGATACAATTAGTACACCGACTGTCTGTATGTCGATACAATTAGTACACCGTCTGTCTGTCGATACAATTAGTACACCGTCTGTCGATACAATTAGTACACCGACTGTCTGTATGTCGATACAATTAGTACACCGACTGTCTGTATGTCGATACAATTAGTACACCGACTGTCTGTATGTCGATACAATTAGTACACCGTCTGTCGATACAATTATACACCGACTGTCTGTATGTCGATACAATTAGTACACCGTCTGTATGTCGATACAATTAGTACACCGTCTGTCTGTCGATACAATTAGTACAACCGTCTGTCTGTATGTTGATACAATTAGTACACCGTCTGTATGTCGATACAATTAGTACACCGTCTGTATGTCGATACAATTAGTACACCGTCTGTCTGTATGTCGATACAATTAGTACACCGTCTGTCTGTCGATAAAATTAGTACACCGTCTGTCTGTCGATACAATTAGTACACCGTCTGTCGATACAATTAGTACACCGACTGTCTGTATGTCGATACAATTAGTACACCGTCTGTATGTCGATACAATTAGTACACCATCTGTCGATAAATTAGTACACCGTCTGTCTGTATGTCGATACAATTAGTACACCGTCTGTCTGTATGTCGATACAATTAGTACACCGTCTGTCTGTATGTCGATACAATTAGTACACCGTCTGTCTGTATGTCGATACAATTAGTACACCGTCTGTCTGTATGTTGATACAATTAGTACACCGTCTGTCTGTATGTTGATACAATTAGTACACCGTCTGTCTGTATGTCGATACAATTAGTACACCGCCTGTCTGTATGTTGATACAATTAGTACACCGTCTGTCTGTATGTTGATACAATTAGTACACCGCCTGGGCAATCAAAATGAAATGAGAACTAAGAACACCAAAGGAGGTAAAGGTAAAGCTATCCCATTACAGGCCTGGACAGGCCCTTAGGACTGCAGGAGGTTGAGGCTCCCAAAATTTGTAGACAATCGGCACATGAAGGTGGCAAGGTTGTCAGCCTCGGGCACCGGCCGCATTTACCCCCCCCCCCCCCCCCAAGGAGATACTCCTGCTACTCATTTCTGTTAGAAGCCGAGTCGACTCCAACGACAAATTAAAAACCACAATGACCCCATCGGGAAGCGAACCCGCGACCGCCCGGCTTATAGCGCAATGCCTCAAGCAACTGCGTCACCGCGTGCCCCCCATAACATTAAATGTAGCTCATTTATTCAAGTATCCTTGTTTTTCAACATAATCTCTGACGCATTTGTGTTGTCTTGGCATGAGTTTCAAACATCCATGGCGGTACAAATAGGGTTATTGCCATTTGCAGTTCCTCATTACTATGGAATATTCCAAAATGGAGCAAACGTGCCATTGGGATATTTGAAAAATGATATATCAGTGGACTGAATGAGCCACACTTAGCGTTACACTAGCTTCTTACTTACTGAACAGCCGCGTGTTATAAGTACAACTGTAACAGTGCGCAGTCTTACGTTTATAAGTACAACTGTAACAGTGCGCAGTCTTACGTTTATGAGTACAACTGTAACAGTGCGCAGTCTTACGTTTATAAGCACAACTGTAACAGTGCGCAGTCTTACGTTTATCAGTACAACTGTAACAGTGCGCAGTCTTACGTTTATAAGTACAACTGTAACAGTGCGCAGTCTTACGTTTATAAGTACAACTGTAACAGTGCGCAGTCTTACGTTTATAAGTACAACTGTAACAGTGCGCAGTCTTACGTTTATGAGTACAACTGTAACAGTGCGCAGTCTTACGTTTATAAGTACAACTGTAACAGTGCGCAGTCTTACGTTTATAAGTACAACTGTAACAGTGCGCAGTCTTACGTTTATCAGTACAACTGTAACAGTGCGCAGTCTTACGTTTATGAGTACAACTGTAACAGTGCGCAGTCTTACGTTTATAAGTACAACTGTAACAGTGCGCAGTCTTACGTTTATAAGTACAACTGTAACAGTGCGCAGTCTTACGTTTATAAGTACAACTGTAACAGTGCGCAGTCTTACGTTTATAAGTACAACTGTAACAGTGCGCAGTCTTACGTTTATAAGTACAACTGTAACAGTGCGCAGTCTTACGTTTATAAGTACAACTGTAACAGTGCGCAGTCTTACGTTTATAAGTACAACTGTAACAGTGCGCAGTCTTACGTTTATAAGTACAACTGTAACAGTGCGCAGTCTTACGTTTATAAGTACAACTGTAACAGTGCGCAGTCTTACGTTTATAAGTACAACTGTAACAGTGCGCAGTCTTACGTTTATAAGTACAACTGTAACAGTGCGCAGTCTTACGTTTATAAGTACAACTGTAACAGTGCGCAGTCTTACGTTTATGAGTACAACTGTAACAGTGCGCAGTCTTACGTTTATAAGTACAACTGTAACAGTGCGCAGTCTTACGTTTATAAGTACAACTGTAACAGTGCGCAGTCTTACGTTTATAAGTACAACTGTAACAGTGCGCAGTCTTACGTTTTGTGTTCAGCCTGAAGCACAGCCGATGCGATCGCAGCCGTCGACATTCGCTGGACTTGCTTGGTATGTGTGCCGTCACAAAACTGTCACATAACTTCTTCTTTCGCGATAAACCACACACAAACCGCACTGCCCAAGTACGTTCGAGCATCTAGTATTTCTGACAGTGTACTTTCCAATATAAGTAGCTGTGCTGTTGGTAACAATGTCCGGTATCTTATCAAGACGGCCTGTGTGAGCAGATCGCGTAAGGCTTGCAGCGGGCAATGCAATAATTGCATTGGTTGCAGCGATTACGTACCCCGTGACAGTCTGCAACGCAGGAGACGTGCCACGTACGTCTGAAACGCACTTCACAGTCTGTCTACCCTCCTCTGCTACCGACGTTTCGACGTTCTTCCTGCTCGCTGACCGACTGATCGCAAGTTCCCAGCTGTAGAATTGCAAGGCTAAACATCCGCACCATCGCAGAAACGCATTTTGGAAGTAAATAGGGAAGGGCCACTCTTACTGTTAACTCATTATCACCTACAGATGTCACGACTGTATGTCAGAGCGCACAATGCAGTGACGGAACCTTCGTGGTATTACTCAGGTGCAGGCGTCACTAGACAAATCGGGTTCCGCATTATTCACGTTCGTATTCAAGGAGACGAATTTCGTACACAGCGATGAACATTTGTTTTTATAAATTTGGACCATGGCCACACGTTTACTTAGGGCAGTTTTTCTGTGATTGGCCACGTGCCAACAAATAACACTTATTAGTAGTTTAAAAACAGTTGAACTTATGCCAAAATGGTAAGTCCTACAATTTTTTTTTTTTTTTTCCTGTTTGGACCGCTACCAAATTATAACGTCGCTCAGTGTCTGTTTTACGATTAATTGGCGCAAATATCGGTTAAGGTTGCTTTAAAACCTTTCACGAAAGTGTCATCTCATTCGTCAAAGATTTACGAATTACTGAAATATAATCAAAACTGTAGCTCAACAAGAGGGCAAAACTCACAGAACAAAGTGTTCTAACCTATAATCACAGTATCATCAGATATCTATCTATCTCACGCGATCACAATGTGTTCTAACCTATAATCACAGTATCATCAGATATCTATCTATCACGAAATCTCGCCAATTCACACTGAAACACAGCCGTCGTTTTCTTTTCATTTGTACACTCGACTCGACTTTACTTCCGCTTCGTGAATACGACTTAACAAACTGCTCACTCCAACACTGTTCAGGTTAAAGCCGCTCCAAATCACACCAACACACACCTCACTGCTGCACGACGCACGATCGCACGCGCCATACACCGCACTTCTCTGCGCGGCACTCTCCGGCCAACTGGACTCGCTGAAAACGCTGCAAGTCTGCGTTCGTTTGCAGCTCGTCGCTGAGGGCAGGACAGTAGCTGCCTCACTGCCAACGTGACGGCGATAAAGACGCCGCCCCAAGAAAGCGCGATTCACATGCTTACAAAATACGGCATCCATTTTGTCTATACATTTCACGAACCCGAAGAGAGACTAAGTGTTAGTTGTTTAAAAGAAGGCACGACTGTAGCACAGTAAGCTGGTCACGCACTTCAAACGATGAAATTGTCTCGTAACAGGCCACAAGTGTTTCCTACAAAGTCTGCCATCCACAGCAACATTATTGGGTTCACTCACGGCATTTCCGACCTGCAAACATCCTCTGTGTGCTCACTTTATTATGACAAGCGAACTGACTGTACCTGTGCCGTGGCAGGCTAATTTCGTTGAACGTGTCTGTACGTAAGTCGTAAGCTGCTGTCAGCTTCACGTTCCTACACTCCGCTGCTGACATTCCAAATCTGACGAACACTCAAACTGGCTCTGCCGATAAACAGCCACCACTACACACACGCACACAGACGTCATGTGGCACTGTCAGCGTCTCTACACACTAGTCACACTGTCGCTGTACGCGCTCACAGACTAATGGTACAGTACACACACACAGTTCGACTGCTCTGACTGCTATATTGCTACAATTATTACCATTTTAAAGCTACAAACTCCACAATATTACCATTGCACACACAATTACGATTCCCAAGATGTCTGTTTCCTCTGGTTGTCTGATCAAAACGTCGTATTAATTTCTGAATGCCTACGTGCGTGCTATACGTTCCGCCATTCCCATTGCTCTTGCATTGCTTACCATAATAACAGGCGTGCTACGCACTCACAACACTCACAACACTCACCGTACAATTACAGCCTGCTACAGTTATTCAAAGACGTAACACGGACACTCGTCCCCGTATACGCCACGGCGCATATATGGTGCAGAGGTATAGCTCCACTCATTCCTAACCTCGGCACTAGATAGTGGTCAGCTTCACGTCCCGGCCGCTTTACCGCCAGCTACCCACTGATACGAAACCGGGTGCGCCCTAGACCGGTCTGGACATTTCGAAGAAGAGAAAATGGAACCACGATTTGATGGTTGTCCAGCCCGTAGCGTAGTCACTGGACTGACTGAGCTATCCCGTCTAAAAAAAGAGGCACAATGAAGAACAGTAAGCTCCGTGTTGCGACTTCACACCTTATTTTTTTAACACCAATCTTAATATTATTTAACACCAATCTTAATATTATTTAACACCAATCTTAATATTATTTAACACCAATCTTAATATTATTTAACACCAATCTTAATATTATTTAACACCAATCTTAATATTATCCTCCCCTTGCGCCTCGGCCAACGTGGCTTTCTCGTTCCCTGAGATTTTGGACTGCAGTCCTGTGTGCACTACTGCAGTCCTGTGTGCACTACTGCAGTCCTGTGTGCACTACTGCAGTCCTGTGTGCACTACTCAGTTTCTCCACGCATTCTACACGCCCACCTGCCCACTCACTCTTGATTTAAACATCAGTCAGTTCTAACAAAAGAGTAACGGTAACGGTAAAGGTAAAGGTAAAGGTAAAGGTAAAGGTAAAGGTAAAGGTAAAGTCTCTGTGCCCGCCATAAAGGCACACGTATATTACGTGAAAAGCAAAAATAATTAAGCTTGTCATTTGGCAACGTGTGTTCACACGTGTGACCAAGGTCAGGTTACGTCATAGAGGGGCAGACGACTGTCTAACTGGCGTGCGGATAAACCCGAGTGCAACCGGAAGTAGCCGACTGAGTTAGTTGCGGTCAAACCATCTGCTCAGCTAAACAAAAACAAACCAAAAATTCACCTCACCACAAACTTACTTTGACGCCTTTTAAGGGACGTATATTTGGCGCATGCGCTAAGTACGGTGTATACAGACTGCCCAGCAGCGGAGACTGGATATACAGGGCATACACAAAAGAATGGTGCGGTTTCAAAAGTGAATAAAAGATTTATTTCTCACCTTACACGGGCACAACATACACCATCAGCGGCGGCAACTGTCCAAGTTTCTAATTTGGTAATTACAATCCTTCAATGTGTGCACCCTGGATCACACGACACACATCCACACGGTAATCAAACTCATCCCAGACTCGGTGTAGCATGTCCGCTGTAATGGCCTGCAGTGCATGCGTTATCCGATCACGAATTTCATGGATGGACGTGGGCAATGGTGGTACATAAACGTTGTCTTTAACGAACCCCCAAAGAAAGAAATCGCACGGTGTAAGATCTGGCGAACGGGGTGGCCAAGGGAGAAGGTTCTGGACACCTCAAAACGGAGCACACAGAAAGCCTTTCCTGCTGCAACGCCATCTTTGAAACTGGCCCCGCGGCCACGCAGTAAGCATGAGAAGCGAACTGCTGGTAGCGCATGAGAAACTTGGACAGTTGCCGCCGCTGACGGTGTATGTTGTGCCCGTGTAATGTGAGACATACATTTTTTATTCACTTTTGAAACCGCAACATTCTTATGTGTATGCCCTGTATTTAATTACCCTCTAAAGCCCAGTGGTCACTATATGTACCGCCATGTTTAACACTCAACAATTCTACGTTCTGCCCACACAGTGTATTTATGTGTTTTGTGTGGATCTCAGAACAAACAGCGATTATTTCACTGTACAGCATTAACTGACTGGTTTGTATAACTGAGACGGAGTGTGTTTACTGCGCGGTACGGACTGTATTTATGTGTTTTGTGTGGATCTCAGAACAAACAGCGATTATTTCACTGTACAACATTAACTGACTGGTTTGTATAACTGAGACGGAGTGTGTTTACTGCGCGGTACGGACTGTATTTATGTGTTTTGTGTGGATCTCAGAACAAACAGCGATTATTTCACTGTACAACATTAACTGACTGGTTTGTATAACTGAGACGGAGTGTGTTTACTGCGCGGTACGGACTGTATTTATGTGTTTTGTGTGGATCTCAGAACAAACAGCGATTATTTCACTGTACAGCATTAACTGACTGGTTTGTATAACAGAGACGGAGTGTGTTTACTGCGCGGTACGGACTGTATTTATGTGTTTTGTGTGGATCTCAGAACAAACAGCGATTATTTCACTGTACAACATTAACTGACTGGTTTGTATAACTGAGACGGAGTGTGTTTACTGCGCGGTACGGACTGTATTTATGTGTTTTGTGTGGATCTCAGAACAAACAGCGATTATTTCACTGTACAGCATTAACTGACTGGTTTGTATAAACTGAGACGGAGTGTGTTTACTGCGCGGTACGGACTGTATTTATGTGTTTTGTGTGGATCTCAGAACAAACAGCGATTATTTCACTGTACAACATTAACTGACTGGTTTGTATAACTGAGACGGAGTGTGTTTACTGCGCGGTACGGACTGTATTTATGTGTTTTGTGTGGATCTCAGAACAAACAGCGATTATTTCACTGTACAGCATTAACTGACTGGTTTGTATAACTGAGACGGAGTGTGTTTACTGCGCGGTACGGACTGTATTTATGTGTTTTGTGTGGATCTCAGAACAAACAGCGATTATTTCACTGTACAACATTAACTGACTGGTTTGTATAACTGAGACGGAGTGTGTTTACTGCGCGGTACGGACTGTATTTATGTGTTTTGTGTGGATCTCAGAACAAACAGCGATTATTTCACTGTACAACATTAACTGACAGGTTTGTATAACTGAGACGGAGTGTGTTTACTGCGCGGTACGGACTGTATTTATGTGTTTTGTGTGGATCTCAGAACAAACACGCGATTATTTCACTGTACAACATTAACTGACTGGTTTGTATAACTGAGACGGAGTGTGTTTACTGCGCGGTACGGACTGTATTTATGTGTTTTGTGTGGATCTCAGAACAAACAGCGATTATTTCACTGTACAGCATTAACTGACTGGTTTGTATAAACTGAGACGGAGTGTGTTTACTGCGCGGTACGGACTGTATTTATGTGTTTTGTGTGGATCTCAGAACAAACAGCGATTATTTCACTGTACAGCATTAACTGACTGGTTTGTATAACTGAGACGGAGTGTGTTTACTGCGCGGTACGGACTGTATTTATGTGTTTTGTGTGGATCTCAGAACAAACAGCGATTATTTCACTGTACAGCATTAACTGACTGGTTTGTATAACTGAGACGGAGTGTGTTTACTGCGCGGTACGGACTGTATTTATGTGTTTTGTGTGGATCTCAGAACAAACAGCGATTATTTCACTGTACAACATTAACTGACTGGTTTGTATAACTGAGACGGAGTGTGTTTACTGCGCGGTACGGACTGTATTTATGTGTTTTGTGTGGATCTCAGAACAAACAGCGATTATTTCACTGTACAGCATTAACTGACTGGTTTGTATAACTGAGACGGAGTGTGTTTACTGCGCGGTACGGACTGTATTTATGTGTTTTGTGTGGATCTCAGAACAAACAGCGATTATTTCACTGTACAACATTAACTGACTGGTTTGTATAACTGAGACGGAGTGTGTTTACTGCGCGGTACGGACTGTATTTATGTGTGTTTTGTGTGGATCTCAGAACAAACAGCGATTATTTCACTGTACAGCATTAACTGACTGGTTTGTATAACTGAGACGGAGTGTGTTTACTGCGCGGTACGGACTGTATTTATGTGTTTTGTGTGGATCTCAGAACAAACAGCGATTATTTCACTGTACAGCATTAACTGACTGGTTTGTATAACTGAGACGGAGTGTGTTTACTGCGCGGTACGGACTGTATTTATGTGTTTTGTGTGGATCTCAGAACAAACAGCGATTATTTCACTGTACAGCATTAACTGACTGGTTTGTATAACTGAGACGGAGTGTGTTTACTGCGCGGTACGGACTGTATTTATGTGTTTTGTGTGGATCTCAGAACAAACAGCGATTATTTCACTGTACAACATTAACTGACTGGTTTGTATAACTGAGACGGAGTGTGTTTACTGCGCGGTACGGACTGTATTTATGTGTTTTGTGTGGATCTCAGAACAAACAGCGATTATTTCACTGTACAGCATTAACTGACTGGTTTGTATAACTGAGACGGAGTGTGTTTACTGCGCGGTACGGACTGTATTTATGTGTTTTGTGTGGATCTCAGAACAAACAGCGATTATTTCACTGTACAACATTAACTGACTGGTTTGTATAACTGAGACGGAGTGTGTTTACTGCGCGGTACGGACTGTATTTATGTGTTTTGTGTGGATCTCAGAACAAACAGCGATTATTTCACTGTACAACATTAACTGACTGGTTTGTATAACTGAGACGGAGTGTGTTTACTGCGCGGTACGGACTGTATTTATGTGTTTTGTGTGGATCTCAGAACAAACAGCGATTATTTCACTGTACAACATTAACTGACTGGTTTGTATAACTGAGACGGAGTGTGTTTACTGCGCGGTACGGACTGAATGTACCGCCATGTTTAACATTCAACAATTCTACGTTCTGCCCACACAGTGTATTTATGTGTTTTGTGTGGATCTCAGAACAAACGGCGATTATTTCACTGTACAGCATTAACATGTGACAACCGGCGCCATTTTATTACCTTTGCTGCTGTACTGCCAGCAGCAAAGGTAATAAAATGGCGCCGGTTGTCACATGTTAATGCTGTACAGTGAAATAATCGCCGTTTGTTCTGAGATCCACACAAAACACATAAATACACTGTGTGGGCAGAACGTACAATTTGTGAATGTTAAACATGGCGGTACATATAGTGACCACTGGGCTGTTGACAGTAAACGATTGAAATGATATTTAACTTTTCAATTACAATTCAAAGCTCATATCGCAGATGTTAAATACTCGCAGGTTTACTGAACTCAATCAGACGTGTAATAGAAATGAACTAACTGAGCGTTAAAGTGTAAAGAAATGAGGTCAGTCACAACAAAAATTTTTATTTTTTCACAGTTTAGTGTCTTTTACAAGACGTTTCGGCCAACTTCGCCATCTTCAGGTAATAGAACTGTGTACGGAATACGTGGGAGGAAATTAGCAACACAAATTGTTATAACAAGAACTGAACTCTCATGTTTACATAAAATGTAGCAATAAGTGAGGTTATGTTACAGAAATAAATGCTGAGTGGGAGGTAGTGCAGCTGTTGGGAGTTACGAAGTACGTCTTCGCCAATCATAGGTTATATTAAGTACGGTGTGCAATTATTGTGTATAATATGACTTTGTGATGATTTTGTAGGGTAGATTCGTGGGGTTAAATTATCTTATCTTGAATATATACTGGATGAAGGAATTACTATGTACAATGTACTTACACATATGTAATATGTGGGTTATGAGCTTCTTATATGGTGAACTGATTTTTGTACAATGCTTAGAAATCTATAATTACACAAACACAAATTTCCATCTACACACTTCTGGCAAATAAAACGACATTTTACATATTCAAAATTAGGCCACAGCAAAGTCACTAACATAGACTACACGGCGTCACATTCCAGTCAGTCACCGACGCGAAAGCCCGCAGTCTGAAGGTCCAGCACCGCGTGGGGCCCCCAGTGCTCTCTGTGCGATGCTGCCGCGGAAGAAACTTAGAATTTAAACAATGCAGACACGGGCAGCGTCCAGCAACATGCTGGCGTAATGCATCAGCACTGCCTATCTGACTGCATGGAGCAGAATGCTTCTTGAGAAGCTGTCAGTTTCTTAGCTAGTCAAATTCCCCGCATGTTATGCAAGCCAAACATTAATTAGCAAGTTCACAACCGCCCACCACTTATTCCTGTCCATTCCACGCCATAAAGTCCCATTTCTTTCAGATCCATCTTAATATTATCCTCCCATCTGCGCGTAGGCCCCAAGTAGCCCCACTCCTTCAGGTTCCCCACCAAAACCCTCCATACGTGCCACGTACCCCGCCCATCTCGCCCTATTTCAGTTGATCACCGCAGTAATATTCAGTCACAACTATCAGTTGATCACCGCAGTAATATTCAGTCACAACTATCAGTTGATCACCGCAGTAATATTCAGTCACAACTATCAGTTGATCACTGCAGTAATATTCAGTCACAACTATCAGTTGATCACCGCAGTAATATTCAGTCACAACTATCAGTTGATCACCGCATTAATATTCAGTCACAACTATCAGTTGATCACCGCAGTATTATTCAGTCACAACTATCAGTTGATCACCGCAGTAATATTCAGTCACAACTATCAGTTGATCACCGCATTATTATTCAGTCACAACTATCAGTTGATCACCGCAGTATTATTCAGTCACAACTATTAGTTGATCACCGCAGTATTATTCAGTCACAACTATCAGTTGATCACCGCAGTATTATTCAGTCACAACTATCAGTTGATCACCGCAGTAATATTCAGTCACAACTATCAGTTGATCACCGCAGTCTTATTCAGTCACAACTATCAGTTGATCACCGCAGTAATATTCAGTCACAACTATCAGTTGATCACCGCAGTAATATTCAGTCACAACTATCAGTTGATCACCGCAGTAATATTCAGTCACAACTAACAAAGCAGTCGCAAACCTCTAGTCATTAAATTTCCCGTTACTTACTGTACACGTAGCCCTCGATTTACGCCGGTGATGCGTTCCTGACGAACCGGCGTAATCGGAATCGGCGTAAATTGAAACGATTTTATAATGTACAAATGTTCCCGGCACCCAAACATCGACCAGTAGTATAATGGCGTTGCATTTAAAGCTCTGAAATAACGTAAATATAATAAAGGGAATTTAACAAATATATTTTGTACACTTACAACCGGCAATGGCGTAATGAAGCAGCGTTAGTTCTGTGACGAAGTCACTGGTTGAGGATGTCACGTTTTGAAAGAAAGCGTGCAGTGTGGACTGTCGTGATTTCTTGTTTCTTTCTATCAAAATGTCACGATAAGGCCTCACGGACGCCATAACGCTCCTCTGCGCTGTAGCACTCCGCTCCCAGTCATGGTCAATCTCGCAGAGCTCATCAGTGACTTTATCTATGTCTGAGAGGATGCGCTGGAGATCGCTTGTCTTCAGTTCACGTAGAGGAAGTTCCTCTTCCTCTCTTTCCTCCTCTTCCTTTTGGCCCAGTTGTGAGGCCAATTCCTCTAAGTCTTCATTGGCAAGAGGCTGCTTATGGCTTTTCAAAACTTCTGTTACATCTTCATCTGTCACTGTGTCCAAGCCCCACCTCATCTATGACGTTCTGCACTGGTGCAAACTCGCATGTGCAAAGTTTACATTTTACAAGCAGCTTTTACCGATTAATCGATCTCATTAGACCAAATTCGCGTTAACGAAACATACGTAATTTCACAGATGATTGTATTTATAATTTTTATTCAAAATCAGCGATATAAGAATTACAATTCAGTACAAGAAGCAGTGCGAGAAAAAATGTAAAACGTTATAAATAATAGTAAAATATATTTTTTCCACTTTTTGACCTCCTGGTTTCAAAATCGGCGTTATTCTGAATCGGCGCAAATTGGACCGGCGCAAATCGAGGGCTACCTGTACCTGCCGACACAGTAGCTACCTGTTCATGCCGACACAGCCTGCACGCCACTTTCTAAGCCACTTTGTGAGTTTAAAGCATTGCATTGCGTTACGCATCTCAGCAGACGGCTCATCGCGCGCTAGTGTACCGCTCTCTGGCCACTTGAATGTAGCGCATTATTGTTATGTTGGCAGTGACTGGGTGCAGCCATTTCTCAACTCAACTGAGGGGAAGTGGATTGGATTCATGTTTGCGGTAAACTGGCAATGGAGGCATGGCATCTGAGCAAATTATGTGTCATGAAAAGTCACAATTACGAACAGACAGAAATGCTGTGGCATATGGGATGTGTTTACACACTGACGGTATTGATACACTATCACACACTGAGTTCTTAATTTAGAGAGGCTGTTTTGTGAGTTTAATTAAAACCCAGACAGGAACACTGTTGTTTAATCGCACTGTCATTGGTCGAAAGCTGTTTGCTCAGATAACACTATCGGCCACGTGTGACGCAGCTGCAGACACCAACTGCACTCCTCCTGATAAACAAACACGGCCCTGATGTCTGCGAGGCCGTCTAGACTGAAGGAGTGAGATAGAATCATTCCCCCCCTCCTCTCAATACCGTCAGCAGTCTGTCGATCAGATGGGGGAGACTAGCTAACGTCGCCAGCTCGCTAGAGATACTGGGGACGAGACTACATAATTACGGCATGTATAATATTACTGTCAGCCACAGTTTCGTGCCCGAGTTCAAACTGCGTCCCACATATCGAAGGGACGACTAAGTCTAGTGTCTGAGGATGTGACTCAAGCCCAGTGGTTACTATACGTACCACCACGTTTAACATTCAACAATTCTACGTTCTGCCCACACAGTGTATTTATGTGTTTTGTGTGGATCTCAGAACAAACAGCTATTATTTCACTGTACAGCATTAACTGACTGGTTTGTATAACTGAGACGGAGTGTGTTTACTGCGCGGTACGGACTGTATTTATGTGTTTTGTGTGGATCTCAGAACAAACAGCTATTATTTCACTGTACAGCATTAACTGACTGGTTTGTATAACTGAGACGGAGTGTGTTTACTGCGCGGTACGGACTGTATTTATGTGTTTTGTGTGGATCTCAGAACAAACAGCGATTATTTCACTGTACAACGTTAACTGACTGGTTTGTATAACTGAGACGGAGTGTGTTTACTGCGCGGTACGGACTGTATTTATGTGTTTTGTGTGGATCTCAGAACAAACAGCGATTATTTCACTGTACAGCATTAACTGACTGGTTTGTATAACTGAGACGGAGTGTGTTTACTGCGCGGTACGGACTGAATGTACCGCCATGTTTAACAATCAACAATTGTACGTTCTGCCCACACAGTGTATTTATGTGTTTTGTGTGGATCTCAGAACAAACAGCTATTATTTCACTGTACAGCATTAACTGACTGGTTTGTATAACTGAGACGGAGTGTGTTTACTGCGCGGTACGGACTGTATTTATGTGTTTTGTGTGGATCTCAGAACAAACAGCGATTATTTCACTGTACAGCATTAACTGACTGGTTTGTATAACTGAGACGGAGTGTGTTTACTGCGCGGTACGGACTGTATTTATGTGTTTTGTGTGGATCTCAGAACAAACAGCGATTATTTCACTGTACAACGTTAACTGACTGGTTTGTATAACTGAGACGGAGTGTGTTTACTGCGCGGTACGAACTGGATGTTTATATATAGTGCTGATTAAATTCGGTCTCCAAACGGATCTAAGACATTTAATCGGGTACTTCTTACGTTTATGCCAACGACTTTACGGAATTTCCGTTCTGTTGCGCTGTTTCAGCGTTTAACGTCTAGCAGCGACTCACGCTGTCTTCAAGAGTGAAATAAAAACAATTACGATGTTACGTCATCTGGAAGTAAAGCTGCTCCTGCAGTCACCTCAGTGCGACCTTGTCTGGCTAGTTTACATTCTGTCTCTGTCACAACGCAAACTACATGGCTTGCAGGGCGGTTTCTAAGCTACGTTCACACCAGACCGTTACTGCGGTAAAGCAGTAGTAACCTGCAATAATGACTGCATCGATTTGAGTGTGTCCGTAAAATCAGGGTAGTAGACTCAGTAGTTTAAGCTGATAATGATTTCATCAGCGCTGTACAAGCTGACTGTGCTCAGGTCTATGCTGACAGACTACTGTTTTGCCGATTACAACAGCGGCGTGCAAACTGCGACCTGCAGATATTATTAACAACGACACTTTATTAATTTCTAATTTCTCAAGCCGCGTTCTCACGACTGGTGCATTTGACAAATGCGCCAATAGTTGCACAGTGTAAAGAAATGCAGCGTTTCTACGATTGGTTTATTGACACACATTCCTACTCAGACACTTGCCAACGTTTGCCTAGTCATTGTTATCGCTTTCCAAAACTTGCACTAAGACCGCATTTTATATTGCAAAATCTCCTTAAAACTAAAAGTGCAGGCCCATAAGGTGGAAACTGTAGAAATTTGAAATTCATAGAAATATTCCTCAGTCCGTATCGCGCAGTAAACACACTCCGTCTCAGTTATACAAACCAGTCAGTTAATGTTGTACAGTGAAATAATCGCTGTTTGTTCTGAGATCCACACAAAACACATAAATACAGTCCGTACCGCGCAGTAAACACACTCCGTCTCAGTTATACAAACCAGTCAGTTAATGTTGTACAGTGAAATAATCGCTCTTTGTTCTGAGATCCACACAAAACACATAAATACAGTCCGTACCGCGCAGTAAACACACTCCGTCTCAGTTATACAAACCAGTCAGTTAATGTTGTACAGTGAAATAATCGCTCTTTGTTCTGAGATCCACACAAAACACATAAATACAGTCCGTACCGCGCAGTAAACACACTCCGTCTCAGTTATACAAACCAGTCAGTTAATGTTGTACAGTGAAATAATCGCTCTTTGTTCTGAGATCCACACAAAACACATAAATACAGTCCGTACCGCGCAGTAAACACACTCCGTCTCAGTTATACAAACCAGTCAGTTAATGTTGTACAGTGAAATAAACGCTCTTTGTTCTGAGATCCACACAAAACACATAAATACAGTCCGTACCGCGCAGTAAACACACTCCGTCTCAGTTATACAAACCAGTCAGTTAATGTTGTACAGTGAAATAATCGCTCTTTGTTCTCAGATCCACACAAAACACATAAATACAGTCCGTACCGCGCAGTAAACACACTCCGTCTCAGTTATACAAACCAGTCAGTTAATGTTGTACAGTGAAATAATCGCTCTTTGTTCTGAGATCCACACAAAACACATAAATACAGTCCGTACCGCGCAGTAAACACACTCCGTCTCAGTTATACAAACCAGTCAGTTAATGTTGTACAGTGAAATAATCGCTCTTTGTTCTGAGATCCACACAAAACACATAAATACAGTCCGTACCGCGCAGTAAACACACTCCGTCTCAGTTATACAAACCAGTCAGTTAATGTTGTACAGTGAAATAATCGCTGTTTGTTCTGAGATCCACACAAAACACATAAATACAGTCCGTACCGCGCAGTAAACACACTCCGTCTCAGTTATACAAACCAGTCAGTTAATGCTGTACAGTGAAATATTCGCTGTTTGTTCTCAGATCCACACAAAACACATAAATACAGTCCGTACCGCGCAGTAAACACACTCCGTCTCAGTTATACAAACCAGTCAGTTAATGTTGTACAGTGAAATAATCGCTGTTTGTTCTGAGATCCACACAAAACACATAAATACAGTCCGTACCGCGCAGTAAACACACTCCGTCTCAGTTATACAAACCAGTCAGTTAATGTTGTACAGTGAAATAATCGCTCTTTGTTCTGAGATCCACACAAAACACATAAATACAGTCCGTACCGCGCAGTAAACACACTCCGTCTCAGTTATACAAACCAGTCAGTTAATGTTGTACAGTGAAATAATCGCTGTTTGTTCTGAGATCCACACAAAACACATAAATACAGTCCGTACCGCGCAGTAAACACACTCCGTCTCAGTTATACAAACCAGTCAGTTAATGTTGTACAGTGAAATAATCGCTCTTTGTTCTGAGATCCACACAAAACACATAAACACAGTCCGTACCGCGCAGTAAACACACTCCGTCTCAGTTATACAAACCAGTCAGTTAATGTTGTACAGTGAAATAATCGCTCTTTGTTCTGAGATCCACACAAAACACATAAATACAGTCCGTACCGCGCAGTAAACACACTACGTCTCAGTTATACAAACCAGTCAGTTAATGTTGTACAGTGAAATAATCGCTCTTTGTTCTGAGATCCACACAAAACACATAAATACAGTCCGTACCGCGCAGTAAACACACTCCGTCTCAGTTATACAAACCAGTCAGTTAATGTTGTACGGTGAAATAATCGCTCTTTGTTCTGAGATCCACACAAAACACATAAATACAGTCCGTACCGCGCAGTAAACACACTACGTCTCAGTTATACAAACCAGTCAGTTAATGTTGTACAGTGAAATAATCGCTCTTTGTTCTGAGATCCACACAAAACACATAAATACAGTCCGTACCGCGCAGTAAACACACTACGTCTCAGTTATACAAACCAGTCAGTTAATGTTGTACAGTGAAATAATCGCTCTTTGTTCTGAGATCCACACAAAACACATAAATACAGTCTTTACCGCGCAGTAAACACACTCCGTCTCAGTTATACAAACCAGTCAGTTA
The DNA here is from genome assembly GCA_021186555.1 of Reticulitermes speratus. Taxonomy (NCBI): domain Eukaryota; kingdom Metazoa; phylum Arthropoda; class Insecta; order Blattodea; family Rhinotermitidae; genus Reticulitermes; species Reticulitermes speratus. The sequence goes on from JAJKFL010000042.1 coordinate 3,612,045, forward strand.
ATGTTGTACAGTGAAATAATCGCTCTTTGTTCTGAGATCCACACAAAACACATAAATACAGTCCGTACCGCGCAGTAAACACACTCCGTCTCAGTTATACAAACCAGTCAGTTAATGTTGTACAGTGAAATAATCGCTGTTTGTTCTGAGATCCACACAAAACACATAAATACAGTCCGTACCGCGCAGTAAACACACTCCGTCTCAGTTATACAAACCAGTCAGTGAATGTTGTACAGTGAAATAATCGCTGTTTGTTCTGAGATCCACACAAAACACATAAATACAGTCCGTACCGCGTAGTAAACACACTCCGTCTCAGTTATACAAACCAGTCAGTTAATGTTGTACAGTGAAATAATCGCTGTTTGTTCTGAGATCCACACAAAACACATAAATACAGTCCGTACCGCGCAGTAAACACACTCCGTCTCAGTTATACAAACCAGTCAGTTAATGTTGTACAGTGAAATAATCGCTGTTTGTTCTGAGATCCACACAAAACACATAAATACAGTCCGTACCGCGCAGTAAACACTCCGTCTCAGTTATACAAACCAGCCAGTTAATGTTGTACAGTGAAATAATCGCTGTTTGTTCTGAGATCCACACAAAACACATAAATACAGTCCGTACCGCGCAGTAAACACACTCCGTCTCAGTTATACAAACAGTCAGTTAATGTTGTACAGTGAAATAATCGCTGTTTGTTCTGAGATCCACACAAAACACATAAATACACTGTGTGGGCAGAACGTAGAATTGTTGAATGTTAAACATGGCGGTACATTCAGTCCGTACCGCGCAGTAAACACACTCCGTCTCAGTTATACAAACCAGTCAGTTAATGCTGTACAGTGAAATAATCGCTGTTTGTTCTGAGATCCACACAAAACACATAAATACACTGTGTGGGCAGAACGTAGAATTTGTGAATGTTAAACTGGCGGTACATATAGTGACCATTGGGGTTTAGATGGTTCGTTGGAAAGGGCGTGGGGCGCTGGGGAACGTCAGGCCGTTGGATGTTTATGTATTCCAGTTAAATGTACAGGAGGATGAAGTACAGTTGTGTTTTGCGCGTGCGAGCCAATATTATTATTTGCTGCTGTGCTCTGACTGGTTAGAGCAGTACATAAATGTCACTTGACGCTTCTTACAAACTGACCACCTAACAAAAGACATATCAGTGCCAAGTGACAAACGCAGTGATATGACACGTTCTTGACAGGACCTACGAGTACATGTTTTGACAGGACCTACATATTTTGACAGGACCTACACGTTTTTGACAGGACCTACATGTTTTGACAGGACCTACATGTTTTGACAGGACCTACATGTTTTGACAGGACCTACACGTTTTTGACAGGACCTACATGTTTTGACAGGACCTACATGTTTTGATAGAACCTACATGTTTTGACAGGACCTACATGTTTTGACAGGACCTACACGTTTTTGACAGGACCTAAATGTTTTGACAGGACCTACATGTTTTGACAGGACCTACATGTTTTGATAGAACCTACATGTTTTGACAGGACCTACATGTTTTGACAGGACCTACACGTTTTTGACAGGACCTACATGTTTTGACAGGACCTACATGTTTTGACAGGACCTACATGTTTGGACAGGACCTACATGTTTTGACAGGACCTACATGTTTTGACAGGACCTACATGTTTTGACAGGACCTACATGTTTTGACAGGACCTACATGTTTCGACAGGACCTACATGTTTTGACAGGACCTACAATTTTTGACAGGACCTAAATGTTTTGACAGGACCTACACATTTTTGACAGGACCTAAATGTTTTGACAGGACCTACACATTATTGACAAGACCTACACATTTTTGACAGGACCTACATGTTTTGACAAGACCTACATGTTTTCTGCGCTAAGTATGGCCCGAAGATATGGTAAACCAGCCACTCCATCAAGGTCAATGTCATTTTCATGAGTTGACAACATTACGCACTTCGAATGGCTTAGCATGGCGGTGCGCTTCAGACTCGCGCTCCGTCCGAATCCTGTCCAGATATGCAACACAGAGTGTGTCTGTTTGCTGTTTGACCGATAAGCGTCGGCCAGACGGTCTAGTCAGTTTTATTGCGTCGCTAAAGGCTATCATCACTGCGATAGTTTGTCTAGCAACTGTCATAGACTGTTAAATCTCCCCGACAAAGCGGTGTACGACGAAACGCTGCCAGAGCGTCGGACCGGCGCTTATCGGTCAAGCAGGAAAAAAAGTCCTATAATTGGAATTATCGTGACTCTCCGCGGTCCCTCCAATCATTCACTACGCCATAGCCGCTTTGTTCAACAGCCACAGGCACAGAAGTCGCTCGAGCTACTTAAACCTGTTTCAGTGTTAGAGACAGTGTCATAGGACGTGAGAACACAGCGAATGTGGCTCGTCTGACGTAGGCAGCACACACTTAAGACAGTGTCATAGGACGTGAGAACACAGCGAATGTGGCTCGTCTGACGTAGGCAGCACACACTTAAGACAGTGTCATAGAACGTGAGAACACAGCGAATGTGGCTCGTCTGACGTAGGCAGCACACACTCAAGACAGTGTCATAGAACGTGAGAACACAGCAAATGTGGCTCGTATGACGTAAGCAGCACACACTTAAGACAGTGTCATAGAACGTGAGAACACAGCAAATGTGGCTCGTCTGACGTAGGCAGCACACACTCAAGACAGTGTCATAGAACGTGAGAACACAGCAAATGTGGCTCGTCTGACGTAGGCAGCACACACTCAAGACAGTGTCATAGAACGTGAGAACACAGCGAATGTGGCTCGTCTGACGTAGGCAGCACACACTCAAGACAGTGTCATAGAACGTGAGAACACAGCAAATGTGGCTCGTCTGATGTAGGCAGCACACACTGAAGACAGTGTCATAGAACGTGAGAACACAGCAAATGTGGCTCGTCTGACGTAGGCAGCACACACTTAAGACAGTGTCATAGAACGTGAGAACACAGCAAATGTGGCTCGTCTGACGTAGGCAGCACACACTCAAGACAGTGTCATAGAACGTGAGAACACAGCAAATGTGGCTCGTCTGACGTAGGCAGCACACACTTAAGACAGTGTCATAGAACGTGAGAACACAGCAAATGTGGCTCGTCTGACGTAGGCAGCACACACTCAAGACAGTGTCATAGAACGTGAGAACACAGCGAATGTGGCTCGTCTGACGTAGGCAGCACACACTTAAGACAGTGTCATACGTAGAACGTAAGAACACAGCAAATGTGGCTCGTCTGACGTAGGCAGCACACACTTAAGACAGTGTCATAGAACGTGAGAACACAGCAAATGTGGCTCGTCTGACGTAGGCAGCACACACTTAAGACAGTGTCATAGAACGTGAGAACACAGCAAATGTGGCTCTCTGACGTAGCGCAGCACACACTTAAGACAGTGTCATAGAACGTGAGAACACAGCGAATGTGGCTCGTCTGACGTAGGCAGCACACACTTAAGACAGTGTCATACGTAGAACGTGAGAACACAGCGAATGTGGCTCCTCTGACGTAGGCAGCACACACTCAAGACAGTGTCATAGAACGTGAGAACACAGCGAATGTGGCTCGTCTGACGTAGGCAGCACACACTTAAGACAGTGTCATACGTAGAACGTGAGAACACAGCGAATGTGGCTCGTCTGACGTAGGCAGCACACACTTAAGACAGTGTCATACGTAGAACGTGAGAACACAGCGAATGTGGCTCGTCTGACGTAGGCAGCACACACTTAAGACAGTGTCATAGAACGTGAGAACACAGCGAATGTGGCTCGTTTGACGTAGGCAGCACACACTTAAGACAGTGTCATACGTAGAACGTGAGAACACAGCGAATGTGGCTCCTCTGACGTAGGCAGCACACACTCAAGACAGTGTCATAGAACGTGAGAACACAGCGAATGTGGCTCGTCTGACGTAGGCAGCACACACTTAAGACAGTGTCATACGTAGAACGTGAGAACACAGCGAATGTGGCTCGTCTGACGTACGCAGCACACACTCAAGACAGTGTCATAGAACGTGAGAACACAGCGAATGTGGCTCGTCTGACGTAGGCAGCACACACTCAAGACAGTGTCATAGAACGTGAGAACACAGCGAATGTGGCTCGTCTGACGTAGGCAGCACACACTTAAGACAGTGTCATAGAACGTGAGAACACAGCGAATGTGGCTCGTCTGACATAGGCAGCACACACTCAAGACAGTGTCATAGAACGTGAGAACACAGCGAATGTGGCTCGTCTGACATAGGCAGCACACACTCAAGACAGTGTCATACGTAGAACGTGAGAACACAGCGAATGTGGCTCGTCTAACGTAGGCAGCACACACTCAAGACAGTGTCATAGAACGTGAGAACACAGCGAATGTGGCTCGTCTGACGTAGGCAGCACACACTTAAGACAGTGTCATAGAACGTGAGAACACAGCGAATGTGGCTCGTCTGACGTAGGCAGCACACACTTAAGACAGTGTCATAGGACGTGAGAACACAGCGAATGTGGCTCGTCTGACGTAGGCAGCACACACTTAAGACAGTGCCATACGTAGAACGTGAGAACACAGCGAATGTGGCTCGTCTGACGTAGGCAGCACACACTTAAGACAGTGTCATAGAACGTGAGAACACAGCGAATGTGGCTCGTCTGACGTAGGCAGCACACACTCAAGACAATGTCATAGAACGTGAGAACACAGCGAATGTGGCTCGTCTGACGTTGGCAGCACACACTTAAGACAGTGTCATAGAACGTGAGAACACAGCGAATGTGGCTCGTCTGACGTAGGCAGCACACACTTAAGACAGTGTCATAGGACGTGAGAACACAGCGAATGTGGCTCGTCTGACGTAGGCAGCACACACTTAAGAATTCGTAAATCCTCTTTTCTGGTCAGCTGGTTCCTCTTAGCATGAACGATCCAGGTTCATGTGAGGATAAAACAAAAAACGCGAGTTTTGTGTTTTAACCTTTAATGCCAAGTGGTTACTATATGTACCGCCATGTTTAACTTTCACAAATTGTACGTTCTGCCCACACAGTGTATTTATGTGTTTTGTGTGGATCTCAGAACAAACAGCGATTATTTCACTGTACAGCATTAACTGACTGGTTTGTATAACTGAGACGTAGTGTGTTTACTGCGCGGTACGGACTGTATTTATGTGTTTTGTGTGGATCTCAGAACAAACAGCGATTATTTCACTGTACAACATTAACTGACTGGTTTGTATAACTGAGACGGAGTGTGTTTACTGCGCGGTACGGACTGTATTTATGTGTTTTGTGTGGATCTCAGAACAAACAGCGATTATTTCACTGTACAGCATTAACTGACTGGTTTGTATAACTGAGACGGAGTGTGTTTACTGCGCGGTACGGACTGTATGTACCGCCATGTTTAACATTCACAAATTGTACGTTCTGCCCACACAGTGTATTTATGTGTTTTGTGTGGATCTCAGAACAAACAGCTATTATTTCACTGTACAACATTAATTACCTGTTTTGTGTAACTGAGACGGTTTGTGTTTACTGCGCGGTACGGACTGTATGTACCGCCATGTTTAACATTCACAAATTGTACGTTCTGCCCACACAGTGTATTTATGTGTTTTGTGTGGATCTCAGAACAAACAGCGATTATTTCACTGTACAACATTAATTACCTGTTTTGTATAACTGAGACGGTTTGTGTTTACTGCGCGGTACGGACTGGATCTTTACATATAATTCAGGTAAATTAGCAGTGTTATAACCAACAAATGCACTTTCTGTATTTCTGTTACACTTTTACCCTACATATGATTCGACTGTGGTCCAGCCATCATCACGGCACATTAGTAGGTTCACCTCACTGTCACTGGTTCATTTGCTATTACACGTCATCACAATGATTTTGGTTAACAAAATTTATAAAATAGAACATCTCACACCAAATTGCACACACATCACAGTAAATGGCAATAATCACTACAAAAACCAAAACACTGTGATGACGTGTGATAATACCAAATGAACCGGTGACAGTGAGGTGAACCTACTGGTGTACCGTGATGATGGCTGGACCACAGCCGAAACATGTGTAGGGTAAAATGTGTAACAGAAGTACAAAAACTGCATTTATTGGTTATAATACTGCTAATTGAAACAAAATGCACGGTGAATATAACGTAACGACAGTTTAAGTATATTCGTCTCCACACAGCCGGCAGTGTCACAATATAACGTAACGACAGTTTAAGTATATTCGTCTCCACACAGCCGGCAGTGTCACAATATAACGTAACGAAGTTCAGGTATATTCGTCTCCACACAGCCGGCAGTGTCACAATATAACGTAACGACGTTCAGGTATATTCGTCTCCACACAGCCGGCAGTGTCACAATATAACGTAACGATAGTTTAAGTATATTCGTCGCCATACAGCCGGCAGTGTCACAATATAACGTAACGAAGTTCAGGCACAGCCGGCAGTGTCACAATATAACGTAACGACAGTTTAAGTATATTCGTCTCCACACAGCCGGCAGTGTCACAATATAACGTAACGACAGTTCAGGTATATTCGTCTCCACACAGCCGGCAGTGTCACAATATAACGTAACGACAGTTCAGGTATATTCGTCTCCACACAGCCGGCAGTGTCACAATATAACGTAACGACAGTTCAGGTATATTCGTCTCCACACAGCCGGCAGTGTCACAATATAACGTAACGACAGTTCAGGTATATTCGTCTCCACACAGCCGGCAGTGTCACAATATAACGTAACGACAGTTCAGGTATATTCGTCTCCACACAGCCGGCAGTGTCACAATATAACGTAACGACAGTTCAGGTATATTCGTCTCCACACAGCCGGCAGTGTCACAATATAACGTAACGACAGTTCAGGTATATTCGTCTCCACACAGCCGGCAGTGTCACAATATAACGTAACGACAGTTCAGGTATATTCGTCTCCACACGCCGGCAGTGTCACAATATAACGTAACGACAGTTCAGGTATATTCGTCTCCACACAGCCGGCAGTGTCACAATATAACGTAACGACTAGTTCAGGTATATTCGTCTCCACACAGCCGGCAGTGTCACAATATAACGTAACGACAGTTCAGGTATATTCGTCTCCACACAGCCGGCAGTGTCACAATATAACGTAACGACAGTTCAGGTATATTCGTCTCCACACAGCCGGCAGTGTCACAATATAACGTAACGACAGTTCAGGTATATCGTCTCCACACAGCCGGCAGTGTCACAATATAACGTAACGACAGTTCAGGTATATTCGTCTCCACACAGCCGGCAGTGTCACAATATAACGTAACGACAGTTCAGGTATATTCGTCTCCACACAGCCGGCAGTGTCACAATATAACGTAACGACAGTTCAGGTATATTCGTCTCCACACAGCCGGCAGTGTCACAATATAACGTAACGACAGTTCAGGTATATTCGTCTCCACACAGCCGGCAGTGTCACAATATAACGTAACGACAGTTCAGGTATATTCGTCTCCACACAGCCGGCAGTGTCACAATATAACGTAACGACAGTTCAGGTATATTCGTCTCCACACAGCCGGCAGTGTCACAATATAACGTAACGACAGTTCAGGTATATTCGTCTCCACACAGCCGGCAGTGTCACAATATAACGTAACGACAGTTCAGGTATATTCGTCTCCACACAGCCGGCAGTGTCACAATATAACGTAACGACAGTTCAGGTATATTCGTCTCCACACAGCCGGCAGTGTCACAATATAACGTGACGACAGTTCAGGTATATTCGTCTCCACACAGCCGGCAGTGTCACAATATAACGTAACGACAGTTCAGGTATATTCGTCTCCACACAGCCGGCAGTGTCACAATATAACGTAACGACAGTTCAGGTATATTCGTCTCCACACAGCCGGCAGTGTCACAATATAACGTAACGATAGTTCAGGTATATTCGTCTCCACACAGCGGCAGTGTCACAATATAACGTAACGACAGTTCAGGTATATTCGTCTCCACACAGCCGGCAGTGTCACAATATAACGTAACGACAGTTCAGGTATATTCGTCTCCACACAGCCGGCAGTGTCACAATATCCTCCAACAACGCTGTTCATTTTCCTTGTATTTCCTTAACCAATGTCACAAGGAACAATTTTTAAACAGATTTATAAATAATGAGGCAGTCGGTCTGTATTTAGTGCATATTAACATATAAGCAATTGTTTTAGAGATATGACAACTTTACATCGTGTTGTCATGTGAAGTGACAGTTGCACGCCTCACTGGTGCAGGCACAACTACAACTTTGCACAGAACTTGTGCTTCGGAATACGACATTGCACAGCTTCAGCAGTGACATATGCGAACGGAGGACACAAAAGTCCTTCCCATCACGAGTTCAGTTTATGCAAATAATCGCCAGTATCTATCCGGCAGTAATATCAGTTTGTTCCCAGAATGTGAAGAATCGTACAATCACAAAGCTTGGCTTCACGTTCAGGCCGGCTTCACTGCCAATGACTGTCCCTGCCAACTTTAACACCGCTACACGTATGGTCCGCTACAGTCTTCTGTGACGTCACGCCGTGCAATTTCGTACAAGCAAATTCCTCTTCACTGCAAATGGAGAAAGCATGTTCCCCCGAAACGTCGGTATCCATCCACCAAAGTACAGCCTGAACTCCGTACTGACAGACCGGCTCCCTTTCTGCTCCATTGGACAAACGGGTCGAGTTTATGAGTTTGGTAAGCAGAGCCAGCTTCTAAAGTGTTTTTAGAAAAGCGTTATATAAAATCAATTGACAGCAGAGTCTCGAATTTCGTGATTAATTGAGACCGACAAAACTGTCAAGAACATCGGAATTCGATTTCAATACAAAACGCCAGTTTGGCTCCAAGAATGTACGAACTGCCAGCGATAAAAATATTTAGTAACCTCAAAAAGCATAAAAGCAGGACACTTTGCTTTTAATAAACTACAAACAATGTTTGGAAGCACACAATACATTCAGTGATTGAGAGTGTCATTGCACAAAGCACAAAAGCAATCACCCTCACTTAAAGAAACACTGAGCTGAGAGTGATCTGCGCGACAGCTCGGGAAGCCGACTGGCCGATCACGTGATGTCATGATCTGTCGCAACTAGTCACGAAGGGTAGACTGCTGTACACGTCACCTCAATAGCACACCGTTGGCTCAAACCGCGACTATTACTTGCTTCAGGACTTCATTACAAGCACACGTTCTACATGCCAAATCGGCTAACACGACTCTAGTGCCCAGACACGCGTGTTTCAGAGCGTTTGTCCCAGAAAGCAGGGCTGCCTCCAAGCCAGTACACTAAGTACCAAATACTGACACGTATGGACATGTAGCACGCGCAAGAACAGCAATACGTACGTAGTTTTGGTTGAAAGACGCGAAGGCGTGACATTATGAAATGTGCGCTTACATGAGAAACTGGTATTAAAATTTAACTGCAACAAATAAAATGTGGACTGGATTAAACTGGCACAGGATATAGTATACAGTTGGGCTTTTGTGAACATAATGAAATGTGCGCTTACATGAGAAACTGGTATTAAAATGTATCTGTAACAAATAAAGTGTGGACTGGATTAAACTGGCTCAGGATACGGTATACAGTTGGGCTTCTGTGAACATTCAGGGCTCCACAAAGAACTGACAGTTATCACAGATAAAGCAGCATTACGCTTGCACAAGTCAGTCAGTGACACGCAAAGTGTGTGTGCCGTGATGGACGAAACTTCGGTCTTACGAGACGGAACACCTTGACCATCGTATCGAGATGACGATGTTTCTATATGTGCATTTAGGTCATGTATTTATGTGCTTGTCTATATGTGCATTTAGGTCATGTATTTATGTGCTTGTCTATATGTGCATTTAGGTCATGTATTTATGTGCTTGTCTATATGTGCATTTAGGTCATGTATTTATGTGCTTGTCTATATGTGCATTTAGGTCATGTATTTATGTGCGTGTCTATATGTGCATTTAGGTCATGTATTTATGTGCTTGTCTATATGTGCATTTAGGTCATGTATTTATGTGCTTGTCTATATGTGCATTTAGGTCATGTATTTATGTGCGTGTCTATATGTGCATTTAGGTCATGTATTTATGTGCGTGTCTATATGTGCATTTAGGTCATGTATTTATGTGCGTGTCTATATGTGCATTTAGGTCATGTATTTATGTGCGTGTCTATATGTGCATTTAGGTCATGTATTTATGTGCGTGTCTATATGTGCATTTAGGTCATGTATTTATGTGCGTGTCTATATGTGCATTTAGGTCATGTATTTATGTGCGTGTCTATATGTGCATTTAGGTCATGTATTTATGTGCGTGTCTATATGTGCATTTAGGTCATGTATTTATGTGCGTGTCTATATGTGCATTTAGGTCATGTATTTATGTGCGTGTCTATATGTGCATTTAGGTCATGTATTTATGTGCGTGTCTATATGTGCATTTAGGTCATGTATTTATGTGCGTGTCTATATGTGCATTTAGGTCATGTATTTATTTCTTATTATAGCTACTCGCTACGAACTGGACCGTGCGGGGATCGAATCCCGGTGGGCCCGAGATTTTCTACACCCGTCCAGACCTGCCCTGGGGCCCAGCCAGCCTCCTGTACAATGAGTACCGGGTCATTCCCGGGGGTAAAGCGGCCGGGGCGTGGCATTGACCACCCACCCCCATCTAGCGCCGAGGTTAAAGAAAGAGTAGAGCTATACCTCTACTCCCCCTCTGGGCTTTCATGGCCTGTTGTAGGACGAACTTTACCTGACTTTACCTCTATTTATTTCTTACCCGTGAAGGCGCACAGGACCTTAATAGTGCAGCTTTAAACGGAAAGAGAGATGACAATTTGCAGCTGCTAACGCACCAGGCCCACAGCATACAATTTGCAGCTGCTAACGCACCAGGCCCACAGCATACAATTTGCAGCTGCTAACGCACCAGGCCCACAGCATACAATTTGCAGCTGCTAACGCACCAGGCCCACAGCATACAATTTGCAGCTGCTAACGCACCAGGCCCACAGCATACAATTTGCAGCTGCTAACGCACCAGGCCAACAGCATACAATTTGCAGCTGCTAACGCACCAGGCCAACAGCATACAATTTGCAGCTGCTAACGCACCAGGCCCACAGCATACAATTTGCAGCTGCTAACGCACCAGGCCAACAGCATACAATTTGCAGCTGCTAACGCACCAGGCCCACAGCATACAATTTGCAGCTGCTAACGCACCAGGCCCACAGCATACAATTTGCAGCTGCTAACGCACCAGGCCCACAGCATACAATTTGCAGCTGCTAACGCACCAGGCCCACAGCATACAATTTGCAGCTGCTAACGCACCAGGCCCACATCATACAATTCAGTACCAAATCAAACGCACCAAAACCGCAGTGCTGGCGGTCTGACCGCAAAAGCCGCACACACCGTTGTCACTCGCTACACGCTATGCCCTTTAAGCCACGTCCTACATAAGACACTTACTGTTACAAATAAAATTCTTAAGAAATGACAGACTTGTGGCGGTGGGAGGATTGCTACGAAGTGAGTCAGACAGTCAGACACACCCCAGCAGACACCTCGCTGAGAAGATTAGTCACGTCACAGGCTTCTGGCCCCCGCCGTCTGGCATCGATCGCGGAACCTCCTGCTTCCCCAGACGATGTTCGTAACGGCCCGGCCCGTAGCAACGTGCAACGTGCAGCGGACAGCAACGTGCTGCAGGCACAAAGTGACCTCAGCCTGCCTGCACCATGCATGTACTGGTGCATCAACCGAATTTCTCTTGGCTTAGATTCTGACCTTGAAACAGGTCATTATTCTTGCCGGAACACTGCAAGTGCCTGCAGTGCACAACTTTACATACAGTGACCGGCCGACGGTCGGCGACGCAAAGTCAGTTCGCGCAAGACATTTGTACTGGAACTGTCAGATGTGCCCTAAACTGTGAAGTACAGTCAGCGCCATGAATATCCAGACACCGCCAAAGAAAGCTGAAACTACATCAACATTTTCACTTTCAGTACTTTCACCCCTGCACACAGCCCAGACGCAACCTGCGTTGCTTTACAAGTCCGATCAATACGGTGACTGGCCGACAATTCAGCGACACCGCCCCAACTGGAGAGTATTAAAGTAAGTAAAACTGTGTTAGAACACGTGCAAGACATAACAGCACTGCGTTGCACAGTTTAGTCTGTCTGTCTGTCTCTATTGTGGCAATTAAGCACCATTCACACCAAGACGTCTATCTCAGCACCACTGACTTTAACCCTTTCAAGCCTCAATTCTTACTACAATACTACGCGGTAATATTTAAGAAATAATTTCCCGCCTCGCAGAGAACACACTGCGTCCCCATTACAAATGCTGTTTATTCTGAGAGTGGTACGAGACACAAGAACAGCTGTGCATTCCAGGTCATAGCAGGTTATCCACGCACTGACCACTGTGCGTTTACACGGTCATAGCAGGTTATCCACGCACTGACCACTGTGCGTTTACACGGTCACAGCAGGCTGTCCACGCACTGACCACTGTGCGTTTACACGGTCACAGCAGGCTGTCCACGCACTGACCACTGTGCGTTTACACGGTCACAGCAGGCTGTCCACGCACTGACCACTGTGCGTTTACACGGTCACAGCAGGCTGTCCACGCACTGACCACTGTGCGTTTACACGGTCACAGCAGGCTGTCCACGCACTGACCACTGTGCGTTTACACGGTCACAGCAGGCTGTCCACGCACTGACCACTGTGCGTTTACACGGTCACAGCAGGCTGTCCACGCACTGACCACTGTGCGTTTACACGGTCACAGCAGGCTGTCCACGCACTGACCACTGTGCGTTTACACGGTCACAGCAGGCTGTCCACGCACTGACCACTGTGCGTATACACGGTCACAGCAGGCTGTCCACGCACTGACCACTGCGTTTACACGGTCACAGCAGGCTGTCCACGCACTGACCACTGTGCGTTTACACGGTCACAGCAGGTTGTCCACGCACTGACCACTGTGCCTTTACACGGTCACAGCAGGCTGTCCACGCACTGACCACTGTGCGTTTACACGGTCACAGCAGGCTGTCCACGCACTGACCACTGTGCCTTTACACGGTCACAGCAGGCTGTCCACGCACTGACCACTGTGCGTTTACACGGTCACAGCAGGCTGTCCACGCACTGACCACTGTGCGTTTACACGGTCACAGCAGGCTGTCCACGCACTGACCACTGTGCGTTTACACGGTCACAGCAGGCTGTCCACGCACTGACCACTGTGCCTTTACACGGTCACAGCAGGCTGTCCACGCACTGACCACTGTGCGTTTACACGGTCACAGCAGGCTGGCCACGCACTGACCACTGTGCGTTTACACGGTCACAGCAGGCTGTCCACGCACTGACCACTGTGCCTTTACACTGTTAAGTATCATGTTGAAGTTTAATGTAACTCTTTGAGCATCGAAGTATTTCTGGACGTCCAGCAGTTCGGTTCACAGATACACTGTACAGTTATGTCCATGCCAAAACCAAACGGCTACTTCTGCTTGCGACAATAATCGATTACAATCGATATTTATTCTGAGAATAACAAAGAACACGTGACACAACTCACAGACTGTTACAGCTGCTGGTATACACTGAGGGTTAAGCAGAAAGCTACACCACTCCCAAGAAGGCTTGCCACTTTAAATGCAAGGTTGATCAGCTTTCATTTAACTAATTAAGTACCAAACAAGAGGTCATATTTGTGTTAAGAATTACAGAATGCAATTAAAACAATGCAATTGCTTTTGTTACTATCATCTGACGTGAGCTAAAGACTGAGCGATAGGCAGGGAGGGTTACATACAGCACAGGAGTAGACGCAAGGGGAAGGACACACAGTAACTTGGGCGGAAAACGACCATCGCTTTCTTAAGCCGGGATTAGAGGGCGCGTGGCTCGTCCAGTGACGTGACGTCACTTGCTCGGCCAACAGATCGGAACAGAAAAGACAATCTGGCTACACGACGCGGCGCAGCTCGGCAAATGGCCGACCAGCGGCCTTGCTCGGGTAGGTTCGGCTCGGCTTGTGGAATAAGTTGTGTGGTTCTATGAACTTAAAAATGTCCTCGTTTGACCACTCCATTCTAGCCAATACCAATTGTGGGACAGAAAGTTTCACACTTCGCGCACCCCGACAGCAGAAAACAAAGACCAGACCTAAGTGTATACAGGTTGGACGAGACTGGCTTGGCGCGTAGACTGCAAGCGCCGTGTAGCCGCAACAGCTGCCCGCGCCGAGTCCCTTTGAGGATCGTGAGAAAACCGCTTCTGAGGCGATCCCACGAGCCTCGCTCCACCAATCACACTCCGCGCCGCGCCAGGCCGGTTACACGGCGTGTTTGAATACGATTCTTTGTCAGTGACGTCAATTATGACGTAAAACGAGCCGAGCCACGCGCCATCTAATCCCGGCTTTACAAGGTTCCCAGACTTCGCCAGCTCGTCCTTCTGAGAGCAGCGTGAAAAAGGAGACGTTAGAATGGTAAAAAGTAGTGGATTGAAAACAGGGCCGCGCAATTTTCATTTCTGGTTAATACTAAAGTAATGGCAAAGTAATGTTACTTTTACAGACTAGGCTCAACCCGAATTATATATAAAGATACAGTCCGTACCGCGCAGTAAACACACTCCGTCTCAGTTATAAAAACCAGTCAGTTAATGTTGTACAGTGAAATAATCGCTGTTTGTTCTGAGATCCACACAAAACACATAAATACAGTCCGTACCGCGCAGTAAACACACTCCGTCTCAGTTATAAAAACCAGTCAGTTAATGTTGTACAGTGAAATAATCGCTGTTTGTTCTGAGATCCACACAAAACACATAAATACAGTCCGTACCGCGCAGTAAACACACTCCGTCTCAGTTATACAAATCAGTCAGTTAATGTTGTACAGTGAAATAATCGCTGTTTGTTCTGAGATCCACACAAAACACATAAATACACTGTGTGGGCAGAACGTAGAATTTGTGAATGTTAAACATGGCGGTACAATTAGTCCGTACCGCGCAGTGAACACACTCCGTCTCAGTTATACAAACCAGTCAGTTAATGTTGTACAGTGAAATAATCGCTGTTTGTTCTGAGATCCACACAAAACACATAAATACACTGTGTGAGCAGAACGTACAATTTGTGAATGTTAAACATGGTGGTACATTCAGTCCGTACCGCGCAGTAAACACACTCCGTCTCAGTTATACAAACCAGTCAGTTAATGTTGTACAGTGAAATAATCGCTGTTTGTTCTGAGATCCACACAAAACACATGAATTCAGTCCGTACCACGCAGTAAACACACTCCGTCTCAGTTACACAAACCAGTCAGTTAATGCTGTACAGTGAAATAATGGCTGTTTGTTCTGAGATACACACAAAACACATAAATACACTGTGTGGGCAGAACGTAGAAATTGTGAATGTTAAACCTGGTGGAACATACAGTAACCCCATGGTCTTTAGAGGGCTAATAATATTCTCCCATCGTCTAGAACTGTACAGCATATTCTCCCATCGTCTAGAACTGTAAAGCATATTCTCCTATCGTCTAGAACTGTACAGCATATTCTCCCATCGTCTAAAACTGTAGAGTATATTTTCCCATTATCTACAACTGTACAGCATAATCTCCCATCGTCTAGAACTGTACAGCATATTCTCCCACCATCTAGAACAGTACAGCATATTCTCTCATCGTTTAGAACTGAACAGCCTATCCTCCCATCGTCTAGAACTGTACAGCATATTTTCCCATCGTCTAGAACTGTACAGCATATTCTCCCATCGTCTAGAACTGTACAGCATATTCTCCCATCGTCTGGATATGTTCAGCGTATTCTCCCATCTTCTAGAACTGTACAGCATATTCTCCCTTCGTCTAGAACTGAACAGCATATTCTCCCATCGTCTAGAACTGTACAGCATATTCTCCAATCGTCTTGAACTGTACAGCATATTCTCCCAACGTTTAGAACTGTAGAGCTTATTTTCGCATCGTCTAGAACTGTACAGCATATTCTCCAATCGTCTTGAACTGTACAGCATATCCCATCGTCTAGAACTGTACAGCATATTCTCCCATCGTCTAGAAGTGTACAGCATATTCTCCCATCGTCTAGAACTGTACAGCTTATTCTCCATCGTCTAGAACTGTACAGCATATTCACCCATCGTCTAGAACTGTACAGTATATTCTCCATCGTCTAGAACTGTACATCATATTCTCCCATTGTCTAGAACTGTACAGCATACTCTCCCATCGTCTAGAACTGTACAGCATATTCTCCCATTGTCTAGAACTGTTACAGCATATTCTCCCATCATCTAGAACTGTACTGAATTTTCTCCCGTCGTCTAGAACTGTACAGGATAATTTCCCATCGTCTAGAACTGTACAGCATATTCTCCATCGTCTAGAAATGTACAGCACATTCTCCCATCGTCTGGATATGTTCAGTGTATTCTCCCAGCGTCTTGAACCGTACAGAATATTCTCCCATCGTCTAGAACTGAACAGCTTTATGCTCCCATCGTCTCAAACTGTACAGTATTATTCTCCCATCGTCTAAAAACTGTACAGCATTCTCCCATCGTCTAGAACTGTACAGTATATTTTCCCATCATCTACAACTGTACAGCATAATCTCCCATCGTCTAGAAACTGTACAGCATATTCTCCATCTTCTAGAACAGTACAGCATATTTCTCTCATCGTTTAGAACTGAACAGCATATTCTCCTATCTTCTAGAATGAACAGCATATTCTCCCATCGTCTAGAACTAAACGGCTATTCTCCCATCGTCTAGAACTGTACAGCATATTCTCCCATCGTCTAGAACTGTACAGCATATTCTCCATCTTCTAGAACTGTACAGCATTATTCTCCATCGTCTAGAACTGTGCAGCATATTCTCCCATCGTCTAGAACTGTACAGCATTATTCTCCCATCGTCTAGAAACTGTACAGCATATTCTCCATCGTCTAGAACTGTACAGCATATTCACCATCGTCTAGAACTGTACAGCATATTCTCCAATCGTCTTGAACTGTACAGCATATTCTCCCAACGTTTAGAACTGTAGAGCTTATTTTCGCATCGTCTAGAACTGTACAGCATATTCTCCAATCGTCTTGAACTGTACAGCATATTCCATCGTCTAGAACTGTACAGCATATGCTCCATCGTCTAGAACTGTACAACATATTCTCCCAATCGTCTAGAACTGTACAGCATATTCTCCTATCGTCTAGAACTGTACAGCATATTCACCCATCGTCTAAAACTGTACAGTATGTTCTCCCAACGTTTAGAACTGTACAGCATTTCTCGCATCGTCTAGAACTCTACAGCATATTCTCCAATCGGCTTGAGCTGTACGGCATATTCTCCCATCGTCTAGAACTGTACAGCATATTCTCCCATCGTCTAGATCTGTACAGCATATTCACCTATCGTCTAGAACTGTACAGCATATTCTCCCATCGTCTAGAACTGTACCGATATTCTCCCATCGTCTAGAACTGTACAGCATATTCTCCCATCGTCTAGAAACTGTACAGCATATTCACCCATCGTCTTAGAACTGTACTAGCTTATTCTCCCTTCGTCTAGAACTGTACAGCATATTTCCCATCGTCTAGAACTGTACAGCATATTCTCCCATTGTCTAGAACCGTACAGAATATTCTCCCATCGTCTAGAACCGTACATCATATTCTCCCATCGTCTAGAACTTTACAGCATATTCTCCCATCGTCTAGAACTGTACAGCTTATTCTCCCATCGTCTAGAACTGTACATCATATTCTCCCATCGTCTAGAACTGTACAGCATATTCTCCATCGTCTACAACTGTACAGCATATTCTCCCATCGTCTAGAACTGTACAGCTTATTCTCCATCGTCTAGAACTGTGCAGCATATTTTCCCATCGTCTAGAACTGTACAGGATATTATTCCATCGTCTAGAACTTTTACAGCATATTCACCCATTGTCTTGAACTGAACAGCATATTCTCCATCGTGTAGAACTGTACAGCATATTCTCCCATCCTCTAGAACTGTATAGTATATTGACCCTTCGTCTAGAAATGTACAGCATACTCTCCCATCGTCTAGAACTGTACAGCATATTTTCCCATCGTCTAGAACTGTACAGCACATTCTCCCATCGTCTAGAACTGTACAGCATTATTCTCCCATCGTCTGGTTTATGTTCAGCGTATTCTCCCATTTTCTAGAACTGTACAGCATATTCTCCCTTCGTCTAGAACTGAACAGTATATTCTCCATCGTCTAGAACTGTACAGCATTTTCTCCCATTGTCTAGAACTTTACAGCATATTCACCCATCGTCTAGAACTGTACAGTATATTCTCCCATCTTTTAGAACTGTACAGCATATTCTCCCATCGTCTAGAACTGTACAGCATTTTCTCCCATCGTCTAGAACTGTAGAGCATATTCTCCCATCGTCTAGAAGTGTACAGCATATTCTCCCATCGTCTAGAACTGTACAGCATATTCTCCCATCGTCTAGAACTGTACAGCATATTTCCCATCGTCTGGATATGTTCAGCGTATTCTCCCATCTTCTAGAACTGTTCAGCATATTCTCCCTTCGTCTAGAACTGAACAGCATATTCTCCCATCGTCTAGAACTGTACAGCATATTCTCCATATCGTCTTGAACTGTACAGCATATTCTCCCAACGTTTAGAACTGTAGAGCTTATTTTCGCATCGTCTAGAACTGTACAGCATATTCTCCAATCGTCTTGAACTGTACAGCATATCCCATCGTCTAGAACTGTACAGCATATTCTCCCATCGTCTAGAAGTGTACAGCATATTCTCCCATCGTCTAGAACTGTACAGCATATTCTCCCATCTCTAGAACTGTACAGCATATTCACCCATCGTCTAGAACTGTACAGTATATTCTCCCATCGTCTAGAACTGTACATCATATTCCCCATTGTCTAGAACTGTACAGCATATCTCTCCCATCGTCTAGAACTGTACAGCATATTCTCCCATTGTCTAGAACTGTACAGCATATTCTCCCATTATCTAGAACTGTACAGAATTTTCTCCCTCGTCTAGAAATGTACAGGATAATTTCCCATCGTCTAGAACTGTACAGCATATTCTCCCATCGTCTAGAAATGTACAGCACATTCTCCCATCGTCTGGATATGTTCAGTGTATTCTCCCAGCGTCTTGAACCGTACAGAATATTCTCCCATCGTCTAGAACTGAACAGCATATGCTCCCATCGTCTCAAACTGTACAGTATATTCTCCCATCGTCTAGAACTGTACAGCATTCTCCCATCGTCTAGAACTGTACAGTATATTTTCCCATCATCTACAACTGTACAGCATAATCTCCCATCGTCTAGAACTGTACAGCATATTCTCCCATCTTCTAGAACAGTACAGCATATTCTCTCATCGTTTAGAACTGAACAGCATATTCTCCTATCTTCTAGAAATGAACAGCATATTCTCCCATCGTCTAGAACTAAACGGCATATTCTCCCATCGTCTAGAACTGTACAGCATATTCTCCCATCGTCTAGAACTGTACAGCATATTCTCCCATCTTCTAGAACTGTACAGCATATTCTCCCATCGTCTAGAACTGTGCAGCATATTCTCCATCGTCTAGAACTGTACAGCATATTCTCCCATCGTCTAGAACTGTACAGCATATTCTCCCATCGTCTAGAACTGTACAGCATATTCACCCATCGTCTAGAACTGTACAGCATATTCTCCAATCGTCTTGAACTGTACAGCATATTCTCCCAACGTTTAGAACTGTAGAGCTTATTTTCGCATCGTCTAGAACTGTACAGCATATTCTCCAATTTTCTTGAACTGTACAGCATATTCCATCGTCTAGAACTGTACAGCATATGCTCCCATCGTCTAGAACTGTACAACATATTCTCCCATCGTCTAGAACTGTACAGCATATTCTCCCATCGTCTAGAACTGTACAGCATATTCACCCATCGTCTAAAACTGTACAGTATGTTCTCCCAACGTTTAGAACTGTACAGCATATTCTCGCATCGTCTAGAACTCTACAGCATATTCTCCAATCGTCTTGAGCTGTACGGCATATTCTCCCATCGTCTAGAACTGTACAGCATATTCTCCCATCGTCTAGATCTGTACAGCATATTCACCTATCGTCTAGAACTGTACAGCATATTCTCCCATCGTGTAGAACTGTACCGATATTCTCCCATCGTCTAGAACTGTACAGCATATTCTCCCATCGTCTAGAACTGTACAGCATATTCACCCATCGTCTAGAACTGTACAGCTTATTCTCCCATCGTCTAGAACTGTACAGCATATTCTCCCATCGTCTAGAACTGTACAGCATATTCTCCCATTGTCTAGAACCGTACAGAATATTCTCCCATCGTCTAGAACCGTACATCATATTCTCCCATCGTCTAGAACTGTACAGCATATTCTCCCATCGTCTAGAACTGTACAGCTTATTCTCCCATCGTCTAGAACTGTACATCATATTCTCCCATCGTCTAGAACTGTACAGCATATTCTCCCATCGTCTACAACTGTACAGCATATTCTCCCATCGTCTAGAACTGTACAGCATATTCTCCCATCGTCTAGAACTGTGCAGCATATTTTCCCATCGTCTAGAACTGTACAGGATATTATTCCATCGTCTAGAACTGTACAGCATATTCACCCATTGTCTTGAACTGAACAGCATATTCTCCCATCGTGTAGAACTGTACAGCATATTCTCCCATCCTCTAGAACTGTACAGTATATTCACCCATCGTCTAGAAATGTACAGCATACTCTCCCATCGTCTAGAACTGTACAGCATATTTTCCCATCGTCTAGAACTGTACAGCACATTCTCCCATCGTCTAGAACTGTACAGCATATTCTCCCATCGTCTGGATATGTTCAGCGTATTCTCCCATCTTCTAGAACTGTACAGCATATTCTCCCTTCGTCTAGAACTGAACAGTATATTCTCCCATCGTCTAGAACTGTACAGCATTTTCTCCCATTGTCTAGAACTTTACAGCATATTCACCCATCGTCTAGAACTGTACAGTATATTCTCCCATCTTTTAGAACTGTACAGCATATTCTCCCATCGTCTAGAACTGTACAGCATTTTCTCCCATCGTCTAGAACTGTACAGCATATTCTCCCATCGTCTAGAAGTGTACAGCATATTCTCCCATCGTCTAGAACTGTACAGCATATTCTCCCATCGTCTAGAACTGTACAGCAAATTCACCCATCGTCTAGAACTGTACAGTATATTCTCCCATCGTCTAGAACTGTACATCATATTCTCCCATTGTCTAGAACTGTACAGCATATTCTCCCATCGTCTAGAACTGTACAGCATATTCTCCCATTGTCTAGAACTGTACAGCATATTCTCCCATCGTCTAGAACTGTACAGTATATTCTCCCATCGTCTAGAACTGTACAGCATATTCTCGCATCGTCTAGAACTGTACAGCATATTCTCCCATCGTCTAGAACTGTACAGCATATTCTTCCATCGTCTAGAACTGTACAGCATATTCTCCCATCGTCTAGAACTGTACAGTATATTCACCCATCGTCTAGAAATGTACAATATTTACCCTTCAAGACTTTAGTACTGTTAGTACAGGGTCATCATTTTATCTGACAAATATCGACTGCCACTTCCTGCCGATTCTTTTATTGCACTAACGGAGGTCACACACGCAGCCAGCCGCCTTAAACGCGGCACAGTAGCGACAAGCGATAGTTGTCACGTAAAATAATAACCTTTAACAGCAACCTTTATCAGGTGGTCCTCCAGCTGCGTACTGGGCAGGGCACCATCAGAGCCACACTGCATGACGACGAGTTTGATACTTTGGATGAAGAAATGAGTTGCACATGTAGCACGAATGATATGAGAAACAGACAGTTTTACTGGAAAACCAGAATCGACCATTTACGAGACTTTGGCGTATTACAATGACCTGTAAGGATGCAGAACGTGTTGACTATATCCATTTGTTTCGGCGGGCTGTTATAAACAGTAATGAACCTTCTGGTACCAAAGTGGAGGTATTTATTAAACAGCTGAGCAACTATTAGCTTCACAAGAAGAAATACGACCGAGCAAGTTGGCTGAAGTAATATCGCTTCTGACTTGTATGCGGGAGGTTTTCTCTTCAAATATCGCCCGAAACACTGGTTCTCCTGTTATTCATGGTTTTACTCAGACATTCCACTCAGTCAAAGGCTCAGAAAATTTGACCGTCGTTAATCATCTATGTGTTTGAATTCTGTCCGAATGTAGGCAGCCATGCTTTTAGTTATGGAGACGCACGCCAGGTGATGCTGACTGCAGAAAACAATCTGACGTTACGAAGTAGTCAAGAGGTAACGACGCTTCGAACGGTAATGCACCATCGATCTTTGCCGACAAGTTATCTGTAAGTGGCAGCACCCGCGCTTGTATATCGACCTAGCTTTCAAGAACTTGTGGCGTGGAATTCAGTGAAAATGTGATTTCATGTCCTTCAATGTCTATAATGTATAGGAGTGGATCAGCCGAAAGGCTATCAATGGAAATCATAGCTATAGACGGCAACTGTCAAATTTTCCAGTCGAAATTTCAGTGCGACATGCCGCTAAATAAAGGGTTCATTAGCATCACAGTCTGAATGTACTGGGGCGATCATTCACAGGATCATCTTTTCAGCCTGTTTGCCCATTAATCAGTAAGTTTCAAATAAATGGCTTCTTCCTCAATTCATTCAGCAACTTCTGCAAGCCCCATTCACAATGCATCAACAGCAGCTCTGTCTGTTCACCAAAGCATACTGCACAGTCTAATGCCGTATATTAAGACAGGTCCGGGCTCAAACATCTGCTCTTCCATTTCGATACACTAGCTTCATGAAGAAAAGCACTCCCCCAGAAGCTGGCAGTAGCTCACCTACTACAGACATCCCCCTCCTTCTAACGAACCCTAACGGTCGCTAAGCCCTTACGCCCCACTTCTGTTAAAATCCCTTCCAAAGTTATTCTACCTTAAAGTTTTCCAGCTACAAATTTCGTTCCCCTTGATTTCATAACCTAGCTGACATTTAGTGACGACACACGGTGACTCATCACACGGAACCGCTAGGACCGGCTAGCACAATGCACATGTTAACCAGACTCCAACAGTCTTACACACGTCACATGCCAAGGACACAGCGACTCGCGCTGCTGCAGTCGTACTAACGACAGCAACGTGTCGTCAATGCCTTGCCGCAAAGCGTCCGAACCGGCTCTGGGGCCGACACAGCCTATTTAATAGATGCTTGGGGTCCTTTCCCCGAAGGTAAGGCGGCTGGGGCGTGACGTTGACCACTCACCCCTATCTACGGCCGAGGCTAAGAATGAGTAGATCTGTGGCTGCACCTCACACATCCCATACGCCTTCAATGCGTGCATTAGTGTGCGTTAGTGTTTGTCACGTGACAGCAGTCCACAACATTCTGGCGGACTTTCCTTACTTACTGAGCGGGTGGGGACTTGTGGACGTAACGAAACGAGCATCGGAACGGCCGGAGAGTTGTTATGGCAAGTCTTGCAGACTTACACAAGTATGTGGACAGTTGTTACGGCAAGTCTTGCAGACTTACACAAGTATGTGGACAGTTGTTATGGCAAGTCTTGCAGACTTACACAAGTATGTGGACAGTTGTTATGGCAAGTCTTGCAGACTTATACAAGTATGTGGACATTTGTTACGGCAAGTCTTGCAGACTTACACACGTATGTGGATAGTTATTACGGCAAGTCTTGCAGACTTACACAAGTATGTGGACAGTTGTTATGGCAAGTCTTGCAGACTTACACAAGTATGTGGACAGTTGTTATGGCAAGTCTTGCAGACTTATACAAGTATGTGGACATTTGTTACGGCAAGTCTTGCAGACTTACACACGTATGTGGATAGTTGTTACGGCAAGTCTTGCAGACTTACACAAGTATGTGGACAGTTGTTATGGCAAGTCTTGCAGACTTACACAAGTATGTGTACAGTTGTTAGGGCAAGTCTTGCAGACTTACACAAGTATGTGGACAGTTGTTATGGCAAGTCTTGCAGACTTACACAAGTATGTGGACAGTTGTTATGGCAAGTCTTGCAGACTTACACAAGTATGTGGACAGTTGTTATGGCAAGTCTTGCAGACTTACACAAGTATGTGTACAGTTGTTAGGGCAAGTCTTGCAGACTTACACAAGTATGTGGACAGTTGTTATGGCAAGTCTTGCAGACTTACACAAGTATGTGGACAGTTGTTATGGCAAGTCTTGCAGACTTATACAAGTATGTGGACATTTGTTACGGCAAGTCTTGCAGACTTACACACGTATGTGGATAGTTGTTACGGCAAGTCTTGCAGACTTACACAAGTATGTGGACAGTTGTTATGGCAAGTCTTGCAGACTTACACAAGTATGTGTACAGTTGTTAGGGCAAGTCTTGCAGACTTACACAAGTATGTGGACAGTTGTTATGGCAAGTCTTGCAGACTTACACAAGTATGTGGACAGTTGTTATGGCAAGTCTTGCAGACTTACACAAGTATGTGTACAGTTGTTAGGGCAAGTCTTACAGACTTACACAAGTATATGTACAGTTGTTTGGGCAAGTCTTGCAGACTTACACAAGTATGTGGACAGTTGTTATGGCAAGTCTTGCAGACTTACACAAGTATGTGTACAGTTGTTAGGGCAAGTCTTGCAGACTTACACAAGTATGTGGACAGTTGTTATGGCAAGTCTTGCAGACTTACACAAGTATGTGTACAGTTGTTAGGGCAAGTCTTGCAGACTTACACAAGTATGTGGACAGTTGTTATGGCAAGTCTTGCAGACTTACACAAGTATGTGGACAGTTGTTATGGCAAGTCTTGCAGACTTATACAAGTATGTGGACATTTGTTACGGCAAGTCTTGCAGACTTACACACGTATGTGGACAGTTGTTACGGCAAGTCTTGCAGACTTACACAAGTGTGTGGACAGTTGTTATGGCAAGTCTTGCAGACTTACACAAGTATGTGTACAGTTGTTAGGGCAAGTCTTGCAGACTTACACAAGTATGTGGACAGTTGTTATGGCAAGTCTTGCAGACTTACACAAGTATGTGGACAGTTTGTTATGGCAAGTCTTGCAGACTTACACAAGTATGTGTACAGTTGTTAGGGCAAGTCTTACAGACTTACACAAGTATATGTACAGTTGTTAGGGCAAGTCTTGCAGACTTACACAAGTATGTGGACAGTTGTTATGGCAAGTCTTGCAGACTTACACAAGTATGTGTACAGTTGTTAGGGCAAGTCTTGCAGACTTACACAAGTATGTGGACAGTTGTTATGGCAAGTCTTGCAGACTTACACAAGTATGTGGACAGTTGTTAGGGCAAGTCTTACAGACATACACAAGTATGTGGACAGTGGTTAGGGCAAGTCTTGCAGACTTACACAAGTATGTGGACAGTTGTTAGGGCAAGTCTTGCAGACTTACACAAGTATGTGGACAGCTGTTATGGCAAGTCTTACAGACTTACACAAGTATGTGGACAGTTGTTATGGCAAGTCTTGCAGACTTACACAAGTATGTGGACAGTTGTTAGGGCAAGTCTTACAGACATACACAAGTATGTGGACAGTTGTTAGGGCAAGTCTTGCAGACTTACACAAGTATGTGGACAGTTGTTAGGGCAAGTCTTGCAGACTTACACAAGTATGTGGACAGTTGTTAGGGCAAGTCTTACAGACATACACAAGTATGTGGGCAGTTGTTACGGCAAGTCTTACAGACTTACACAAGTATGTGGACAGTTGTTATGGCAAGTCTTGCAGACTTACACACGTATGTGGACAGTTGTTATGGCAAGTCTTGCAGACTTACACAAGTATGTGTACAGTTGTTATGGCAAGTCTTGCAGACTTACCCTAGTATGTGGATAGTTGTTATGGCAAGTCTTACAGACTTACCAAAGTATGTGGGAAAATTTGGGTGCTCAAGTACATTACAGACATGACCCACTCATAAAAGGCAATCTTTTTGGACGCGTTCGCAAAATAATTGCAGAAAGCGACTGTTAGCTTCATTCTGTCTGTCCGTCCGTCCTTATGGAACAACTCGGCTCCCGCTGGACGGATTTTGATGAAATTTAGTATGGGGATATTTTTACTAAAATCTGTCGAGAATGTTGCTGTTCGGTTAAAACCGGACAAACGCAACAGACACTGTGCACTAAGACATACGTACATCTATAGTACTTCGCCACGATTGGTCTTTATAATAGACACAGATGGTGTTTTCTGCGAGGTACGCGCTCAGGTAATCAATCAATTCCAAATTCGTTGCTAAGACACGGACAGAACGTCATGATAGGACGCAAGTCCTCCGCTAGGATACGGACTGCACACAGTTTGTAGCGGGGCACATGAGACACTAGCACCTGCAGTGTTATTGGGGCACATGAGACACTAGCACCTGCAGTTATTGGGGCACATGAGAAACTAGCACCTGCAGTGTTCTTGGGGCACATGAGAAACTAGCACCTGCAGTTATTGGGGCACATGAGAAACTAGCACCTGCAGTGTTCTTGGGGCACATGAGACACTAGCACCTGCAGTGTTCTTGGGGCACATGAGAAACTAGCACCTGCAGTTATTGGGGCACATGAGAAACTAGCACCTGCAGTGTTATTGGGGCACATGAGACACTAGCACCTGCAGTTATTGGGGCACATGAGACACTAGCACCTGCAGTGTTCTTGGGGCACATGAGAAACTAGCACCTGCAGTGTTATTGGGGCACATGAGAAACTAGCACCTGCAGTGTTATTGGGGCACATGAGACACTAGCACCTGCAGTGTTATTGGGGCACATGAGACACTAGCACCTGCAGTGTTTATTGGGGCACATGAGACACTAGCACCTGCAGTGTTATTGGGGCACATGAGAAACTAGCACCTGCAGTGTTATTGGGGCACATGAGACACTAGCACCTGCAGTGTTATTGGGGCACATGAGACACTAGCACCTGCAGTGTTCTTGGGGCACATGAGAAACTAGCACCTGCAGTTATTGGGGCACATGAGAAACTAGCACCTGCAGTGTTATTGGGGCACATGAGACACTAGCACCTGCAGTGTTATTGGGGCACATGAAACACTAGCACCTGCAGTGTTATTGGGGCACATGAGACACTAGCACCTGCAGTGTTATTGGGGCACATGAGACACTAGCACCTGCAGTGTTATTGGGGCACATGAGACACTAGCACCTGCAGTGTTATTGGGGCACATGAGACACTAGCACCTGCAGTGTTATTGGGGCACATGAGACACTAGCACCTGCAGTGTTATTGGGGCACATGAGACACACAGCACCTGCAGTGCGATCATTGTTTTACATAGACACAGATGCGTGTTTTGGGACTGAACACTACACCTCATGTTTTGGGCACATGAAGACTAGCACCTGCAGTAGGGCACATGAAACTGCACCTGCAGTGTTATTGGGCATGAGACACTGCACCTGCATGTTATGGGCACTGAAAACTAGCACCTGCATGTTATTGGGCACATGAGACACTAGCACCTGCAGGTTATTGGGGCACATGAGAACTAGCACCTGCATGTTTATGGGCACATGAGAACTAGCACCTGCATGTTATTGAGCACATGAGAACTAGCACCTGCAGTGTTATTGGCACAGAAACTAGCACCTGCAGTTATGGGCAATGAGACACTACACCTCAGTTATGGGGCACATGAGACACTACACCTGCAGTGTTATTGGGCACATGAACACTAGCACCTGCAGTGTTATTGGGCACATGAGAACTAGCACCTGCAGTGTTATTGGGCACATGAGACACTAGCACCTGCAGTGTTATTGGGCACATAAACAGCACCTGCAGTGTTATTGGGCACATGAACACTAGCACCTGCAGTGTTATTGGCAATAGACACAGCACTGCATGTTATTGGGGCACATGAGACACTACACCTGCATGTTAAGGCACATGAGACACTAGCACCTGCAGTGTATTGAGGACGCACCAGTGTAGGGCACTGAGACACTAGCACCTGCAGTGTTATTGGGGCACATGAGACACTAGCACCTGCAGTTATTGGGCACATGAGACACTAGCACCTGCAGTGTTTTGGGGCACATGAGACACTAGCACCTGCAGTTATTGGGGCACATGAGACACTAGCACCTGCAGTGTTTTGGGGCACATGAGACACTAGCACCTGCAGTGTTTTGGGCACATGAGAAACTAGCACCTGCAGTTTATTGGGGCACATGAGACACTAGCACCTGCAGTGTTATTGGGGCACATGAGACACTAGCACCTGCAGTGTTATTGGGGCACATGAGACACTAGCACCTGCAGTGTTATTGGGGCACATGAGACACTAGCACCTGCAGTGTTATTGGGGCACATGAGAACTAGCACCTGCAGTGTTATTGGGGCACATGAGACACTAGCACCTGCAGTGTTATTGGGGCACATGAGACACTAGCACCTGCAGTGTTATTGGGGCACATGAGACACTAGCACCTGCAGTGTTATTGGGGCACATGAGACACTAGCACCTGCAGTGTTATTGGGGCACATGAGACACTAGCACCTGCAGTGTTATTGGGGCACATGAGACATAGCACCTGCAGTGTTATTGGGCACATGAGACACTAGCACCTGCAGTTATTGGGGCACATGAGACACTAGCACCTGCAGTGTTATTGGGGCACATGAGACACTAGCACCTGCAGTGTTATTGGGCACATGAACACTAGCACCTGCAGTGTTATTGGGGCACATGAGACACTAGCACCTGCAGTGTTATTGGGCACATGAGACACTAGCACCTCAGTGTTATTGGGGCACATGAGACACTAGCACCTGCAGTGTTATTGGGGCACATGAGAACTAGCACTGCAGTGTTTTGGGGCACATGAGACACTAGCACCTGCAGTGTTATTGGGCACATGAGACACTAGCACCTGCAGTGTTATTGGGGCACATGAGACACTGCACCTGCAGTGTTATTGGGCACATGAGACACTAGCACCTGCAGTGTTATTGGGCACATGAGACACTAGCACCTGCATGTTATTGGGGCACATGAAAACTAGCACCTGCAGTGTTATTGGGGCACATGAGACACTAGCACCTGCAGTGTTATTGGGCACATGAGACACTAGCACCTGCAGTGTTATTGGGCACATGAGACACTAGCACCTGCAGTGTTATTGGGCACATGAGACACTAGCACCTGCAGTGTTATTGGGGCACATGAGACACTAGCACCTGCAGTGTTATTGGGCACATGAGACACTAGCACCTGCAGTGTTATTGGGGCACATGAGACACTAGCACCTGCAGTGTATTGGAGCACATGAGACACTAGCACCTGCAGTGTTATTGGGCACATGAGACACTAGCACCTGCGTGTATTGGCATG
The DNA here is from genome assembly GCA_021186555.1 of Reticulitermes speratus. NCBI lineage: Eukaryota > Metazoa > Arthropoda > Insecta > Blattodea > Rhinotermitidae > Reticulitermes > Reticulitermes speratus. Next base: position 3,641,787 of record JAJKFL010000042.1, read on the forward strand.
AGACACTAGCACCTGCATGTTTATTGGGCACATGAGACACTAGCACCTGCAGTGTTATTGGGCACAGAGACACTAGCACTGCAGTGTTATTGGGACATGAACACTAGCACCTGCAGTGTTTTGGGGCACATGAGACACAGCACCTGCAGTGTTATTGGAGCACATGAGACACTAGCACCTGCAGTGTTATTGGGGCACATGAGACACTAGCACCTGCAGTGTTATTGGGGCACATGAGACACTAGCACCTGCAGTGTTATTGGAGCACATGAGACACTAGCACCTGCAGTGTTATTGGGCACATGAAACTAGCACCTGCAGTGTTATTGGGGCACATGAGACACTAGACCGCAGTGTTTTGGGCAATGAGACACTGCACTGCAGTGTTATTGGGCACATGAGACACTAGCACCTGCATGTTATTGGGCACATGAAACTAGCACCTGCAGTGTTATTGGGGCACATGAGACACTAGCACCTGCAGTGTTATTGGGGCAATGAGACACTAGCACCTGCAGTGTTATTGGGGCACATGAGACACTAGCACCTGCAGTGTTATTGGGCACATGAGACACTAGCACCTGCAGTGTTATTGGGCACATGAGACACTAGCACCTGCAGTGTTATTGGAGCACATGAGACACTAGCACCTGCAGTGTTATTGGGCACATGAAACTAGCACCTGCAGTGTTATTGGGGCACATGAGACACTAGCACCTGCAGTGTTATTGGGGCAATGAGACACTAGCACCTGCAGTGTTATTGGGCACATGAGACACTAGCACCTGCAGTGTTATTGGGCACATGAGACACTAGCACCTGCAGTGTTATTGGGGCACATGAGACACTAGCACCTGCAGTGTTATTGGGGCACATGAGACACTAGCACCTGCAGTGTTATTGGGGCACATGAGACACTAGCACCTGCAGTGTTATTGGGCATATGAGACACTGCACCTGCAGTGTTTTGGGGCACATGAGACACTGCACCTGCATGTTATTGGGGCATATGAGACACTGCACCTGCAGTGTTATTGGGGCACATGAGACACTAGCACCTGCAGTGTTATTGGGGCACATGAGACACTAGCACCTGCATGTTATTGGGCAATGAGACACTAGCACCTGCAGTGTTATTGGGGCACATGAGACACTAGCACCTGCAGTGTTATTGGGGCACATGAGACACTAGCACCTGCAGTGTTATTGGGGCACATGAGACACTGCACCTGCAGTGTTATTGGGGCAATGAGACACTAGCACCTGCAGTGTTATTGGGGCACATGAGACACTAGCACCTGCAGTGTTATTGGGGCACATGAGACACTAGCACCTGCAGTGTTTTGGGCACATGAGACACTGCACCTGCAGTGTTATTGGGGCACATGAGACACTAGCACCTGCAGTGTTATTGGGGCATATGAGACACTAGCACCTGCAGTGTTATTGGGGCACATGAGACACTAGCACCTGCAGTGTTATTGGGGCACATGAGACACTGCACCTGCATGTTATTGGGGCAATGAGACACTAGCACCTGCAGTGTTATTGGGGCACATGAGACACTAGCACCTGCAGTGTTATTGGGCATATGAGACACTAGCACCTGCAGTGTTATTGGGGCACATGAGACACTGCACCTGCAATGTTATTGGGCATATGAGACACTCGCACCTGCATGTTATTGGGGCATATGAGACCTAGCACCTGCAGTGTTATTGGGGCATATGAGACACTAGCACCTGCAGTGTTATTGGGGCACATGAGACACTCGCACCTGCAATGTTATTGGGGCATATGAGACACTCGCACCTGCAATGTTATTGGGGCATATGAGACACTAGCACCTGCAGTGTTATTGGGGCACATGAGACACTAGCACCTGCTAGTGTTATTGGGGCAATGAGACACTAGCACCTGCAGTGTTATTGGGCACATGAGACACTAGCACCTGCAGTGTTATTGGGCATATGAGACACTAGCACCTGCAGTGTTATTGGGGCACATGAGACACTCGCACCTGCAATGTTATTGGGGCATATGAGACACTCGCACCTGCAATGTTATTGGGGCATATGAGACACTAGCACCTGCAGTGTTATTGGGGCATATGACACTAGCACCTGCAGTGTTATTGGGGCACATGAGACACTCGCACCTGCAATGTTATTGGGGCATATGAGACACTCGCACCTGCAATGTTATTGGGGCATATGAGACACTAGCACCTGCAGTGTTATTGGGGCACATGAGACACTAGCACCTGCAGTGTTATTGGGGCACATGAGACACTCGCACCTGCAATGTTATTGGGGCATATGAGACACTAGCACCTGCAGTGTTATTGGGGCACATGAGACACTCGCACCTGCAATGTTATTGGGGCACATGAGACACTAGCACCTGCAGTGTTATTGGGGCACATGAGACACTCGCACCTGCAGTGTTATTGGGGCACATCAGACACTCGCACCTGCAGTGTTATTGGGGCACATCAGACACTTGCACCTGCAATGTTATTGGGGCACATCAGACACTCGCACCTGCAGTGTTATTGGGGCACATCAGACACTCGCACCTGCAATGTTATTGGGGCACACACTCGCACCTGCAGTGTTATTGGGGCACACACTAGCACCTGCAGTGTTATTCTTCCAAATTTACACGAATTTAAAATCTTGGAAAATTAACAGAACGAAAGCACCAGAAGGTTTACGCCCAGCGGACATATCCTAACTTGTTTTGCTCTGTACGAACGCCTACAACAAACCTAGATATGCAGTTTGCTACAGCACGGCAGCACGTCACTGTCTATTTCTGCAACAAACAGCGTCCGTCCTCCAGCCACTACTTTTACATAATTCCTGTCAGTCCCACCCAGCTTTTCAATGCCAGCCGCAGACACGCATGACGTCATCAGTCGTCGGGTTCATGCAGCGCAGTCCTCTTTGACGCTGTCCCGCACAACGCGGTTTCGCTTTAACGTTCACAGATTTAGCGACGAGGGTTACCGCGACTTGCTTTGACGTGTTTTGTCAGGTTTTTAGTTTATGTGGGTAAAAAGTGCGTCGTTCGACGCTGCTGCGCTGTGCCTTGACATTCGCATGAACCTAACCTCAACGTTAAACCACCACTTGATATAGCAACAAAATACTGTACAGTTCGCAGACCTAATAACACGTAGTAATAATGAGGTTCTCAGATTTCAGGATATGACGCCGTTTACATTGGTATTTGCCTTATATAATACCCTTCATATGAGCTGTCACTCTGGTTGCCATGACAACCATTTTTACGTGGCTACGTTCTCGGTGAGGTACGCGCTTTTGGCGAAGAAATTTTCCAGGCGCTTTCGCAAAACATTTGCCAAAAGTGACTATCAGCTTCGTCATGTCCGTCCGTCCGCTTGGAGCAGCTCGGCTCCAGAGATAAGCTTCCGCCGCGGTGTAGCTGAGGCCTTCACTCTTCTCGGATGTTACGCAGCGTATGTTGATAGTTGTTGACGGCCTATTGGTCCCACCTTCGAGGGTCAAGCAGACTTCTTAGACAGCTTGACCCTCGAAGGCCTCAACTCGGCTCCCCCTTTACGGATTCTGGTGAAACTTTATACTGGGGGCTTCTAATAAATTCTGGGACGAAAATTAAAGTTTGGTTAAAATCGGACAAAAATAACACAAACTTTACACGAGCACCTACGTACTTATCTAGTTGCTCTTTATAACGGAGGCAGACTGCATTGTCTGTGACCTGCGACCTCAGGCCGAAGACTCAAACACGATGGACCCTACATCTGTTGCTGGGACGCGGAGAAACTTTTTGAGATAACAACAGAGCCCACGCACCAGAAGTTTTACCTTCTGCCGACGTTTCCTAACTTATTATAATTCAGAATGTGTTCTCTGTTAGGTACGGACTGACGCTGAAGAAACAGTTCAGCATGGAGCATATAATGAAACCTAGCACAACTAGGTGGCAGCACTCTCGCAGACAAAATGAACGGGCGGTAGAGAAGTGCGCTCAGAGGCGTGACCGTGGCTAGTTGGTACGTGCTTGTGTACACGGCTTTATATCAGCAAGACTGGAACCTGAATTTGTTCGTGCTGAAACATTAACATTAAGATGCCTGCAACCCAAAATCAGACTGTCCTTCAGGCGTTTCCTTACATCGCACTAACAGCAAGACGCTCAATACGTAAGGTCAAGTCATTACAGCAGTGACTGTAGTGCGTACTGTATATTGCACTGAGGTATCATTATTTTTCAACAGAATCCCCGAGCCCCCTCCCCCCCCCCCCCCCGATGCACCTGGCATGCAAATGTCTGATGTTAATGTGAGAATGACTGCTGTTTTGAAGTGTGGAGACCACGAGACTTGTTCATGCTCTCCTGCACACAGCTTACCTTTATTGGAACCAACTGTTAAGTGTGAAGGTGATCCATAATCACCACCACCACCACCAATCACGTTAAAATATAAAAGACAGCAACAACACATGTCAGCAGCCACTAATGGCACGCAACCAGTACCCTGAATACAGAAGCAGAACAATCGGACCCCAAAACTTCACGTATATATCAATATACCTCAGATAATGGACAGTGTCTCATATATTTAAAAATACCAGAGAGTTTTGGGGCATCGTGAGAAACTTACGTAACACCAACAAATGCACTATTCTATATTTTATCTGTACTACCTTTTCCATAGCTCATACATATTTTGGTGTTATTATCTCGCCATCTTCAGGGAGCTGACACTAAATTCCTATAGAACCTACAGCAATAAAATAGGTCACAATAAGCATACATACATAGTGGCATCAATAGTGCAGAGTATTATCGTGACCTATTTTATTGCTGTAGGTTCTATAGAAACTATGGTGTCGGCTCCCTGAAGATGGTGAGATAATAATGCCGAAACATGTAGGAGCTATGAAAAAGACAGTGCGCATAACATACACATTGCTAGGAAGCAGTCACTCACACTGAGAGTGTGTGATGCCATGAAACTGGTAGAAAGGTGCCACCATTTCAGAAGAACATGCAGAATAACACGACGGCTCTTCTGGCCACGTTAATGCCGTGTACATGGTGCGAATACCCAAAACAAATGAGCACCATTTGAATTAACAGCCATGAATACCTGAAAACCTATACGGAGTAACATCCTAGAAGACCATCATCTGATGACTATATAATACAATTTTTTTAAAAATCGGCCGGCAATAAATTCGTAACTTCTTTGCTTTACATGTAAATATCGAGAAAAATCTTTACCATAATTAAATGTAGCCATTTTAAACTGAGGAATTTGGGTGTAAGTATTTCAAACAAGCATACATTTTACTTTAACCATGCACATTTTTATGATATTACTGTGCTTTATGCTTTGATTACAATCAATTACAAAGGCACTAACAGTATAGCCAACACCACAGTGAGAACAAGACATAACAGTACCTACCGAATATGATGCAAAGAACTGAGCGTCACTGCTGATTAGCTGTGACAGGATGTATCAAGCACAGTAACATGTCGGTGAAACACGCAGCCAAAATATGTATTACAACCATGGGTGCACAAAATTCCCCAAAACTGAGGAGCCACCTCAAATCTAGGTCCCAGAAGGGTGACATGAAGCAAGTTCCACACTAGAAGTGCCACTTCCTTACAGGTACTGTATGTTACTCAATCAACATAATAATTACACGCCATCTTTGTGGTGTACTTTAGGTAATATATTACCCTTTTATCGACCCTAAAACCAAACAGGTAACAATGTCTGTTTACACTTACCCCAAGCTATAAACATAATGGGGCAAGTGTAAATAAATTACTAATACATGAATAATAGCAGCTGATGGACTAATTCATCATTATATATGACGCAGTACAAACCGGTGTCAACAAATACATTCCGTAACCTTTAAATCACTACAAACATCCCTTATAACCCACAGATCACACAGCACATATTGCAGTTATTAAGCTACGCTTGTCAGTGGATGTAACCTATACACCTGTCGTAACGTACACTATCTCGTTACCTTGTGTCTACGATCTAAAAGGTGGCGTACAAAATAATGTACAATACACAAACTCATTTTCTGCACCAATTATCTCACAAACTCAAAATTTCATCAAACAACTTTGTGATTGGTTCATTATAATTACTGCAGTCTATAGGGAAATAACTACACTAGGCAATATCGGTCCGTGTGGATAGATGGCTCTGCAAGCCGGTTTTATAGTAGCAAATTACCGTTAGTTCTGACCTCCTAGTCGTGGTTCCGAATAACTTACATGCTCCAACAAGTGGGTTACAGCTAAATACCTGGCTATGAATATTCCAAAACAAAGTTTACATATACTGCGTAATTAGTAACGACGTTCTCTAAAACCATTGGGTGCTACCAACAAACCAGTAATATTCCAGTATTACAATATTACAGCCAGTAACAGTATATGTTTAGACCACACATGGAGCACAGTACACACAGTAACAGTATACGTTTAGACCACACATGGAGCACAGTACAGACAGTAACAGTATACGTTTAGACCACACATGGAGCACAGTACAGACAGTAACAGTATATGTTTAGACCACACATGGAGCACAGTACAGACAGTAACAGTATACGTTTAGACCACACATGGAGCACAGTACAGACAGTAACAGTATATGTTTAGACCACACATGGAGCACAGTACAGACAGTAACAGAATACGTTTAGACCACACATTATGTAGTATGTTTAGACCACACATGGAGCACAGTACAGACAGTAACAGAATACGTTTAGACCACACATTATCTAGTATGTTTAGACCACACATTTAGACCATACATGGAGCACAGTACAGACAGTAACAGTACACGTTTAGACCACACATTTAGACCACACATGGAGCACAGTACAGACAGTAACAGTACACGTTTAGACCACACATTTAGACCACACATGGAGCACAGTACAGACAGTAACAGAATACGTTTAGACCACACATTATCTAGTATGTTTAGACCACACATTTAGACCACACATGGAGCACAGTACACGTTTAGACCACACATTTAGACCACACATGGAGCACAGTACAGACAGTAACAGAATACGTTTAGACCACACATTATCTAGTATGTTTAGACCACACATTTAGACCACACATGGAGCACAGTACAGACAGTAACAGTACACGTTTAGACCACACATTTAGACCACACATGGAGCACAGTACAGACAGTAACAGTATACGTTTAGACCACACATTTAGACCACACATTTAGACCACACATGGAGCACAGTACAGACAGTAACAGTACACGTTTAGACCACACATTTAGACCACACATGGAGCACAGTACAGACAGTAACAGTATACGTTTAGACCACACATGGAGCACAGTACAGACAGTAACAGTATACGTTTAGACCACACATTTAGACCACACATGGAGCACAGTACAGACAGTAACAGTACACGTTTAGACCACACATGGAGCACAGTACAGACAGTAACAGTACACGTTTAGACCACACATTTAGACCACACATGGAGCACAGTACAGACAGTAACAGTACACGTTTAGACCACACATTTAGACCACACATGGAGCACAGTACAGACAGTAACAGTACACGTTTAGACCACACATTTAGACCACACATGGAGCACAGTACAGACAGTAACAGTATACGTTTAGACCACACATGGAGCACAGTACAGACAGTAACAGTATACGATTAGACCACACATGGAGCACAGTACAGACAGTAACAGTACACGTTTAGACCACACATTTAGACCACACATGGAGCACAGTACAGACAGTAACAGTATAAGTTTAGACCACACATGGAGCACAGTACAGACAGTAACAGTACACGTTTAGACCACACATTTAGACCACACATGGAGCACAGTACAGACAGTAACAGTATACGTTTAGACCACACATGGAGCACAGTACAGACAGTAACAGTACACGTTTAGACCACACATTTAGACCACACATGGAGCACAGTACAGACAGTAACAGTACACGTTTAGACCACACATTTAGACCACACATTTAGACCACACATGGAGCACAGTACAGACAGTAACAGTATACGTTTAGACCACACATTTAGACCACACATGGAGCACAGTACAGACAGTAACAGTATACGTTTAGACCACACATTTAGACCACACATGGAGCACAGTACAGACAGTAACAGTATACGTTTAGACCACACATTTAGACCACACATGGAGCACAGTACAGACAGTAACAGTATACGTTTAGACCACACATGGAGCACAGTACAGACAGTAACAGTACACGTTTAGACCACACATTTAGACCACACATGGAGCACAGTACAGACAGTAAGACGTTAGCAATCCATTTATTTAACTACGTTCTTTAGATACTTTATTACTTTAATTACATTAATTAATTTATTTGTTCCCATTTATTTATTCGTTCAATTTATTCGATATATTTATTAATGTATGTACACTATTTATTCAAATTCTGTTTATTCAGTCTACTTCTTCTTCTTTCTATGGGCCCGTCGGCATTAGCTCCGGACGCACCGCAGCCTTAGGCTTATTGTGCTAACCCTTGTCTTTCAATTATCAAGTCTGCAGCCACAGCCGTTCCTTGATCAGGTTCATCGAAGGTGGAATACTCGAGTAAGAGTGGGGTCTTCTCACACCCCCACTACTTCTCGCCACCGCCTTCTCTTACTTTAATGAGCTACTTCCGCTGCACTCCCGAGAGTCGCCTGGACTGCAGTCTAGTCGTATAGACACCTGCAGCCAGTCTGTATTCATCAGAAGAAACAGCGAAAGGCTCAAAGCCTACAGCCTCAGTATCAAGTTTGCAGCCACGGCCGCTCCTTGATCAGGTTCATCAGAACTCAGCTCAGAACTTACTTGTATCAAGTCTACAGCCACAGCCACTCCTTGATCAAGTCCATTAATTACTGTGTCCATTTTATTCCCATAAGTAATGGGGAAGTAACAGCCACCACCCGCAGAGCCCCTTACGGGTGGAAGGCATAAATACAACGGGGTGCTGCCCGGTTCCCCGAGGGGATCGTAAACGCACTGCTGTTTTTCCACCCCAGTGCCACGCAGTCCTCGGCACGATACCTCACACCTTGACTTGGGTGAATAGGAAGGATGTTATGGAAAGGGTATTGGTACAGACAGGTCGTTGTGGAACACGCTTTGTCTGGCCCCTCAGCTGAGGCCTGCCCGGCTTGGGAGACCCTACCAGTAGTTAAGCTACCGCCGGTTTAGCCCCCAGCTTCTTTGGGGCACTCAAACCCTCACCACCCGCACGGACAGTGCTTCGTTAAGGCGATGTCCCCTGGGAGGGTTCAGTCTACTAATTACATACTTTATTAAATCAATCCATATAATTTACGTACTTCGTTTATGTAGTTAATTAAATAAATTCATTGATTTTATTTATTTTTCATTCAGTTACTGTATTTGAATCATTGACTTAGTTTATGTAATTCAAATTATTTAGTTTGTGCCCTTAATCTGTTTATATAGTGTAATTACTTTTATTTATTTATTTAATAGATTTACCTGCTTCTTTAATAAATCTACTTATTTGGTTAATTCATTCCATTCATATAATTTATGCATTTATTTAGTTTATTAATTTAAGCAACTTAAATTAAATAATTCATTTTTTAAATTGTTTAAAATTATTGAGTCCTTTGATAACAATTGAGTTATTTAATTAATTTTTTATATAATTTGCTTTATGTACTTATATAATTTATTTTCTTAATTAATCTACTTTAATTAATTCATCCATTCATTTAATCTATGTATTAATTTAATGTACTCATTAAACTTACATATGTAATTGATTTCATTTATTTAATCTTAAGACATCCCACCGTTTCTTATACTATTACAAATCAGCATGTAACGGCCATCAACACAACTGTTTATGACTATTACTAATTGGATCTTCAGAGTATACGAGTATGGCCTGCTAGACCCTTGAAGATGAGACCAATAGGTTGTCCCAAAATGTCGGTATGAACTACTATCCTACGTTGCGTAAAATCCCAAAACAGCGCAGATGTAAAAACTGAACTACATTTTAGACGCTTACAACGAAACTAAGCACATTGTTAAGTACAAATGATTGTTACCTCTTTGAAGACTAAAATTAAACCACACACATAAAAGATTTAGTTCCCACCTCATAGACAACACTGCTTCCAATAGAAAGATCACTCGGTGACTGCTATATAGGGAAAAATGGTTGTTTATTGTAAGAATTATAAGGAACACATAAATACACTGTGTAGGCATAATGCAGATTTTCTGATATTAAACCTGGCGGTACGTATAGTAATCACTGGACTTCAAAAGATTGATATTAGGAATATTAACCCGGATTATCATCTTGTCACACACCCTTTTATAACAGCATTAACAGCATTCAGTATTCTGTTCAAAATTCTTCATTTCATCTCGTCAATTGTCTCATCAGTTGCTGTATCATGAAGGGCATGGATCACGTGACTCAACTCAAACAGTGCATGAGCCCAAAGAGTAATTTTGAAATTTGAGGCAGTCCACACATTACTGCAAGCAATAAAGGGGCCAAGCACTGTCATTAAAATTAAACACACCATTAAGACTACTTTTAATAACAAAATCAAAACAGATTAAAACTATTGAATGTCAAGTTTTTCTGTACTGCTATATCTGTGCTGATGTATATTGTACGTTACCGTCCACACACAGCCAACTGCTATATCTGTGCTGATGTATATTGTACGTTACCGTCCACACACAGCCAACTGCTATATCTGTGCTGATGTATATTGTACGTTACCGTCCACAACCAGCCAACTGCTATATCTGTGCTGATGTATATTGTACGTTACCGTCCACACACAGCCAACTGCTATATCTGTGCTGATGTATATTGTACGTTACCGTCCACACACAGCCAACTGCTATATCTGTGCTGATGTATATTGTACGTTACCGTCCACACACAGCCAACTGCTATATCTGTGCTGATGTATATTGTACGTTACCGTCCACACACAGCCAACTGCTATATCTGTGCTGATGTATATTGTACGTTACCGTCCACACACAGCCAACTGCTATATCTGTGCTGATGTATATTGTACGTTACCGTCCACACACAGCCAACTGCTATATCTGTGCTGATGTATATTGTACGTTACCGTCCACACACAGCCAACTGCTATATCTGTGCTGATGTATATTGTACGTTACCGTCCACACACAGCCAACTGCTATATCTGTGCTGATGTATATTGTACGTTACCGTCCACAACCAGCCAACTGCTATACCTGTGCTGATGTATATTGTACGTTACCGTCCACACACAGCCAACTGCTATATCTTTGCTGATGTATATTGTACGTTACCGTCCACACACAGCCAACTGCTATATCTTTGCTGATGTATATTGTACGTTACCGTCCACAACCAGCCAACTGCTATATCTGTGCTGATGTATATTGTACGTTACCGTCCACACCAGCACTGCTATATCTTTGCTGATGTATATTGTACGTTACCGTCCACAACCAGCCAACTGCTATATCTGTGCTGATGTATATTGTACGTTACCGTCCACACACAGCCAACTGCTATATCTTTGCTGATGTATATTGTACGTTACCGTCCACAACCAGCCAACTGCTATATCTGTGCTGATGTATATTGTACGTTACCGTCCACACACAGCCAACTGCTATATCTTTGCTGATGTATATTGTACGTTACCGTCCACACACAGCCAACTGCTATATCTGTGCTGATGTATATTGTACGTTACCGTCCACAACCAGCCAACTGCTATATCTGTGCTGATGTATATTGTACGTTACCGTCCACACACAGCCGACTGCTATATCTTTGCTGATGTATATTGTACATTACCGTCCACACACAGCCGACTGCTATATCTTTGCTGATGTATATTGTACGTTACCGTCCACACACAGCCGACTGCTATATCTTTGCTGATGTATATTGTACGTTACCGTCCACAACCAGCCAACTGCTATATCTTTGCTGATGTATATTGTACGTTACCGTCCACACACAGCCGACTGCTATATCTTTGCTGATGTATATTGTACGTTACCGTCCACAACCAGCCAACTGCTATATCTTTGCTGATGTATATTGTACGTTACCGTCCACAACCAGCCAACTGCTATATCTGTGCTGATGTATATTGTACGTTACCGTCCACACACAGCCGACTGCTATATCTTTGCTGATGTATATTGTACGTTACCGTCCACAACCAGCCAACTGCTATATCTTTGCTGATGTATATTGTACGTTACCGTCCACAACCAGCCAACTGCTATATCTGTGCTGATGTATATTGTACGTTACCGTCCACAACCAGCCAACTGCTATATCTGTGCTGATGTATATTTACGTTACCGTCCACACACAGCCGACTGCTATATCTTTGCTGATGTATAATGTACGTTACCGTCCACAACCAGCCAACTGCTATATCTTTGCTGATGTATATTGTACGTTACCGTCCAGACAGCCAACTGCTATATCTTTGCTGATGTATATTGTACGTTACCGTCCACATACAGCCAACTGCTATATCTGTGCTGATGTATATTGTACGTTACCGTCCACAACCAGCCAACTGCTATATCTGTGCTGATGTATATTGTACGTTACCGTCCACAACCAGCCAACTGCTATATCTGTGCTGATGTATATTGTACGTTACCGTCCACAACCAGCCAACTGCTATATCTTTGCTGATGTATATTGTACGTTACCGTCCAGACAGCCAACTGCTATATCTGTGCTGATGTATATTGTACGTTACCGTCCACACACAGCCAACTGCTATATCTTTGCTGATGTATATTGTACGTTACCGTCCACACACAGCCAACTGCTATATCTTTGCTGATGTATATTGTACGTTACCGTCCACACACAGCCAACTGCTATATCTGTGCTGATGTATATTGTACGTTACCGTCCAGACAGCCAACTGCTATATCTGTGCTGATGTATATTGTACGTTACCGTCCACAGACAGCCAACTGCTATATCTGTGCTGATGTATATTGTACGTTACCGTCCACACACAGCCAACTGCTATATCTTTGCTGATGTATATTGTACGTTACCGTCCACACACAGCCAACTGCTATATCTTGCTGATGTATATTGTACGTTACCGTCCACAACCCAGCCAACTGCTATATCTTTGCTGATGTATATTGTACGTTACCGTCCAACAACAGCCAACTGCTATATCTGTGCTGATTGTATATTGTACGTTACCGTCCACACACAGCCAACTGCTATATCTTGTGCTGATGTATATTGTACGTTACCGTCCACACACAGCCAACTGCTATATCTGTGCTGATGTATATTGTACGTTACCGTCCACAACCAGCCAACTGCTATATCTTGCTGATGTATATTGTACGTTACCGTCCACAACAGCCAACTGCTATATCTTTGCTGATGTATATTGTACGTTACCGTCCACACAGCCAACTGCTATATCTTTGCTGATGTATATTGTACGTTACCGTCCACACACAGCCGACTGCTATATCTTTGCTGATGTATATTGTTACGTTACCGTCCACAACCAGCCAACTGCTATATCTTTGCTGATGTATATTGTACGTTACCGTCCACAACCAGCCAACTGCTATATCTGTGCTGATGTATATTGTACGTTACCGTCCACACAGCCGACTGCTATATCTTTGCTGATGTATATTGTACGTTACCGTCCACAACCAGCCAACTGCTATATCTTTGCTGATGTATATTGTACGTTACCGTCCACAACCAGCCAACTGCTATATCTTTGCTGATGTATATTGTACGTTACCGTCCAGACAGCCAACTGCTATATCTGTGCTGATGTATATTGTACGTTACCGTCCACACACAGCCAACTGCTATATCTGTGCTGATGTATATTGTACGTTACCGTCCACAACCAGCCAACTGCTATATCTGTGCTGATGTATATTGTACGTTACCGTCCACAACCAGCCAACTGCTATATCTGTGCTGATGTATATTGTACGTTACCGTCCACAACCAGCCAACTGCTATATCTTTGCTGATGTATATTGTACGTTACCGTCCAGACAGCCAACTGCTATATCTGTGCTGATGTATATTGTACGTTACCGTCCACACACAGCCAACTGCTATATCTTTGCTGATGTATATTGTACGTTACCGTCCACACACAGCCAACTGCTATATCTGTGCTGATGTATATTGTACGTTACCGTCCACACCAGCCAACTGCTATATCTGTGCTGATGTATATTGTACGTTACCGTCCAGACAGCCAACTGCTATATCTGTGCTGATGTATATTGTACGTTACCGTCCACAGACAGCCAACTGCTATATCTTTGCTGATGTATATTGTACGTTACCGTCCACACACAGCCAACTGCTATATCTTGCTGATGTATATTGTAACGTTACCGTCCACACACAGCCAACTGCTATATCTTTGCTGATGTTATATTGTACGTTACCGTCCACACACAGCCAACTGCTATATCTGTGCTGATGTATATTGTACGTTACCGTCCAGACAGCCAACTGCTATATCTGTGCTGATGTATATTGTACGTTACCGTCCACACACAGCCAACTGCTATATCTTTGCTGATGTATATTGTACGTTACCGTCCACAGACAGCCAACTGCTATATCTTTGCTGATGTATATTGTACGTTACCGTCCACACACAGCCAACTGCTATATCTTTGCTGATGTATACTGTACGTTACCGTCCACACACAGCCAACTGCTATATCTGTGCTGATGTATATTGTACGTTACCGTCCACACACAGCCAACTGCTATATCTGTGCTGATGTATATTGTACGTTACCGTCCACAACCAGCCAACTGCTATATCTTGTGCTGATGTATATTGTACGTTACCGTCCACACACAGCCACTGCTATATCTTTGCTGATGTATATTGTACGTTACCGTCCACACACAGCCGAACTGCTATATCTTTGCTGATGTATATTGTACGTTACCGTCCACAACCAGCCAACTGCTATATCTGTGCTGATGTATATTGTACGTTACCGTCCACACACAGCCGACTGCTATATCTGTGCTGATGTATATTGTACGTTACCGTCCACAACCAGCCAACTGCTATATCTTTGCTGATGTATATTGTACGTTACCGTCCACACACAGCGACTGCTATATCTTTGCTGATGTATATTGTACGTTACCGTCCAACAGCCAACTGCTATATCTTTGCTGATGTATATTGTACGTTACGTCCACAGACAGCCAACTGCTATATCTCTTGCTGATGTATACTGTACGTTACCGTCCAGACAGCCAACTGCTATATCTTTGCTGATGTATATTGTACGTTACCGTCCAACAGCAACTGATACTGCGATATACTGTTTACTAGACTCTTATGCATGATGTGATGATATTGTACGTTACCGTCCACAGACAGCCAACTGCTATATCTTTGCTGATGTATATTGTACGTTACCGTCCAGACAGCCAACTGCTATATCTGTGCTGATGTATATTGTACGTTACCGTACACAGACAGCCAACTGCTATATCTGTGCTGATGTATATTGTACGTTACCGTCCAGACATCCAACTGCTATATCTGTGCTGATGTATATTGTAGGTTACCGTCCACACACAGCCAACTGCTATATCTTTGCTGATGTATATTGTACGTTACCGTCCACACACAGCCAACTGCTATATCTTTGCTGATGTATATTGTACGTTACCGTCCACAGACAGCCAACTGCTATATGTGCTGATGTATATTGTACGTTACCGTCCACAGACAGCCAACTGCTATATCTTTGCTGATGTATATTGTACGTTACCGTCCACAGACAGCCAACTGCTATATCTTTGCTGATGTATATTGTACGTTACCATCCACACACAGCCAACTGCTATATCTTTGCTGATGTATATTGTACGTTACCGTCCACAGACAGCCAACTGCTATATCTTTGCTGATGTATATTGTACGTTACCGTCCACAGACAGCCAACTGCTATATCTGTGCTGATGTATATTGTACGTTACCGTCCACAGACAGCCAACTGCTATATCTGTGCTGATGTATATTGTACGTTACCGTCCACAGACAGCCAACTGCTATATCTTTGCTGATGTATACTGTACGTTACCGTCCAGACAGCCAACTGCTATATCTGTGCTGATGTATATTGTACGTTACCGTCCACACACAGCCAACTGTTATATCTTTGCTGATGTATATTGTACGTTACCGTCCACAGACAGCCAACTGCTATATCTTTGCTGATGTATATTGTACGTTACCGTCCAGACAGCCAACTGCTATATCTGTGCTGATGTCTCCCTACACACACAGCCATAGTAAGATAGCACACGTAACATCACAACACAACTACACACACAGCCATAGTAAGATAGCACACGTAACATCACAACACAACTACACACACAGCCATAGTAAGATAGCACACGTAACATCACAACACAACTACACACACAGCCATAGTAAGATAGCACACGTAACATCACAACACACCAGAAAAGGCACACGGAGACGTAATAACACGCCAGTAGTTCAGCAAAAAAGTGAATGCAACGAACATTTTATAACTTTTAACCAAGTTTTAAATATACATATATTATTGGTTTTAAGGTTTTATCAGACTAACGTACCACTCAGTGATACGCATATACTGTATTTGTCTTAATGTGAATAACTAGTAGCAAATGGTAACCCCTGATGATGGAACTGTAAGGTTCTGAAACACGTGTAGGGTGAGGGGACAAAAGGCCACAATAAAAGTGGTAAAAAACAGTGCATTTGTTGGTTTAATTATTTGATTAAAAAAATGCACGGTGGTAATAGTGTGAAAAAGTGTTTACAGCCAACACACTGTGGTAGCCGAGATGAAAGGCCTGCAGAAGGGCAAAACAAAATCAGTGTCACCAAGTTTTGTCACTTTTGCGTATTTATATGACACTAGACTAACATAACGGTGCTGGCAGCACGACATGCTACAACTGAAACGACACTTTGTACATAATAACTCATGGGAGAATAATCTTAAAATTCATTTTCAAGAAATAGGATAAAAGGGTGTGGATTGGATTAATCTTGCTCAGGATAGGGACATGTGGCATGCTGTTGTAATCACAGTAATGCACCTTCATGCCTCATAAAATAAGGTTAATTTCTTGACTAGATAAGGAACTATCAGCTTCTCAAGAAGAGCTCCACTCCATGTAGTGAATTAGTTAATGCTTTCAGAACCAATTTGCAGATGGAAACATCATGTTATATCTAGAATACCAACTGTATAATCAGCACTTCCCATGTCATCACAAACAAGTTAGGAAATATATGCACAACATAATTATTTGTGCAGTCACTCCCTTTTGTTAATTACCTAAAAAAATGTAAGATTAAAAAAAAGTGCGCTTGGGTGTAGCATGTGTTGTAATTTTGTGTAGCGTTTGTAATTTTGTGTAGCATGTGTTGTAATTTTGTGTAGCATGTGTTGTAATTTTGTGTAGCATGTGTTGTAATTTTGTGTAGCATGTTGTAATTTTGTGTAGCATGTGTTGTAATTTTGTGTAGCATGTGTTGTAATTTTGTGTAGCATGTGTTGTAATTTTGTGTAGCATGTGTTGTAATTTTGTGTAGCATGTGTTGTAATTTTGTGTAGCATGTGTTGTAATTTTGTTTCTGATAAACACTTAGTGAGTTAAGCTCAATACGTGTTCAGAAATGTGTAAGTGTAAACCATCTGTTACTCTTACTGTTACCTGTTATTGAGGGAAATGGAACATTGACATACAGTTGTCCGTGTCCATACCATGCACCCACACGGTGAGTAGAGGTATAGCTGCACTCATTCTTAACCAGGGCACTAAATGGAGGCGAGTGGTCAACTTCACAGTCTGGCCACGTCACTCCCAGGGAAAGAACACCCAGCTCCCATTATTAGGAAGCTGCGTCAGCCCCACAGGCAGTCTGGGCATTTTGGAGCACATAAAAATCTGTCATCACTGCTGGGACCAAACCCCAAATGATACAGCCCATAGCCCAGTCTCTATACCAACTGAGCTCTCCCATCTCCCAACCAAAATGGAATATGTCCCTGAATAACAGTTAAACATTCCACTATCAACCTTCATGAAAATCCATTCAGCATTTCTTGGCGTTTTATGCACAGACAGACAGACGGATACACGGAATGACTTCAATAGGTGATGTACAGGGATGCAAACATGCCTAGACATTGCGCAATGAATGGAATTTAACACACAAAATGTAGAAAAATAAAAGGAAAAACATGTTTAAGAACAACTTTATTAAGAAGAGCTAAGAAGCGCCACTTTGTTTTATAACTTCAGCTACTGTACGCTGATCCAGCTTACACTGCATGGTGCAGTTACTAACAGACTTTTGGGACATAATGCCATCTGGTGTGGTAGATGGGTAAGAAGCTGCACGGCGTCACAACCTAGAAAACCACCATCTTGACACCCACTGCTGTGACAACCTCAAATATCACACAGGTTTGATTATTCAAACTTAAAAATGTGTTCAGACAAGCACCTGAAACCATAAGCTTACCAAATTGTGGTTCGTGGTTACAGAAGTTAAAAAATGTCTGCACTATACAGCAAATGGAACACCCTCATGTTACTGATCAAACCTCGTAACAGGCTTGCCTGCCACCAGCCCATCTGATTCGATTCAACTTTTCTTTATAAAACTAGTGCAGTAATACTGCATGTACGTCACTTCATTATAATCGCTGCACAACAGCCTCTAGGTTTGGCACTTCGACTTTTCATCATCAACATCCACTTAGATAAAATTGTTTCAACATTTTGTAACTGGTTCTGACAAATTGGGATGAGACCACATGGATGGTGAGTCCGCTTCCCCCACTGTCCTGCTGTTGTGCCGATCACTCTCCCCTCATTCAATCATTGTCTTTTGTTAAGTGAGGCTGATTGCTTTCACGCTTTATTGAATGACACTCTCCTTCAACAACTTGGCATATTTTATGTTTCCAAAAGTGTTTGTATTGTATTAAAAGTTAACATTTTTTTTTTTTGCTTGTTGATGTTATTTTACATTTTTATGACTGGCATTTCGTAAGTTCTTGGAACCGACCGACCGACCGACCGACCGACCGACCGACCGACCGACCGACCGACCAACCAACCAACCAACCGACCAACCAGCCATGCTACACTGAAACTGGATTCCAATATCTGTGATGGTTTTATCACTCCCAATTCATCATGTACACTGAGACTCTACTGTAACTTACACAGCAACATTCCGTCAAATAGGAGTGACGTGAGGATTCATTTCTTGAACAAAGTTGGAAAAACCACACAATGTTGGAAGCGTGAGGTTCGACTTGAGAAATTATGCAACCACGTCTGCAAATATTATATTCAGAATCACACATCAATTCTATAGCAGTTGAATGAATAATGAGGCTACTTAAATAAACACTGCCTTTGTAGTAAACAAAGTATCAGAGTTCAATATTGTTTGCAAATAAAAGACAATGAATTTAGGAAGATTCATTTCAAGAGCTATAAAACTGGCTGCAGTGTTTAAGACCAGAATAACATTTGTTGCAAAATTAACACCTTAAAACAAAAACTTCTTCGTTTCACGCAAAAGTCTAAGCTGTATACAGTCTACTTCGATCAACACACGCCAGCAGCAGGAATAGCCAGGGGAGTTTTGATGACTGTTACAAATACCATGGTACAACGGAGCCTGCACACTGCAATCTTCGTCACTTGCATTTCACCACCACAAACTGGGACATATTGACTAAAGTACAATCACCAGGTGTTACTTTTTGGGCTCCAATTTACGTAGGATTAAATGCAAAAATCTATTTTCACTTTGCACCATTGTTTCACTAATGATTGCTTGTCCACAACACTTGCTCTTGTCTTCGCAGTTCATCACAGTGCAACAGGCTAGCGCACCTCAGTACGTTCAGTTTCTGGGAGTGCTAAGTGTGCTGTTCCCTGGTGCTACTGACATCTCTCCACCCTGCCCACTTTCTCTCTGCGGACTCTGAAAGTATGAAGGTACTATTCAATTAAGCACATAAAACAAATCCATGCTTTCTTGCTATACACACATTTCAAGGTAGCATCTAATCTGAGGATGCAGGTGTTCTGGGTTGTTACACTAAGTATGTGGTTACTGGTGCCGGACATTTTGAAGCACTGTACCGCCTTCATCTTCAAGGCAGATGGAGCCTGTACCTGCTACTACCCAGACAACCTGAACGCTCAACATCAGTGCTGTGGAAACTTCAAATATCACATAACCATCTAATGTATTTATAAACTAACTAAAGTTGAACTGCACAGATTTTGAAGTCCTATTCTTTACATTTATACTACAAGTTTTGTTGTAAATTTGACCATTTCTAACAAAAATAAACACATGCCTCTCTTTTGTAGGTTTTATTGGCAGAAACCTCGGAATATGTTTGTCATGTATGGCAAATACAGCTAGTTAAGGCATTGAAAAAGCATTTGCAAAAGCAAAAAATTCATTTTCATTTTCCAGTCGAGAAATGAGTCGTTTGGGAACTGGC
Source organism: Reticulitermes speratus (assembly GCA_021186555.1). Lineage (NCBI taxonomy): Eukaryota > Metazoa > Arthropoda > Insecta > Blattodea > Rhinotermitidae > Reticulitermes > Reticulitermes speratus. Next base: position 3,662,520 of record JAJKFL010000042.1, read on the forward strand.
CTGAAATTTAATTACGAGGTGAAAGGACTAAGTTACGCAGTTTTGTGCTACTGACTGTAAGCTATAACAGAACAGACGGTATTGCTCCCACTTGCTACATGCCTGCAAACCGATATTTCAACAATAAGATGTGTTAAGCCTCATTTCTGTCTTGGAAATTAAGGAGTGGGTTGCATATGATGTCTGCTTTCCTCTCAATACAGGTACATCACTGACTTCACAATACTGGTAATGTCCACAACAGGTACCCGGTAAAACGACCGGGTGTGGCATTGACCACCCACCCCCATATAGCTATACCTCTACTCCCCCTCTGGGCCTTCAGCGCCTGTTCTAGGGTGAACTTTACCTTTACCTTTAATACTGACAACATCGAAGTCATGCCCATGTTTTCTTAGAGCATGGGTCCAACTGCCCTCTCATGACTACTTCAAGCACTACAATCTTTTGTTTCTTGCAGACTTCAACATCCCTAGTGCTGACAGTCACATCCCTTGGTAGTGTGCACTTGGGACTCAACAAGCAGATATTATTACACTTTCTGACATTTCGAAGGGCCATGGTGCCTCATCTTCACAGTTCGGCCATGCAAGAAGATTAGACTACTTGACCCCAAAGATGAGGGCACCACAATATTTAGAAATGACAAGAACTGCCCATCCAATGACACAGCATCGTATCCCAGAATACTCCAGTCTTCAGTAACACTGTTGTGACAACCTTGTATCTCACATCCTTCTCACCTCTACTAACTTTCCTGCAAATTACATAACATTACACTCCAAGAATCAGACTATCTGTTGGCCAGCTGCCACTGTATCTGTCTGCAGCAGACTGAATCTGATGGTGAACATGAAAGGCATTTGTTCAAATTATCCTGTTCCATGATATCACTGCTGCAATTTACAACTTTTGCACCAGACTGATGCCTGAAGTGAATTTTTGATAGCAATATTGCCATATGAACACAATATGGATACATACTTCTGAGTTAAGCCACAGTTGCCTGGTGTCATCAAGTTTATGGATATATAGAGCACCTTACACATGACAGGCTTATGAAATGATTGTGTTGTCCCTCCCCCCCTCCAACTTTTGAACCACCTGACTTAATTTAACAAAACATGGTACAAACACATGCTGCAGTGCCACATAATGGTCCAATGGTATTGTATGTCTCTTGCAATGGGAGCTGCTGTAAGACAAATGGTTGCAGAAGCACAAATTCAGGATACGCAATTTACCTGTTTCAGTGCTACCAACAACTGTTACCAATCTGCACATCTTGCAAGTGTGCAATTTAAGCCCATTTGTTTGTCACTTCCATTCTTCTTGCTTCAGAACTGAATTTTTCTAATACATATTTCACATTATATCCACCGTTCATTTTGTTGATAATTCACAATTTCAAAAACCAACAAATGCACTATATTATCAAGTATTGCTCAATATCCCCTACATATCACAAATTACACACCAACAAAATGCACTATATTATCAATATTGCTCAATATCCCTACATATCACAAATTACACACCAACAAAATGCACTATATTTTCACTTTTTATTCTTTAACCCCTACATATGTTTCAGCCTTTACAAGGCCATCTTCAGGGAGCTCGTAATGTACATTTACTTTACATCCATTGTTTATGTCTGCTATTATGGTATATATCACATGTAGTCAAGTTTCATTATCATTTATAGATTACAGTTATTTACAATTTCTGTAAAAAATCTTCAATTCTAACGACAATCTACCTGCTGAAGTCTACCTTTTATATTTCTTATATTTATATTTTATATTTATACTTTAAAAACAGACACAATTCGTGTCACAGTCTAAAAAGATTACATAATGTAATTTTATGAATTGTAGCCTGTTAATGTGACAGTAACTTGACTTTATATTGTGATATATATGTATTATATCATGTGATTAACTAATGGATGTAATATGAATGTAACCTTGACCCCCTGAAGTTGGTTCAACTGGAGCCGAAACATATGTAGGGGATATTGAACAATACTTGATAATATAGTGCATTTGCTGGTTTAAAAATTGTGAACTAATGCATACTGTTGAAACCTGAAGGCTGAACTCATCAACGCTGCAGCTTCTCAATGGACACCAGTGCTGAGTTACTGCTGATATGCAGGTCAATCACATTTTGTGGGGCCCAGAAGGAACAGTTAAGTGATGGCACTGTCTGTACTAGCACTGTCTGTACTAGCACTGTCTGTACTACCTCTTAATGTGACTCATCCCCATTGTGTTTACAACAAATAAGCAGGTTATTCAGTCAAAACAAAACTTTACTATTTAACAAATCAGGTACATGTTTCAGCTACTGTTTTGTAGCCATCATCAGGCCGATCGCACGAATATTAAAAAAGGAACTAATACAGCTTCAATACTGATCGGAGATCTCGGACCTTACAGTGTGTTATATAAAGTATATAACATACATAACTTAACAAAGAATGAGATAGTGGGATTTAAAATGTATAACTATAAAACTTTGTATGCTTGGGTAACTGCAGCTGTATATTCATTACATAAGTAGTAAAATTATAAGGTAGGGTGATTAAGATAAAATTACAAGTAGGCAAAAATTGTGGAGATGCTAGTGTATATTTCTTATCTCCAGAGGTGATAAGTTTGAATGCAGAATAATTTGGCTCAAGAAGCAAGATTTCTTTTAATTATGCTGTATGTGAATAGCTTTAAGTAGATTTTGTATGTTTAACGGGTTTGTAGATTTTTATTAAGTATTGTCTTGAACAAATATTTCTTGTATTTGACAAGTCTGTATAATTCACTTCCACAAATATCTGTTGGTATTTTAGACCACGTCTTGTTATGGGTGTTCAAGGCCACTTAATACAAATCTTCAAACCTGCAAACTTTCTTTCACAGCATTACCAAACAGCTTCAGTTATTTTGGCTGACTTTGTAAAGCAAGAAACAAAGCAGATGAAGTTTGAAAAACTACCATACATTGCAGTCTTAGATGTTAGTTATCGACTGCTGGAACACAAGGTTCAGTGCGTGGCTGTAATACAGCAAATGGGTATATTTCTTGTACTTTTACAGGCAGACGTTCCATATTTCCCTCAAACGACAAGTGCTCTGTTAAAAGTCTGACAAGTTCATAAAACAAACTGCAGTCCTTGGTCCCATGTTTGTACAGCTCTTCACCAGTTCTGCTATGACTAATATTAACAAACAGCAGCAATTGTTCTTGCACCTGTTTCTTCTAAAGGCACAATAAAGACACATCCGAAGTTCAGATATATATATATATTGCACCTGAGGTTTCCTCAAGCCCATTGACACACAAATAGAGCTTTCACTTAATGCTGTTACTCAGTACTCTACTCACTGCTACAAAGACATCATTTTGTACCAGCAGAGATGTACCCTGGTAGAGGTGGATTACTTCCATGAAGTCCCTGTCACTTTGTATCACAACCTTCAGTGCAAGTCTCACAAACTGCCCAAACACAGATAAAGATTATATGCGACACAATCAGCAACAGCAATTCTCACTGTAGTGACAGTGCGAGTGACAACAGCTCTTCAGACTGACAGTAGTGTAACCTGACCTTACGGTACTCTTACATCAGTCATGTGATTATACCTACTATGTGTAAAACAGCAGCATGCTATGCTAGCACACCTTCCTCTTTGACTGCAGAAGGCAAACAATCTATGCACATACGACTTTGTGACTTTAATGACACCAGGTTAGGCCTGCTGACCTAATGACAGGGATGTTATGAATATAATTCTACTATATGAAGGTAGTTACAGTCTAGCAGAGGTCATGCTGGGCAGTGTACGGCACTAGCTCTACATAATTCCCGTTCTTTAAAGATTTCACACACTTATAATGGCCAAGAAAGATAAGTGTTTTCTATACATGTATCATTTCACCAGTGTTGCAAATTCATGTATCACAAATGCTACATAATCTTAGCAACTGACAGCATAAATAAATAACATAACATGTTTTATGCTACTGAAACTATGTCAATTAGTGTTAATAGCTGGATAATTAAAAACAAACATTAAACATCTTACCCATCTCTAATTTCCTAGAACTGAATAAGCAATAAAATATTTTATCTTAATGCAAGAGGGGGTCAGCTTATAAATATGGTACTTAAAATTATAGTCCACTGCCCCAAATTCTGGCATTTCTCTTCCCTACAATAAGTAACATCATCACAAATGGACAAATACCTGAGGTGGGAGCAACACTGCACCATTTAATATAGGGTCCTCAGATGATGTGTGGCAATACGTACACCTTTACTTATGGTCGTTATATGTTTTGCAGAATGTATGACAACATGGCCGCCATGCAACTTTCATTCAGATTTCAACTGGACAGTGATAGCTAACGAGTAACTGGACTTAAGTGCATGTTTATGTGTGTTACTGAATGATGCTGTCAACTGCTAAGATTATATTGCATCCAAGAGATATAAATGAGTATGGGGCATTGGTGGAGTGATACTGACATTTTAAAACTCAAGTACCTGGAGGAAAAGCTGTCACATTGTCAGTGTGTCCACCACAAATCCCACATGGACTGGCCTGGGACTGAATGTGGGCCTCTGCAGTAAGAGGTCAGCAACTAAGTACCTGAACAATGGTGCAACCTCAGTGGACTTGGACCATAAATTTATATGAGGACAGATTATAAATGTTTCTGTACATTATATATGGAATACTGTTTATGAAGCAAACAATTACAAACAGTTGGAAGGTAAAAGCTTGAGACTATCAACAAATTTAATAAGTGCTTCCCAAAAATAAAATATCAGTACACAGAATGACTGTAACAACTACCTGAAGAACATTCATAATAGCAAGGAATTACATAAATTGACCTAAGTAGGATTTGATCATATGACCATCTGTGTATGAGCCTGAAAGTGTAACCAATTGCAACATTTTATGTTCTCACAGTGATGCTGGCTGAAGCCTCAGTACTCTGGGATGTGACATTGTGTGGCTGCAGTTACAGTTCCCAACGTTTCAAAGCATTCTTCTTGGACTGTTTGACTCCAAAGATGATGGCACTAGGATCCTTTGAAACATCAGAAACCAAAACCATTCGCCCACTGACACAGTCACACACCAGGACCACTCGCCCATTGACACACTGTCACACACCAGGACCACTCGCCCATTGACACACTGTCACACACCAGGACCACTCGCCCATTGACACACTGTCACACACCAGGACCACTCGCCCATTGACACACTGTCACACACCAGGACCACTCGCCCATTGACACACTGTCACACACCAGGACCACTCGCCCATTGACACACTGTCACACACCAGGACCACTCGCCCATTGACACACTGTCACACACCAGGACCACTCGCCCATTGACACACTGTCACACACCAGGACCACTCGCCCATTGACACACTGTCACACACCAGGACCACTCGCCCATTGACACACTGTCACACACCAGGACCACTCGCCCATTGACACACTGTCACACACCAGGACCACTCGCCCATTGACACACTGTCACACACCAGGACCACTCGCCCATTGACACACTGTCACACACCAGGACCACTCGCCCATTGACACACTGTCACACACCAGGACCACTCGCCCATTGACACACTGTCACACACCAGGACCACTCGCCCATTGACACACTGTCACACACCAGGACCACTCGCCCATTGACACACTGTCACACACCAGGACCACTCGCCCATTGACACACTGTCACACACCAGGACCACTCGCCCATTGACACACTGTCACACACCAGGACCACTCGCCCATTGACACACTGTCACACACCAGGACCACTCGCCCATTGACACACTGTCACACACCAGGACCACTCGCCCATTGACACACTGTCACACACCAGGACCACTCGCCCATTGACACACTGTCACACACCAGGACCACTCGCCCATTGACACACTGTCACACACCAGGACCACTCGCCCATTGACACACTGTCACACACCAGGACCACTCGCCCATTGACACGCTGTCACACACCAGGACCACTCGCCCATTGACACGCTGTCACACACCAGGACCACTCGCCCATTGACACACTGTCACACACCAGGACCATTCGCCCATTGACACACTGTCACACACCAGGACCATTCGCCCATTGACACACTGTCACACACCAGGACCATTCGCCCATTGACACACTGTCACACACCAGGACCATTCGCCCATTGACACACTGTCACACACCAGGACCATTCGCCCATTGACACACTGTCACACACCAGGACCATTCGCCCATTGACACACTGTCACACACCAGGACCACTCGCCCATTGACACACTGTCACACACCAGGACCATTCGCCCATTGACACACTGTCACACACCAGGACCACTCGCCCATTGACACACTGTCACACACCAGGACCACTCGCCCATTGACACACTGTCACACACCAGGACCACTCGCCCATTGACACACTGTCACACACCAGGACCATTCGCCCATTGACACACTGTCACACACCAGGACCACTCGCCCATTGACACACTGTCACACACCAGGACCACTCGCCCATTGACACACTGTCACACACCAGGACCATTCGCCCATTGACACACTGTCACACACCAGGACCACTCGCCCATTGACACACTGTCACACACCAGGACCACTCGCCCATTGACACACTGTCACACACCAGGACCACTCGCCCATTGACACACTGTCACACACCAGGACCATTCGCCCATTGACACACTGTCACACACCAGGACCACTCGCCCATTGACACACTGTCACACACCAGGACCACTCGCCCATTGACACACTGTCACACACCAGGACCACTCGCCCATTGACACACTGTCACACACCAGGACCACTCGCCCATTGACACACTGTCACACACCAGGACCACTTGCCCATTGACACACTGTCACACACCAGGACCATTCGCCCATTGACACACTGTCCCACACCAGGACCACTCGCCCATTGACACACTGTCACACACCAGGACCACTTGCCCATTGACACACTGTCACACACCAGGACCACTTGCCCATTGACACACTGTCACACACCAGGATCATTCGCCCATTGACACACTGTCACACACCAGGACCATTCGCCCATTGACACACTGTCACACACCAGGACCACTCGCCCATTGAATCACTGTCACACACCAGGACCACTTGCCCATTGACACACTGTCACACACCAGGACCATTCGCCTATTGACACACTGTCACACACCAGGACCACTCGCCCATTGACACACTGTCACACACCAGGACCTGAACCTTCAGCTTACTGACTGCATTATACAAAATGTAATTTCTGGAATTAAGTACACAGAGCTAAACTTCATACAGCAATGTTATTGAGACTAAATACTACTTACAGCTTCCCACATCATATATGATAGATGTCACACTTGTTATGTTTCTTCTGTTTTAGTTCTAACATATTCTGTGAGCACCTTGAGGTCTGTGTATCATACACAATATACTGTGAGCACCTTGAGGTCTGTGTATCATACACAATATACTGTGAGCACCTTGAGGTCTGTGTATCATACACAATATACTGTGAGCACCTTGAGGTCTGTGTATCATACACAATATACTGTGAGCACCTTGAGGTCTGTGTATCATACACAATATACTGTGAGCACCTTGAGGTCTGTGTATCATACACAATATACTGTCAGAACCTTGAGGTCTGTGTATCATACACAATATACTCTGTAATCTGGAATTCATTTACATTGTTCTTATTTTAGTTGCTGTGAATGATCCTAGATGTCAGTCACATTCCAAGTCACTACTGAGAACCTAAAATATCACAAAATGAGGCAAAAGTTATTTCCAAAACTTCTCATTATAAATTCTATCATGTCAAACACCTTCGAGGTTTTTAACCTCACAATGGAAACTATGGCCACACAATGTTGCCACAGACTATACTATGGATCCATGGAATGTGCAGTAATATGTAGGCATGTCATGGAATTTCTGATAAAATGGTGACTTTAGGGATAAACTCTAAGTGACTTGCTAATATCTGCAAGTACTGTACACCATTCATACTTGTCTGCTGAACTGTTTAATGTATTCAACAAATTACTTGCCAGTAGCAGCATGTCTGTCCTAAGAACTGAACTGTACCAAAGTTTTAAACATTCTTTAATATAACCAATACAATTTTTCAGGTTTCCAGGGTGGTGGTGGTTCAAATGACATCCATATTTTGGTTTTTCACACTAGTGACAAAATGTTCCACCATTTTGGAAAAGCATACTGCCTCCATCTTCAGGGTTACTGAATTGTTTCAGGTGGATGATGCAGATCATGGAAGCCTCTTATCCCTTCCCTGAAAGAAAGCTGGCAGCAGGTGTTCTTCACAACCAAACAGTAACCCCCCCCCTCCCCCCCCCCCCAGCAGCAAGACTAGCTCACTCTGATATCAATGCCCACATGAATAAAGTCTTATCACTCATATCTGTTCACATCTGCCACTGGTTACGGCCCTGAAAATGGCTGTTTCTGAAATTCTCAAGTCCCATCCCCTGTTGCACCCTTCTGTAGCTGACGGACAAATTCTCTCAAACCTCCTTATATAACTGACACATTTTCTTCCACCCAGCCACTGTAGCATCCACGTGAAACAATTCGGTCACCCTGAAGATGGAGGCAGTGCATTCCTCTGAAACTTTTAATCACTACAGACTGTAAAAACCCAGAAGACAACCAACATTTGCACAATCATATGTGTTATCAGCACAAGAAAAATCACTTGAATGTCCCTAGAGACACTTCCCTTCAGTTTCACACAAGACACAATTTGCAAGATCACATCCTTACTGCATGCTGGGACCGTAACATTACCCATTAATACAAAACTGCCTTTATTTTTCCTGCAAAACTGCATTTTAACTGCATGATCTAGACACCGCACAACTTCAATTTATTTTATTTACCCAACAATGATATACACAATTAATCAAAAATATATAAAGAGATTCAGGTGCATTTACAAGAAATACTCAAGTCAATGTAACACAGCTGCCTAACAAGTGCCAAATTTGATGGCTCTCACAAAACGGTACAACTGATGACGCAGCAGACTGAACAATAATGTGCCAAAACACATGTAACATACTAAACAAAATTTAAAATGATGTGGAATATACATTTTATAGCAGTATGATTCAACAATACACACCCTTCATTAAAAAAACGCTGTCAATGTGATGTTAATAAGCAAGCAGAACGCTACAATTTAACGTTTATAATGCCATGACAGACGGGGAGTGACAGCAAAGTAACAAAGCAGCAGCACCGACAGACTCTCTGTATTAGACATTGCAGACGTTTTTATAGCTACATGCTGAGTAGTGACAGAGGCAGAACATCACATATATGGCGTCCTTAAAGTATGGCAATGAAATACAGTACTGGGGTTGGATGAAATGTTTCATGATGTTTGGTGCTTGCTGTTATCTTAATGAAAGGCACAGGCAACAATTCATACATAACTAAAGCCAGGCATGCTTTCAGTATCAGCTAAACATTACTTTATGAATTCCTAATTAAACAAACAACACAACAGGGGAAAAAATGTCACATCTGCACTCTCCTAATTACAGTTAATATCGGAAAATATGCTCAGACTATAATCGTCGATGGGCAAATCATCTAACGAAGTCACTGGCCTGGGGACTGAGCATTTCATCCACTTTAGCTGAAAAAATGAACTGGATGTTACAATATTTCATGTAAAAGTGCAAAACACATACTCAGACACTCACAGGACATTCCAGTTCACCAACATGATGTTTACAAGACCATGGTTACCATAAATAAAGTGATTCAGGTCTCTGTAAAGGGACATCTTTATGTCCAAGCATTTCATGCGTTCAAATCCTTACATGTTCTCTCTCTCTATAGAGAACATCAAAAAATCCAAGAACGTCAAAATGTAAGGATTCGTCATACTTTTACATTTTAACATATATTATTTACATTGTAACCATATGCTCTTATAACTCATTATTTTTAATTTTCTGATATTTAATTTCCAGCACATCTTACAACAACCAGATACTACCAAATATCATAAAATAGAAAAAATAACTTTTACATCTACAAAAATGGAAAATTAGGAATTAATGGTATATATCTTTCATAAGGAGTACAGTTTTTAATTTTTGTATAATAAATTACTTATTTTATCATGAGCTGTATATGTTTCAGGAAAGAGTCACATTGGGACTTCTACAACCTTTTAAAAAACTTTATCCTTCTAAGTAAAAGAATGAGATCTCATTCTTACTATGAATTTTATGATTACATATAACTTTCTCTAAGAGTTTTTATAATTACTCACACCTGATTGTGGCCGTTTAAGGCTGACAGATGTTGTGTATTTGATACCAAAAAATTGCCGTTTGCTACGCTGCCTTCTTGAAATATGAGGATTTTCAGTTTAGGTTCCCTAAGTCTTAATTAAATGGCAAGTCATTGCAAGCAGCTCATTTATCCCACCGAGGTGAAAATGGAATTAGCAACAGACATTTCAGAGATAGCGTTTGTCTGCATTATTGGGATTCGTGCAATGACAGATCGCAGACCGTATCCATTGTGCTGTGAAATAGGGACAGAATGTGTAGGCACATCACTCATCACATAAACCCCCGACAATGTAAACAAAGACAGTGTCCAAACTCTTGGACCCCAACTGTACTTTCACAAAGCTTATCATCCAAGAAAGACTTCTGTGAATGGGAACAACAGATTCAAAAACAGCTGTGCACCAAGACAAACTGCAATATTAGAGATGGAGAGCCTTGACTGCTAAACAAAACCACATAAAGTGGAAATGTCAAAGGTGAAGAAGCAAACAATCTATACTATGTACACAGGTGCAAGAGCATCAAAACTCTGATGATGACTGCTGGCTTTAATTTAACACATGCCTGTGAAACGCCATGCAAACAGACATCTAAATACAGGACCAATGAAGCACAGTTCCAAAACTGAGACACAAAACAGAACACAGTACAATGGAATCCCAGTAAATTTTTCTTAATATATGGGTTTTCCCTCATTTAACATTCAATTTTAAGATCCCATCTCAGTCTTGGTGTTAAACGTCTTTCATTTAAGGTCCTCCTCTTTAAATCCACAGGTCATCACACAAAACTTAAAGGGAAAAACTTAAATGGGGGTTTAACTGTGATTAGTTTTAGGAAATGTGAGGACAATCATGCTTCCAAATATTCCATTATTCGTGCCATTTGTAACTCAGTGGACATACAAACAGCATGTCCTGGTATGGCAAGCAGGTCATATACTGTTTGTATGTCCTGGTATGGCATAGCAGGTCAAACAGTATGTCCTGGTATGCCATACCAGGTCATACAAACAGTATGTCCTGGTATGGCATAGCAGGTCAGACATCCACATCGTCACCTGAATGAACGCCAAGATATTTCTCCACCTTTCCCAATCTAACTACAATACAGTCTCAATGTTCGCAATCGCCCATTTTAATACCAATGTTTTAACCTTTCGTGACTGATCGCAGCAGACTGGGATGATACCACGTGCCTGCAAGTCAGACTCCCCCAGTCTCCTGCTGTTGTGCAGATCACTCTCAGCTCAGTCACACACTGTATTTCATTAACAGACACTGAAGGCTTTCAATATTTACAGAATGAGCCTCACCTTCAATCAATTAATGTATTTTATGTTTAAAAAATTGCTTGTTTTTCATTAAAAGTAAACTTTCATGTCTTTTGTGCCCTTTTTGGTTATTTTATACTTCTATTATCGGTATTTCATAAGTTACTGCAACCAGCTACACATTTTACACTGAAAAATGGCTTCCGATGCTTGTAACAGTTTCACTAGTCCAATTAACTATGAACATCAGACTCTACAGCATTTGCAAACCTAGCACTCGGAACACAGCAAACTTGACGACTGAAATGTCTTGTTTCAAAACAAACCAATTCATGTTATTACTTCATTTATTTTAGAGAAAATAAAAACTTTTAGCATAGCACAATCAAACTGACTGTAGTAGGCAAGTACTGTGACCTTGTGATGTGAGCGATCTGAAACTTGTGAAGCTGCTAAATGTTTCACAACAAACCCAGTGACTGTGAGTTTCAAACTGAACAACCTATCAGACTGCAAAACTGGGGAGTCGAGCCAGGATAGTGTACTTGGTGTAGTGATTAGGCTATGGACTCAATGGTACAAGTTTTAATTCTTGACAGGAACAACAGAGTCCTTCTTGCTCCAGAATAACCAGACCAGCTTTGGGGCATGCCCAGCCTCCTGTTCAAGGTGTAGTGGGGTGTTGTTGTGAAGCTGACCACTCGCTTGCAACTAGTGCCAACATGCACACTGACGGCAGTCACGTCTACTCCTCTTTCTATGCATTCACGTCATAGACAGGGGCAGCTCTAGCTTTACTAGGGAGTTATTTTTCAATAACCTTCTATCTTCAGCAGACAAATAATTTCATAAATGCACTTATACTATTCAAACTATGGTCCTAGGCTGACACCATGCAGTCTTGCAGATGGATACCAATGTTCTGAGCCACTACATTCCGTGCTGCCCTGCTAATATAACCTGGCTGCTCCCTGACCATACTTACTTGAAGACAGAGGCAGCACATTCTTCTGCAATGTCAGTATCCACCTACAATACTGCACAGTGCCACAACTCACAAGACTGCAATCTGAACTGTCACTAGCATAAAAACATGAGAACTTCTCAGATTTATAATCAGCAAGCAGTACTGGCCCCCGTCACACAACTTGATATACCGCTAAGTATACACACCAGTTCTCACATTTTGTGACACCACAGACCCTTCACAAAGTCTAATTATCTCAACTTGTGAACCTCTAATGCACACAACTCAGTAAATTTAAAGTCTGAATAATTACAAAGAAGGAACATACTTAAACCATAAGAAAACTTCACCAAGTCAACATAAAATTCATTACAAAAACTATGATTTTTCTAGCAGTAGTAACAATAAAACTAGGATTTCAAAAAAACCTAAAGGAAAGAATTTTATGTTCTACTCAGCAGAATCAAATGAACCTGAGGAACCCTTAGGAACAATTCAGGTCCATGGACCCCTGGTGAGGAAGAAGTGCGTTATAGCATTAGCCTGGATAAACAGGTTCCGTTCAGCACTAACAATATCCAATACGATTTTTTTTTAACTTACACTAGGAAGACAAAAATAAACTTATGGTCCACCTGGCCAGGCGTCACGGAACTCACACACACCATGCTACGAGGACAACTGGAATGACACGATTCAACATAACTACACCACAATCAGATTACACCTGATTTATACATAATTGTACACAGGAAGCTCATGCACATGTTATGTCACTTCCAGGGATGCTGTTAATAAAAATAACCACAAATATAAATAACAAAACTGTACACAAACATCACCATAATACAATTAAATACAACTGCCCATGTACATGTAAATAATAAGTGTATGATGCTGATGCTGATTACTGTTTTTCTGTGGTCTCTGTCAGCCTGTGCAAAACAAAAACTGTTCATCGCATACAGCCAGAAACACTGGTGTGTTCTGAGGTGCTTAGGTAAAGAATGTCACGTTGTAACCAGCACACAGACTGCACTACATACAGCACCCCCTCAGGGCCTAAACTAAAACAACAATAAATAATAAAAAGCACCCACATAAAGCTTAGAATCTATAGTATAAACACAGAAAGTGAGCACTGTGGAAAAGTCATAAAACAATAACCATTCAAATACATCACCTCAAAACACAGCAGTGCTTCTAATTACATGCGGTGAACAATTCACATGCATTATACATTTTGACGGTCACCACAAAAACAGCAACAGCAATCAGGCCAAGTGTACATCAGCTTCATACACCTATTACTCCTATATATGTCGACATGTCTTTCTTTTATTGTTTTATGGCAGTTTTAGTACACTTGTACTATTCATACTTGTCTTTCTTTTTATCAACAGCACCTCTGACAGCGACATAACATCAACTTACATGTGTGTGCATTAGCTTCCTGTTCATGATTACATACAAGCCAGATGCAGTCTGACGATAGCGCCGTTACACTGTAACATGTAATCAAGGGCATATACCGAACAATATACAAAAAACTGCTGCACAACACATGACAGGACTGCTTGCTGACTATAACCTTAACATTTACACCATATGCTCCCACTGTAACATAAGAATTGATAACTGTCATTTGTCTCAAAGTACGTATAAGAAGCTGTATGTGAAACTATAGTTTATGATTAAAATGTATTTTACAAAGACTAAAATTTTACAAATCACCACCTTCTTCATTAACAAAAGGATCCCTTTGTGCAATAAATTCATCTCCAGCTATAACTGGATATAAAGATTTTGAAAACAAACCACACCAAGCATGACTTCGGGCTTCCACTGCAATTTTCATGAGATCTGTACTCTTCTGGGATATTACGCAGCGTAGAGTGGTAATTCTGTACCAGCGTTTTGGAACAACCTATTGGTCCTATCGTCAAGCATCAAGAAGTACATCTTGACCCTTGAAGATGGGACTAATAGGTTGTCCCAAAATGCTGGTACAGAATTACCACTCTATGCTGCGTAATATCCCAGAAGAGCGCAGATCTCAAACCACACTAATTGTGCGTCATCAGAATGTTTTATCAAATGTGATTTTCGTTCAGTCTCTGTGGTTCTAGCTCTATGCTGTTAAACAATGCACTGTCTAATAAATTTTCCAAGGGCATATGAAGTTCTGTTCTACTAGATATGTCATTAATTGACAGTGATTTGGATCTTCCTAAATACAAAATAGGGTCATGAGAATGTACTCACCTTGACATGGATTTGGTGTTTTAGCATAGCTGCCCTGAGGATGAGCATCCGTGTCCGCCGCTGATACTCTCTGCCTACTGCCAGTGACTTTTCAAACGTTGTGCTCCTCTGGTCTACTTCTTTTGCATACAGTATCTAAAAATTAAATTAAATTTACTCACTGTTGTATAGATAAACACAAAACACAATTTCTGAGTTACAGTCTTGCCACAGAGGGAACATTTTGTGTTCTGAAATGTCCAACAATGATAAACACTTCTTCCACCTTTAGAATCTCAGCTGAACACAGTGTGCAAATGCTGAACCTTGTAACAATCTTTCACTGAGCTAAAGAAGTCTAGTGATTACACTGCAAAGAGTGACCTAGAAAATGGTGAAAATGATGGGATGCAACAAATCATGATGAAAAGGAGAAAGTGGAAAACTGCCTTGATGTGTTACATTTCTTGACACTTTCACAGTCACAGAAATCAATAAAACCTTCTTGATTAATGAACAGTATTTGTATACCACTGAACACAGCCATATGCGACATGCAATGACTCAATTCATGGCGGTGACTATGAAGGTATAATCTCTGGGATGTGATACCGTGTAGTCTGGTAGAAGCATAGTGACATTTCAGAGGGACATGATGTCTCCATCATTACAGCAGTTGAGATCTATCCTGCGAGATATGAGGTTCTCACAGACGTGTTGGAGATATAAGTCTTCTGGATTTGACATTGGGTAATGTGCTGCCAATGGTTTGAAGAATCAAAGTGCCTTCATCTTCAGCGTCAAGCAGTCCAAGAACAAGAAAAAAACTGTCTTTTGTTTCATACTGGGAAATAAGAAAAAGGTGGGAAAATGAAGATGATATACACTGGTACAGCATGGCTTAGACTATGAATTTGGAAATCAAGGGGTTGAGAACAATGGACAGCGGAATGTATCCATTGTGTGGAGGAGAAGAGGATGGCATTCACTTACTTACTACTGAAATGTATGGAAACACAAAGATGGAGAGAAAAACTACTGAAGAGTAACTGGTCATACAAAAATGATGAGATGGATTATAAGAAAATAACTAAATACACTAAGATCACAGACAAGATAAACCTAGAGAAATTATTATGTAAGATACAATGTAAATGGCAAAAGCCACACAAAGCACACAGTACTAAGGGTTCAGGAAGTGAGAGGGGAACTACTGGGTACGAAGCCAACAGTGTATATGATCTTTATGTTATTCGTACCGTACAACTTAAAGTGTATATGATCTTTATGTTATTCGTACCATACAACTTAAAGTGTATATGATCTTTATGTTATTCGTACCGTACAACTTATAAAGTGTATATGATCTTTATGTTATTCGTACCATACAACTTAAAGTGTATATGATCTTTATGTTATTCGTACCGTACAACTTAAAGTGTATATGATCTTTATGTTATTCGTACCGTACAACTTATAAAGTGTATATGATCTTTATGATATTCGTACCATACAACTTATAAAGTGTATATGATCTTCATGTTATTCGTACCGTACAACTTATAAAGTGTATATGATCTTCATGTTATTCGTACCGTACAACTTATAAAGTGTATATGATCTTCATGTTATTCGTACCGTACAACTTATAAAGTGTATATGATCTTCATGTTATTCGTACCGTACAACTTATAAAGTGTATATGATCTTCATGTTATTCGTACCGTACAACTTATAAAGTGTATATGATCTTCATGTTATTCGTACCGTACAACTTATAAAGTGTATATGATATTAATCAAAAGAGACTCAACGTAAGGGATACACACTGCATGAAACTGGTGCTAGCAGTCACAACTCTTGTATGATGTACATATACTTGAGATTCAACAAATGAATAGTCATTCGCATTCATTCATTCATTCATTCATTTGTTCATTCATTATGGGATATCAAGTTATAATTTAATGTACAGAAGTACATAAAACCCAACAAGATAAAATATTAACAAATAATACCTTGTTATGTGAATCAATGCGAGCTTGGATCTGTCCATCTAAGATCAACTGCATCAGTTCGTCCTCAAGCGCTAGGACTGTAGTGTTGAATGCAGCTGCCATCTTTCTCATATCCGCCGACAGGTACGGACTAAAGTACTGGATCAATGCACGGTTCCGGATCTGAGCGTACAATGCGTTCACATGCGGTGCAATGTACGTGTCTAGCAAGAGGTTGTCCTACAGCACACACACACACACACACATATTCATAAGATGCACGTAACACAGAAAGGCCCTTATTTTATCTGACAACTATCACTCGTCCCTACCTGCCACTATTTCACCACATGCATGGGCAGTCGGCTGAGTGGGCGACATTAAAACAAACAGGAAGTGGCACCTGATAGTTGTCAGATAATGTAATGACCCTACACATAGCTCATATGAGAAACCTATTTGTGCACTGTCATTTTCCACACATGAAATATAACATAAAACATACATCTCACAGTATGTGTGACTTGATTTCTAAGCAAAGCTCTTTTGACTGTCAAAAAGAGAACTTTAGGTGAACTCGAAGTGTTCTGTAAAATCTCACCTTAATTTCATCCAGGAGTTTAAGACAGGATGCATATTTGGATTCATAGAATTTAAATATAATATCCCTCAGCTGTGGTTCTAATTCCAGGAATAATTTGAAAGAACTGAAAAAATAAAGACAAGACATTTATAACATCAACATTTTGCAACTCATAAACTTTAACAAATTATACTAAACATCATTAAAGTATAAATTAAAATTCAGAACAGCAAAATGGTACGGTAAGTTTTCTAGATAGCAACGCTGTGAAGTGAAATGTTTTGTTAACAAAGCTTGACAGGAGGGGCAGTTACTGTTCTACCTGCGTGCTCTCTCTCTCTCACTCACACACACACACACACACACACACAGTGATGGAAAGTCTCATTCCATAAAGCACGAAAGCAATGAACCTCACTTAATCAAAGACACGGCTTGACTGAGCTGACAGTGATTTGCTGCAGAGTGGGGGAGGGCAACGTGACAGCCACATGGTATACACCATATCAGCTCACAGTCAGTGAACATGTCAATATCAGGAAATCTAAGTGTTTGTAAACAGCGTAGGTACAGTTGTATAAATAATTTGTCACAATACAATTTCTTCTTGTATCTTTACTACATCTTTACTAATTATACATACATCTGTGTGGATGTATGGCTGTGACACTGAAAATCTGTCTGTATTTAGGGCCTCTTCGCAAATATTTCACAGTTATACTGTAATTAATACAAATGGTGGAATACGTTCCCTTTCAAGAAGCACACTTAGTGTCACTACTCTAAATCACATGACTTCTTGTAAATACATACCTATAAATTTCTAGTTTTAAATTATTTAAATGGTTCAGCAGAATAATGTAACTTTTCACCACCTAGGTACAAAACAGACTAACTGCTTGGCACTGGTTTACAAACATGCATCCTGTTCCAAAATTCATCTCCCCTTAAATCTTCTTATTATCCCCAATCAGCTGATTGTTAATTTCACTACTTCCTAATACGTCCAAAAGCTAAAATTCTGAAGTTACTTGTCATTGGCTACTAATGACTTAATGTTGTTTCGTGCCGTATCTCGTATGAACCCGTACAAGCATCCTACTGGTTTTCCTTAATGTGCAAGCATGACTAAAATGGTATCTGCCCCACAAGATTTAAGAGGTCCAGAACTGTCAAAGTCTAGAATTTCAACTGCTCCAGAAAGTTCCCAAAACCATTAATCTTGACACTGACAAATGACAGCTTAGTATGTTCAACCTAAACTGTCTGTCTGCTGTCCCCTGTAAATTGCTATGTAGATGTGTTTCAATTCGTTTACACCCTTAAACTAAATTACTAATTTTAAACAAATCTGCCCTATCTGCCAAATATAAATTTTGATTGACACCTAATAAAAGTAACAAAAACAAATATAACAGTTGTAATGGTCTCATCCTAAATCACAGGAACTGGTCACAAAAGGCCAAACTCACAAACAATGAAGTTACAAACTGCCAAGACTTCACTGTACTGTCACAAGACCTGTGACCTGACAATATTGTGGTACGGAACTGGACTGTCAGTCACGAGGGTCTGTGTCTAACCTATGTGCCAAATGATACATTCACCTCTACAAAAAGCAAAACCTGTGAAACTGAAGAATACCAGCACCTCCCTCACAAAGCTGTTGACCCCCTCTGCGAAACATCATCACAGTGCCCCAGCTCATTTCCCTCACTGTTTAAAATGGACCACTCCTGTTGCAACCCTTCACATGCTTGAACACTGCCGCTCAAATGCAGCATTCGCCAAAAGTTACGCATCCACATGCCTCCGGAGTTTCCTGCTTTACTTGCACGTGACAGATGAAATTTTGCAGTGCACTGTTGTCACTTTTCAAGGTGTCAGTAAGGTCAGAGTGCGCCACAAACCTTTTCAGTCATGAACATAATTCGGACATACATTCAACCTGGTTGTTCACTCCAAAATCTGAACTTTGAGATGCAGCTATGTAGACTGCAAAACAATACCTCAAGGACCACTTCTTTCAGAAAATAAACTTACCTACTAAAAATTACATTCTTCTGCAGCTCATGGCGGTCAAATGTTGCTAGGGCACACAAACCACCATACATAGCCACATTGCTTGGCGATAACAGCTCAGGGAAATCACAGTGATCAAAATTTGCTACAAGGAAGTGTTTTGCTGCCGACTTGTACTTCTTGGTTGCCAATTCTGCCAAGCCAGCCGCACATTTCAGTCGAGTTTGGATTGTTTGGTTGCTGTCTTTAGCATGTAACTAGAAAGTAAGGCAGAAACATGGAGATAAAGGAACAAGCAAAGGGAAATGCTACTTAACAATATTAATTTGCACTTTGTCCATCATCCTAGAAATATTATTTAATAATATTTATCTCCAGGTCTGTTCTTCACACCAGTTTTTAATACAAAACCATGTTTTGGAAATGAGATAGTTTGTTGTTCATCTCTCCACACAATCATTGGTCTACCTGCTGCTTATTAATTCAATGCCATTTCTCTTGTTCTCAGTGGACACTTGTTATTGTCTTTCTATAACACATGCCAAGTACAATGATAACTCTGATAACAGAACATGAAGTTGCAACACTGTTAAAACCAGAGGCTGACAGCACACATGATCCTGAGCCAGCTTTACCCATGTACCACCCTTATGACTCATTTCCTTGTTATCTATCTAGATGTTATCTGTCTCAGTCCTCCAAATGTTTCTGGACATGTTTCCTAACCATAATTCTGCACGCATCTATTCCATGTGTCAATGTTTCATACAATATGAAACAAGTGAAATTGTAACTTCAAATACTTCAATATTTGGAGCCAGAAGAGCTCAGTTCGAAAAGTGACTACGCTACACGCTAGGCATCACATAAATCGTGGTCCCATTCCAGGTAGCGCCAAATTTGTCTCTTCTCCAAAGCATCCAACCCAGCTCTGGGGCCCACCCAGCCTCCTGTTCAATGGCTACTGGTGTATATTTCCCACAGATACAGTGTGAAGCTTACCACTCACCCTCTAGTACCAAGATTAAGAATAAGTGGAGTTGTACCCCTCTCCCCCTATAACCATATTCATGGCATGCACAGGGATGACTTTACTTTCTACTTTTAGCTTTCCATATTTGGATTTTTAGACATAAGATTAAGGCTAACTGAGTGGTAGCAAGCCTTCCCCAAATTTAACTGACTCATAACTTTCTGAAGCTAGTAAATTTTTGTGACAGTTTATTTTCTGTTACATCATCAGTCCAGCAGCCTATGCTAAGAAGCCAAATACTGGTTCCCACAATTTAAAAGATGCATTGTAAATTCCACTCCCAAGTCCAACAAACAAAAATAAACCCCTGAATAACGCACACTTCACAGCTGTGGCTTGATATCGCAACCACATGGTACTACCAATCACAACCATGTGAAATTCCACTTTGTGTACAGTCCCTGCCAGAATGTGATGCTGAGTGCCACTGAATGCCAGCCACTAGCAATATGTACGTCTTTACATTTCATAGCTCATACCTCAGAAAAATCTGGAGTTGCTTCTGCTTTGCTGACGTAACTCAAGACGTGTGACCAGTTCTGCAGGTACACACTAACCTGCAAGAAAAATACAATTCTGTAAGACCTGAGTTTCCATAACGGTAACAATCAATGTCAGTTATTCATGATGTGATGCCATGTGGTATGGTAGTTAGGTGTACCAACATTGCGGGGAATGTGGTGCCTCTGTTACATCCTAAGACCTCTGGAATCAATTAATTTGCCGAATGCTATTATAAGCATGTTGTCATCGAGGGTAAAATGATGGCTCCTAAAATGTAATCTATACAAGATATTTATTGCACAGCAGTAAATGAACACATTACCAAGAAATCAAGTCTTCTGGCATGTGACAATGTGTCAATTGGTGACTGGTTCCTGACGGTTCGAAGGATCATGTCACCTTTGTCTTCAAGAGCAATCAGTCCAAGAAGACGGAACGGCTACCTGACAACACAGCATCACATCCCAGAACTCTCGAACCCTCAGCAACACTGCTGCACAGGCCTCAAAACCTGTGACTATGTTACCATTTGGCAACCGAGTAGCTACTTAAGGCAGCAGCAATGACCAGCTTATAACTAACAGGGTACCGCACAGCATGGATTACTTAATGTGATAACATCAGACTGTAATCTGAGAGCAACTGATATGGCAATGTGCAGGATTAGGCTCATATATACAGGCCACCAAGTCATGCGACCTTTAGAATATTCCCAGAACATCCAACTTTCCCAGAATTTAAACCCAGCATCATTACAGGCTTTGAATATGGCTGCCAACCACACAGAAACATAACATTTGAAGGTTACAAAAAAATAACTTGTAACAACATAACATACCTTGATGACATTAAGGCACATGTTAACTACATGCTTGCCACTAGTACAATAGTCACGTGCCCGTGAATAACATTTGAGGGCATTGGACAGATCGCCACAGTCGAGATAATGGTCACCCAAATCATCGTGCCCCCGCCGGATACTCTCTTTGATTGAATTTGACTTGTAGTTTTTCAGATCTGTGTCCAGTTTCTCCAGCTTCAACAGACAGACAGACAAACAAAGCCATCACTTCTCTACACAGAAAGCATGCACATTGTATGATCATTATTTTATCTTGCAATTATCAGTTTAACTTCTTGTTTGCTCATTTACTGTATCAAAATGGTATCAAACGGTGATGTAGCTGCAGTAAATGACAAATCGTAGTTGTCTGTTAAAATAAGGACCCCATATAACCGATCTGAGGAATACCCAACGGTTAGCAGATGAGCTATATAAATAAATTTTTATTTCTGATTCAAGAAAATGTGGCAAGTGGTATGTTCATACCTCACAAGTAAATAAACAAACAAATGCATTCTGAATGTATCACTTATCAAGATGCCTCATTACACAGTGTGTCCCGGACTTCAGGTCAATAATTCGGGATTTAATTCCAAAGCTAATTCTGTCAGAAATGTCACATACATGTGCGTCTCACTCTCAACATTTAAGGAGCCATGAGCATTTGTAATACATTGAATAAATTGGAAAGGAAAGAAGTTCACTGTGCATTTACGGACATTGGTTGTTAAATGTATAGTTACAGATGCACGGTGTTCAAAGTGGTCTCGCTCTGCTTTGATAAATCTTCTAACCCATGTGACCAGTGACGTGTAATTCTCATGGGACAACGGCATGTTTACAGTTACCTCTCACTGTACACGTATCACAGCACGAACTGACCGCACTTACATTTACTTCTCACTGTACACGTATCACAGCACGAAGTGACCACACTGTCTGCTGCCTCACATACTACTGACATTACAGTAACATGTACAGTGGTGCCTCGCAATTCGACAGTTTCGCAATTTGACAGTTGAGTTGCGACAGCCGGCGCATGCGCGTGCATAGAATTGTGCGTTGTCATTTGTTATTTGTCAGTTCTTATTGAAGTGCGTTGGTGTTTGCTCGTGTTGTTTGTGCTAATTTTCAATTCTGCATTTTTCATACCCTACACCATTAAGAATGAGTAAAAACAGAAGTGAACAGAAAATACACACTTGGTTGAGCATAGAGAAAAAGAAAGAAATTGTAGATAAAGTGCAAAAAGGTAGCACAATTACAAGTGTAGCTCAAGAGTATGGCGTTCCTAGGTCAACTGTGGCAACTTTTTGGCAACAGAGAGAGAAGATTATGAGTGCTAGGGTGTCTGTTGGAGCAATGAAGATTTCTGACAAGAATAGATCTTCGATCAATGAAGAGATGGAAAAGCTGCTTATTACCTAGATTAAAGAAAGACAGATGAAGGGAGATCCAGTAACTCAAGCAATGATCTGTGAGAAGGCTAGGTTAATTTTTGAAGAATTGCAGAAGAAAACTCCAGGATCTACCTCAAATAAAACTGAGGAATTCAAAGCAAGCCGAGGATGGTTTCATAGATTCAAAGGTAGAACAGGCATTCATAGTGTTCTCAGACATGGGGAGGATGCTAGTGCAGATAAAGATGCTGCAGAAAAGTTTGTGAAAAAATTCGAAGATTTAATCAGGAAGGAAGGCTGCCTGCCACAGCAAATTTTTAACGGGGATGAAACTGGGTTATTTTGGAAGCGCTTGCCAAATCGAAGTTACATCACGCAAGAAGAAATGAAACTCCCAGGACATAAGCCTATGAAAGATAGGCTTACCTTGTTATTGGCGGCAAATGCAAGCGGAGACTTTAAACTAAAGCCACTTCTGATCTATCACTCAGAAAATCCTCGGTGCTTTGGGAAAAAAATCATTAAATACAAGCTGCCAGTGATGTGGAAATCCAATGCAAAAGCCTGGGTAGACCAGAAAGTTTTCAAAGATTGGATTTTTTAGGTGTTTGCCCCAAGTGTGAAGAAGTTCCTTACTGACAACAATTTGCCTTTGAAAGCACTGCTGATCCTTGACAATGCTAGTGCCCATCCTCAAGACTTAGAGGACATTCTTGAAATTGACTTTGACTTCATCAAAGTCCAGTTCTTGCCTCCAAACACGACGTCGCTGATCCAACCCATGGATCAAGAAGTGATTGCGTGTTTTAAAAAACTTTACACCAGGGCTCTTTTCTCACGGCTTTTTGATGTGACTAACTCTTCTGGCAAGACACTGAAGGACTTCTGGAAAACTGAGTTCAACATTCTCCACACCATTTCCTTTATTAAAACTGCCTGGGATGGAGTGACACAGAGAACTCTTCGTGCATCGTGGAAGAAACTCGTTCCTTCCTTTTCTCAGGATAACAACAATGCAGACCAATCAGCTGGAGAATCAGAAGCAGTTGCATCCATGCGAGAAATCATTTCGATGGCGGAGAATCTCGACATAGGAGAAGTTGATGAGACTGATGTAGAAGAGCTTTTGGAGGACCACGATGACGAACTTACCGTCAAAGAACTAAGAGCACTCAGCGAACAGCATACAAAGGAGACAGAAAGAGGAATTTCACCTGAAGAAGAGGATGGCAGGGAAAAAGGGCCGATGCCAACAGCTGCCATTAAAGAAGTTTTATTCCATTGGGAGAAGGTGCAGTCTGTTTGTTTGGAATGGCATCCCAACACTGCTGATGTGAGTAGAATGACAGACTTGTTCAATAACACCATCATGCATCACTTCAAAACCATCTTGAAGAAGAGGGACAGACAATCCACCCTTGATCAGTTCGTCACCCCTGTTCAAGCAAAGAGGAGACGAGAAGAGGTAGAACAGGATAAAGAAGACCCCCTTCCAAAATCTAAGGCTCAATAAACTGTTGTGTTGTGACTATAATAGTGTATTTCGTAATTTAGTGTGTTAGTATAGTAAAGTAAATAATCCATTATGGTGTATTTCTCTCCCCCTTGGGGGGTCCGACAACGAATTAATCTATTTTCAATAGACTTATATGGGAAATATTGTCCCGCAATTCGACAGTTTCGCATTTCGACATTACTTCGGCGACGGATTACTGTTGAATTGTGAGGCACCACTGTATATGCCCACACCTGGGCACATTCCCTGCAATGCCACTACTGCTAACTCAGTTACCGTTGCAAATTGGACCCACATGTACATGACATTTCTGAATCAGAATTACCTCTGGAATTCGATCCCCCAATATTGACCTTTAGTCCTGAGACACCCTATACAGAACTGCTAACATCCCAAGTTCAAAGGCACACACTTAAAACCACATACATTCTGCCTACACAAAAGTACTAAATTCCTTTCCATAAACTGCTACTAAGAGTAAAAAGTCAAACTTTACTGAAACTTCGAACAGAATTTACACACAACGTACATGTCACAAACTCCTCCACGTACATGCCCTGACCCTCATGCCAGTGTCATTAGTGTCATCTGTGCTAATGTGGGTTTCACATGATCAGGAAAATTATGGTAATATGTATTACGCTACTGTTTATCAGTACACAGTCACTACAGCATAAATACTGACATGTTATATACATTAAATTCAAAATGATTTTTAGAAAATGCTTTAAACAAAGGTTTTAATGACTGATCATAAACAAGAATTTTAACTCGAGCAATAAAAAATTAAAGGGTTATATAATACAATGGTGACAATCACAAGTTTCAATAGATTAGTAATGTCATTAGCCAAACAAATGTAACACCTACACACCACAGATGATGCCATGAGAGCACATATGTCGAGTAGTTTATGACATGTAAATTGTGTCCAAAGGCTACTGGATGTTTTAAAAAGTATGACTGTAGCCACAGGGTGATTACCATGACATGTTCTATGCAGTTTCATCACATTTTATTTCATACACAAATTACTACCCAGGCCACAAATAGAAAATACACAACATGAAATTTTAGTCCAGACCACAGAGAGATTCAGGAATTAGGATTACAGTGTTCTGGAACGCAATGCCATATCGTGCGGTCACATCTCACAGATGACTGCAATCCCAGTATCACCACCACAAACAGTCAAAATCTAAAATATTCAGACATTATTATTAATGCCTGTTATTCAACCTAAACTTCTCATACAAAGTACTGACTGACTGACTAC
The DNA here is from genome assembly GCA_021186555.1 of Reticulitermes speratus. Lineage (NCBI taxonomy): Eukaryota > Metazoa > Arthropoda > Insecta > Blattodea > Rhinotermitidae > Reticulitermes > Reticulitermes speratus. Next base: position 3,688,628 of record JAJKFL010000042.1, read on the forward strand.
AACTGCCTATGCGTGATTTCAGGCTTCTGCCACACTCTCGTGAGATTTAATGTGGCACAGATCTGTAGTTTGTTACTAATTTCTGTAATTTTAACCAACAAATGCACACATCTGTTGGTTAAAATTACAGAAACTAAATTATACTGCATGAAATGGAAAATATAAAGTTTGTTAATAATGTTTTGGGACAACCTATCAGCTCCATCGTCAAGGGTCCAGCTTGACCCTTGAAGATGCGACCAAGAGGTTGTCCTGGAATTTCGGTAACAAACCACCAATCTACACTGCGTAAATCCCAGAAGGCAGATCTAACCAACTGCATAGCAAACTACCTTAACTCATGGGCCCACAAATTTTCCAAAAAATCTAGGTGCCACCTCCAAATTCTGGGTGCCAAAAGGGTGACACCAAGCAAGTGCCATACTGAGGACTCACAATGCTGGAGTGCCTGTGAACCTCACTGCTATCTGGCACTTTGTGCTTGGTGTAACTGAGACATTTTTCGTACAGGCTCTTCAACGTACAGTCACTTGGAGGTACACTCACCTAGCGCACAAATAAAACCAACTACCCCCTGATGTAGACACAGCACAGCACAGCACAGTGAGACAGCCACAACCTACATGCCATGAAGTACTTGTATTTCATATGATTAGAAATTAATACATAAACACGATATACCTTCAGTGCTGCCTTCTTAGATTTGGACTCAACCCAGAGCAAGTCAAGAGTGGGGATGTCCTGCGATGTGGATTGAACACCACTGCTGCCACCACTGCCGCCACCCCCTGCTACATCAGGCAAGCTGGGAACTCTGAAATGACATGAATTTTGTTTGAAAGACTTACACACACAGTACAGTCTCAATGCTCAGGATTAATTGGGACTAATAAAACCATCAGAAATATCAGAATCAATTTTCAACGTAAAATGCCTCTCTGGTTACAAGAAATTTGAGATACAAGCAAAAATTTTATTTTCAAGAAAATACAAACAATTCTGGAAGCATAAAATACATTAAATCATTGAAGGAGAGTCTCATTACATTAAGTATCAAAGCAGTCAACCTCACATAATGAACGACATATCTTGACTGAGCTGACAGTGATGTGCATAGCAGGTTAGTGGTGGGAATACAAGTTGCTAGCCATGTGGTCTCGTCCTGATTCATCAAAACCAATCACAGAAGGATGAAACAACAGTACTGAGGTTGGCAGTTATGAGAGGTCAAAATCCTGAACATCGAGACTACTGTTCCATCTTCGACAGTTCTTTATTGTAATTTCACCAAAAAATTCATATGAAACAGGTTAAGAGTGTATTCTAGCGATACATCGCTACACACTTCTTCATCTATTGATAAGGATAGAGACTTTCACCCTAAAACAGGGAACCTTACACCCACAGCACATGACACATAAAAGCAATATTGTGTTCCCTGCAATTATTTCATACCTGTACTGTATGTCAATCCACTTAACACAAGTTACTTTGTTGAGAATTACTAATCGTGCATGTTTTGTGTTCCATTCATAAGCCAAAACAGTCTTCCTTTAGACCAAGCAATAACATGTTACAATACAGTAACACAATCAAAGTAAGTAGCTCCTTGTATGTCTCTTGCTTTGACAACATGATGTACAAGGAGTTTCAAAAAATAAGGCAACCAACAGTTGGTACACAGCAGACCTCCACGTGGTCACCACACACATTTAAGCATCTGTCTCACTGTGGCACCAAGGCTTGTATCCCACAGTCCAATAAATCGCTGTAAACAGCCCAATACATTCTCCTGGATGGTACATTACCTCATGAAATGTCTGTGTTACCATGCATTCAATAACGGCACACTTACAGTAACATCTTATCTTATGCATTTTAAACTATGATGTCATCATTGTCATTTTATATCTTGGATTGGTTCTGTCCCTACAATAATTGTATCATATTTTAATTTTTTATCCTTTGTATTACCTCCCTGAAGATGGCCACATGAGTGGCCGAAACACATAGGAGGTTATTGTATACAAAAACTGTTTCACTAGTGTGCATTTTGTTGGCATTACTGTTATATTATATATATATGAGCAATTTGTGAATTTCCAAGAACTCTTTTTTTTCAACCAAATAACCTCCTTCACTTCATTTTGTCCTGTAATAACTTCACTGCAATTAGCTATGTTCAACACTCCCACAATGCACCACGAAAACACGGAACAAAATAAAATATAAAATCAAATGTAACATGCATTAACTCAGTTATTACCAACTTTCAGGTCAATTTTCCTGACACTGTGTACTTTTCAGACACAGTTGCTGATGCAAGCCGCACACTTACCCAACTGCCTCTTGCAGTTTCTTGTGTAACTGCTGGTACAGTGCTACATTGTATGTGCACATAACATAATTTACTGCCATCTTGAGAGCCTCTATCCGTAACACAGGGCAGTGATCTGCAATATATATGAGCCTGTACAGTCGAGCCAATCCTGTATAGCTGTTTCCATATCCTTCTAGATCCTGAAACAATATGGTTGGTTCCATACACTAAGGAGCTATACTCCTACTCCCCCTATATGCCGTCATGGCATGTGCAGGGGAAACTTCACCTTTTAGCTTCGGTATATCTGCACAAATGTATAAACACAAAGTAATAGCTTTTAAAGGTAAATAACTGAACTGTGTATGAATGGCTGTGCCCAGTCATCTCTGAACCTTCAGATTATTACAAAGAGTCAGTACTGACACGCAGCTGAACCTTCCTGCTACTACTGCCACGTTGCACACTTAGCTTGGCCCCATAGCTCCACTGAACAGAACAAAAGGCCAGTGGTAGTTCAGCTAGTTACAAAATTCTCTCCTTCCTGTGGATCCTGAAGAGTCATTACTGTGTACACAAGAACCAATCACAGGTGAATATTCTGAGTCACCATGGATGCAAAACTCATCCTCCCTCCCTCCAGATTTCAGACCCAGTTTATACCGTCTTCATGGTTTCAGACATCCCATTGTGTGTGAGCTTTAACAGGCAAACTGAATGGTAACTACGACTCTACAACTGCAATTATTTGGCTACATGTTTTGGCTTACCTATAAGCCACCATCAGGCCACCTAAGCTTCCAAAGACACTAAACTCTGCAGGCAATACTCTATATATATATTCATTACACTCAATGACAACTTATAAGCAAGCCAGAATCACGACCCAAATTATCAATAAAGTGAGCTGTGGGAAATGATTTATCAGTCCCTTTACCTCTCATTAATACCACCTTCCAATCTATGCCTAGATGTTTGTAGCATCTTTTCCCTTTAGGGTTTCCCATCAAAATTCTGTATGCATTTCTATTTCTCACACATGCTACACACCCCAAAAATTTCATTCTCTTGATCTAATCACACTAAATGGTATCTAATGAAGAGCCCAAATCATGAGCTCCCCATCATGCAGCTTTCTCCAGCCTTGTGTCACTTCCTCCCACTCACGTCCAAATAACCTCCTAAGCACCTTATTCTCAACTTCACTTAACCCCTTGGTGCCAGAATTAAATTCTGCGTGAAATCAGCGAAACTCTGGATTTAAATTACAGGATTTCATTCCTTCATGCAAAGTCTTATTCCCCCCCCACCAAAAGCAAAGACAAAAGGGAAAAAACCCAACAGAGTTGTACAAAAATGGCCACAATTGGCTGACGCATATGCTATGTCATTTGGGAAATGAAACCAGCACCCTCTGATGCAGCGTGCACATCACTCAGTACCATAGGTTTAACACAATAGACCACGTTGCTCACCAACACAAAATGGCAAGCAAGACTGTACTTCTGTATACTTAATCTTTACTTCTATAGAGCAGACAGGAAGACTAAATATTCTCAACTGAATGGTACAGTGGCGGACATCAATCAGCAAACTTGATATATGGTGAGTGTATGTAAGCAGAATGGTGTGGGCAGACAGTGATCAGTACCTACATGCCTGCATGAGTAAGCTGAAGACCTGCTTCGTGCTCAAAACTAAAGGATAGCATGCCTGATCTGATGTTTTCAGATATGGCAGAACTTCAGTTACATAAAAGACAATATTGTGAAAGTCAATGTCATATTTTTTGTGTCAATTCCTACAGCAAGCATTCCTCGACTTATGTACTCTTAATTCTTTGTGACAACAATGTTTACATGTTACTGTCAATCCCAAATAACTGAACCTCATCACATTTTTGAATGATTTATTAGCTATCTTGATGCTGCTTTCTTGTGACAAAAGACAAACACATACTCAGCTGTCTGTGAATATACATCTTCTACAGTAGCCTCTTTCCTAACATCTAACAGAAATTCTTATTTTCCCATTGTAGCATTTGTTTTGACCTGATCAATTAACATCATCTACACAGAACACTTGCTGATAAACCTGTATCAATTACAGCTCCTCCTTGTTTTCTTGAACATTCTACAGTGAAGTTTAAGAAGAATGGTGACATGACAACACATCTTGTTCCAGGCCATTCTAAATGGGAAATGCCCATTAACATTATGCAATTTTTTTCCAAAAATCTGTTACTGTATTTCTGGTCTGTTCAATAACATATTCTCATACAATGACTACACACAGCTGTACAAACAATTGCATTTCATATTTGTCTTGTATCACATTATACTTATACTACAACATCCTTGTCATATATATTATGACCTATGCAATGGCAGAAATTGTTCTCTTTTTTGCTCAATTGAATCAAAACTCCCAAATTCTCACAATACCCTATGAACTCTACTCCCATACATCACAACTCTTTAAGTTTCATTACCCTGTTCAAAAGATCACACACTGAATTCATCACAAATATTGCTAAACTTTCTGTTATTATACATATATACTGTAAGTCAGTTGCAAAGAGACAATAAATGGCAGTGGAAGGTGTTTGAGGTGCTATTGCA